>CM028365.1:42605397-42647897 GCA_016624345.1 Platycodon grandiflorus
TAATGATAGTAATAATAACAGTAATAAATCGCCCGGGGTGCCGATCCTTTGGACCTCCTATGGGTCTTGACGAGGACGTCAAGGATTCAAGTGGGGGAGATTGTGATAATTGTGATATCCCACATCGGGTAGATGTGGGACTTGCGTGTGCCTTATTAGATGTCACACACTACCACTAGGCACCAACCTATCCATGGACTTTTGGGTGGCTTGTGGTGGGCCAGTTGACCCAAGGTGCTTAGTGGGCAGTGTGTGGGCTATGCGTGGCGGACCGGGGGGAGATTGTGATATCCCACATCGGGAAGATGTGGGATTTGTGTATGCTTTATAAGTGGCCACCCACTACCACTGGGCACCAACCTATCCATGGACTTTGGGTGGCTTGTGGTGGGCCGTTGACCCAAGGTGCTTAGTGGGCCGGCGTGGGCTATCTAAGGACGGGCTCGAGTCGTTACAAATGATATCGAGAGGGTCTGGCCGAAAATGTGTAGGACCACATCGCCCGTGCCGATCCTTTGAACTTCCTAGGACGTCAGGATTCAAGTGGGGAGATTGTAATATCCCACATCGGGAAGATGTGGGATTTGTGTGTCTTTATAAGTGACCACCACTACCAGGCACCAACCTATCCATGGACTTTTGGGTGGCTTGGTGGGCCGTTGACCCAAGGTGCTTAGTGGGCCGTGGGCTATACGTGGCGGAGCGGGCTTCGGGCTCGGGTCGTTACAAATGGTATCAAAGCGGGTCCTGGCCGAAAATGTGTAGGAACACATCGCCCGGGGTGTCGATCCTTTGGACCTCCTTTGGGTCTTGACGAGGACGTCAAGGATTCAAGTGGGGGAGATTGTGATAATTGTGATATTCCACATCGGGTAGATGTGGGACTTGTGTGTTCCTTATTAGATGTCACCCACTACCACTAAGCCAACCTATCCATGGACTTTTGGGTGACTTGTGGTGATCGGCGGTGGGCCGTGGTATGCGTGGCGGCAGGTCATCTGCCTCACACGTACGATTGAAGTCCACCAGTTCATCTCAGCCTCACACGTCCTTATGGAAGAGCAAATTCTCGATTTGCATACTACCATCTCCACTGAATATATAGTACTACTAGTTGGGAACTAACCTGCAAATTCTCGATTTGCATACTACTATCTCCACTGAATATATAGTACTACTAGTTGGGAACTAACCTAGTCCCTTACCTAAAAGCAATCATAATGTCTGCCGCCGACGACATAGCCGTGCTTGAGCACAGCCGTGTTTCCCCAGCTCCGGGTGGTTATGTTGGCGAAAAATCGCTACCGCTTTCTTATCTTGACATACCATGGCTACGCATCCATCCCACACACCAACTCTGTTTTTATGAATACACCCACTCTAAATCTCATTTCATCCAAACTCTTGTTCCCAACCTTAAGAACTCCCTCTCCATCACTCTCCAACACTTTTTCCCATTCGCCGGCAACTTGATCGTATTTCCTTTCATTGAGAATTCAACTACTATTCCCAGAAAGCCCGAAATTCGTTATGTTGAGGGCGACTCGGTTTCTCTAACAATATCAGAGTGTACAAAGGATTTCAGTTACCTCACTGGAAATCATGCTCGAAGGGCCGATGAATTTTACCCACTTGTTCCTAAACTGGGAGAGATTAAGAAAGATTCGGATATTATAAAAGTTCCGCTTTTAGCAATTCAAGTGATACTATTTCCAAACCACGGTATATGCATCGGAATCACAAACCACCATGCTGCTTGTGATGGAAACGCCCGGGTAAATTTTATTAGAGCATGGTCTTCAATTACTAGATTTGGAAATGATAAGCCGTTCCTCGCTAGTGGATCATTACCATTCTTCGATAGATCGGTGATCAAAGATCCTCTTGGCAAGGATACAATTCTTTGGAACCATATAGCCCAAACTCGGATCCAAGAGTCTCCACCTCAACATGTATCTGGTAACATTGACAAGGTTCGAGCCTCGTTTATCATGACCCGTGACCAGATCAATAAAGCCAAGAAATTGGTCTTGGCGCGACGACCAAGTATAACACATCTATCATCTTTCACCATTGTGTGTGCTCATGTTTGGACTTGCATGGCTAAGGTGCGCGACGCAAATGGGGAGCATAAGGGTGAGGATGAACGAGAAGTATTTGGTTGTGTAGCGGATTGTAGGGCTCGTTTGGATCCGCCGATTCCTACAACTTATTTCGGTAACTGTTTAGTGTCTTGTATTGTGATTGCGAAGACTAATCAATTATTGAGAGAAGAGGGATTGCTTGATGCGATTGAATTGATTGGAGACGCCATTCGTACAAGGCTTAAGAGTAAGGAGAGCATCTATGAAGGCGCGGACTTTTGGATACGCCATTCGTACAAGACTTAGGTCGCTGCATCACCTAAGTTCGACATATACGACACGGATTTCGGTTGGGGGAAACCCAAAAAGAGCGAAATTGTTTCGATAGATTACAGTCTAACAATGTCTCTAAGTGTGAGCAGGGAATCAAAGGAAGATATAGAAATTGGGTTGTCACTTCCAAAGATTCAAATGGATAGTTTTGAGACTATCTTCACCAACGAGCTAAAGACTGTCCTTGTCGAGGATTAATGAACGTTCAGAAAGAGTGAGTCGCTAGATCTAGCTTGTATTCTTTCCTCACAAAAAAAGAAAAAAAAATGTATTCCAAATTCAATTATTGGTGCGAGTAGCTTGTAGTTTCATTTTTAATAAGAGGAAAGATCAAAAAAAAAAATTAAATAAATAAAAAGGAAAGATCAATCTTGATTGACTGGGATTTCCAAATTGCATATTCTATATTTGATGCTGTCAATTTTTAAAGAGTGAGTCGCTAGATGTAACAGGTATTTCTCAGCTCAATCATTGGTGCGATTAGCATGTAGTTTCATTTTTAATGTATTTTTGTGATCTTCACCATGTGATAAGAGGGAAAGATCAATCGTGATTGACTAGGATTTCCAAATTGCATATTCTATTTGATGCTGCCAATTTTGCAAACTGACTGACCAGGTATTAAGTTTCCATGTACTCCCTCCCTCACAAAATGAGTGTTTCCTTTGGTTTTACTTTTATTTTACATGAGCTTTTAACAAAGTAGTTGATTCTTGGTAATCTATTTATATATATATATATATATATATATATATATATATTGACAATTGAGTTTTTGTACCAACTAAAAATGACAATTTCTCGCCTAAATTAATTTGCCTAAAATGAAAACCCCTATTTACTAAGCAATTAATGTATTAGTTAAATAATACACAAAACAAAATCGTAAATTCTTTGGAACTTGCACCAAAATTTACTGCACTTTATGAACCCAGATTTGTGCATTGTTGAAAAATTTATCCTTTGAACAACTAAAACTGATGGTGTTCCAAATTAATATATTAGTTAAAAACCGAGATCTACATTGAAAGCTTAAATATTCAGATTTTTATCCCTTTTATTTGGTGAAAAAACTCTTTATTTTGCTACATTGTTAATGACGAAATGCATTTGATGCATTGGAAATGACGATAAATGAATCTTTACTCATTGGGCAGTCGATACATTACATGGACAATTGAATAACTGATCAAATTTTTTCTTCTAAGATCAGTATAAATAGTATGATTCATTTATTCACAGATATTTGAGAGACTAATGTCAATTAATTGAAGAAAAAAAATAGATTGTGATTCCACTGGTGACAACTCGGTCCAACCCTTCTTTGTGAAGGTGTGGAATTGACTAATTTTATAATGTACAAAGATCACAGAAAAAAATTCAGAGTAACCATATGAATATCTATTAAGTTGAATTTAATGAACATTCTAAAACAAATTAGCAACGGCTAAAAATTAAAATGAGGGAGATCGAATAGATCTTAATCAAATAAATTGTAAGGAAATATTTCGGGAAAAAAACTTAAAAATGTAAGTCTCTAATTTTTAAATTGGAAATAAATTAGAAAAAAATTGAAAAAAAATACATTTGTGAAATATTTTTGTTTCTTTTCTCCAATATTATATGTAATATACTGAAATCAGTCTACATTTAAAAAAATAAAAATCTTACAACAAAAAATTTTCAAAAAGATAAACATCACACTAGATTCTTTTTCACATACTTTTCCCAAATCCGAACATCTATATCACAAAAAATTACATGAAAATTTGATAATTTTCAGAACACACAAAACGTATATTTGAAGAACTTAAGTAAAAGCATAAAAAAAATTTTAAATACCAGTAAAAAATTTGGTAGAATTTCAACACAAACCAAATGACCAAGGAGATTTTTTCTTTGAGTGATAACCAATGAGGAAAAGATTTCTCTAGAGTGATTGAGAGAACTAAAGATTGAAAGCGGCGAATGGATAAACTCTAAAATAAAATTAAATAGTATTAGGGTTTGGTCAATACGGAAGTCTATGGGGTTTCTTTTTTGCCTGAATTATTTGAGTTTTTTTTTTTAAATGGGCAACAAGTACGATAATATATATATATATATATATATCATACTTGTTGCCTAATACACATTTATTGTAATGGACTAGGAATTTATATGTAGTGATGGTTGAGTAATTTTGGCCATTTTTGTTGGCCCGTACTTAATTGAATTTGTATTATAAATTTAATTATTCAATAAATGTGTATTGGTTTAAGATATGACAGTACCCAATAATATTTCAGTCATTTGATAGTTGAAATAAGATAATTAATTTAGATTAATTGACATACATTTTATCTTTTGTAATTATTATAAATAGATTTATTCTTTTATTTATATGTGATGAAAAGGAAAAATCAACAAATGTTGTATATAAGGAAATTAATGAATTTTTTTCAGAATCTATAATATTATCGATACAATGATGTATTTTTATTTAAGTAATTGCCTCCAACAATACTTTTTCGTTATTTATTCTTTTAATTTTGCTTTTCCTCTTTGTTTTGTTTAAATATAATTTAATTGAAAAAGATATATGTCCGTGCGTTTATCGCACGGGTGTAAAACTAGTTTTTCTTTTAACACTATTAGTGTCAAATCAATGATTTTTTTTCTTTTTCATATCACAATTAATAATGATATTATAGACAATTTGCTTAAAGATTATTAAAAAGTGGAAAAGAAGCACTTAGGGCCTGATTGATTTGACTTATGGGTAGCTGCTTATTGCTTATGACTGCTTATTGCTTATGACTTACCATAAGTTATTTTCGAAGCGTTTGGTTTGACTTATGAGGAGATAAGTCATAAGTTATATACAAGCTATATAGCTGATGACTTATGAACTCGTGCTGTTTGATTTAACTTTTCGAAGTGCTGATGAGGTATTTTAAGTTAATGTAACTGTTTGATTGATAAGCTGAAAAGTGCTGAATTAAAATATAAGACTAAAATACCCTCATCATTAAATATTCTTTGCATCATTATTATTATTTATTTATTATTAATATGTATTATTAATTTTTATTTTTTATAATAATAATAATTATTATCTTTAATTATTTTCTTTAATTATTATAATTATCTTTAATTATTATTTTCTTTAATTATTATTATTATCTTTAATTATTATTTTATTTAATTATTATTATTATTTGTAATTATTATTATTATCTTTAATAATTATTATTATCTTTAATTATTACTTGTTTTTAAAAAATAGAAATAAACACTATTCCGAGTGCTTATAACTTAAAGTCTCATATGTGCTTTAAGTGGCTTGCACATGACTTATGACTTATCTCTCCATAAATCAAAAACGTTTCAAAAATAACTTATGGTAAATCATAAGCAATAAGTACCACCACATAAGTCAAATCAAACTGGGCCTTAGTGCTTGTCTTGTAACTCGCTTTGGCCAAACACAGATTATGATGTAATATCACACTAAATTATTTACTTCCTCCGTTCTTAAATTATTGTCTTTTTGTTTCTTTTTTGTCCGTTCTAGAATAATTGTTTTTTTTGAAAATTTTTCTTTTTAGGACATCACTTTTACTATTTTATTCTTACTTTTTCCCTACTTTAATTATAGACTACATACACATGGACATTAAAGAAAATTAAATATTAGACCAATATTAATAATTAAGTCAATTTTTTTATTAATCTGTGTGTCGAATCAAATAAAATAATAATTAAGGAATGGAGGGAGTATTATTTATTAAATTACATCTATATATATAATGACAGATGCATATTAGCCTGCTAAATATATCAGTTTCCCCTAAAATAAGTTGCTAAAAATGGAACATCAATTCAGTAATTGTCTGTTTGCATTCTTCTTTCTCTTCATCTTTGACATAGATTAATTCAATGAATAGAACCTAATCTGTTTAGTTGAAAAACCGAGCCCAACCTTGAAAATGTAAATTTCCATATTTTAATCACTTTTATTTTATTATAGATTGCTAAAACAACTCTTCATTCTTTAGAAATTGGATTAATTGAATGTTATATTACATAGTAAATTGAGAACGGAAGCTAAAGCATTTCTTGGGGAGCTGAAACCACTTCCATTTATCTATCTATATATACCTCTCCTATACATCTCTCTGTACTAAAACCCCCAAATTGAGAAAAAAGGATACGTGATACTTCTCTTTGAGAACAGTCATTTGGAAGCCCATCAACGAACAAAATGTTTGATTCTCTGCTTTCAGCTGGGAGACTGTCAACCTTCCTCAAAGAGCTGGGCCTTTCACTTATTATGTTGGGGATGCCAGGACCAATGCCTAGGGCAGCATCTCTTATTCCAAGTAAACTTGGGTCATCCAAAGGAGATGAGTAACCTTAAATGGTGGCTCCAGCATTGAATCCACCAATGACAGGTTCGGGACGAACACCAACTTCTTCATTATCTATTGGTCAAGATAATAATTTAAACACCTGCAATGAGCATGAAATCTTACATCCTTATGCAAGAAATCAGATGAACTAGAACTCCATAGATGATGGCTTGATAAGGTCGATGGCTCAGACGGTAAATATCCAGAAAAGCTTGGAATGCTGCCTCCTCCAGTAAGAGTGGCTGATAAAGGGATATGTATAAGGAAAATGCTTTAGATCCATCAACCACAGAAAAGCATAAAGCAATGAAACAATACACAAATGTCTATATTCATCAACTACAAAAAAAAAACAAAACATTACACAATTATATAATAATGCAGCAATGCATATATTCTCACATAGTGCATCACTTTATATGCATACTCTCTTCTTTTCCCGTATTCTGTAAGTGTAGAAATCTTCTTTGTACTCGGACCGTTCCAATCAAAGGATCCTCTACTCTATTTCGGTATGTTTCACTTAAAACGAGTTCACATTCAAATTATGTCTACAATTTTCATACCCTTTCAACTTTACCGTCTACACTTAAACCTTGAATTTTACAAAGTGTATGCTTATCTTTGTAATTATAACCACTTTATGGATACATATTTCCCTTAATTATTTGACTTTTTAGTGAATTTTTTGATCGGAAAGGACGGCGTCTAATTTTGTATCGGTTCCACTAAAAAAACTCCTACTTTCTTTTTACGATGTTCTATATAATCATTTCGATAATTAAGCTTTAGTCATTTGCATAAAATTTAATGCATGAACTAAAAACAAGTTGGATCCAACAAACACTTCGATAATAAATTGTACTTTGCAAACATCCCTTATTTTAGCTCAACAAGGGGAGGAATCGCCGGTTAAACAATACAAAGACAAAACCTAGCGTAAATATCGAATTTTACAAAAACAGTCAGCATAGTATATCACTCCTTGCATTAGCATCCATGAACTTTTTCACTGAATTCAGCCACATTGAGTGACAAAATTTGAAAGTAACTGAAACGCATACATACTGGTACTTTAATTGAGAATAAAAAAGAACGCATACATATTGGTAAATTTATATGGAGTATGAGGTTGTACACTATCGTTTTTAGTGATGCTTTGTTCTTTTCCTTTATTCTTGATATTTTTTAATCTCTATTAGTCTTACTTATTTTAATTTTTATGTTTTAATTATTTGTTTAATTTCTTAAACTCATTATTATTTTTTTGTATCAATATGTGAAGTGATAGTAGTAGTAATTGTACATGCTCAACGACCAATGTTGTATTTAAAAGAGTATTTCATAATTTATAATAAATTTTTATGTGATTATCTAATTTTTATTTTATTTTTTATTTTTTTTACATTTTAATTATTTGTTTAATTTTTAAATACATTGTACAAATAATCTTTACATTGTAGTTACTTGTTTAATTTTACTTTTTATTAATTTTTACGTTTTAATTATTTGTTTATTTTATATAAATCGAACTCATAATCGTACTTCGGACATTTTGTTATAAGCTATGATAATTAACAAATAAGTAATAATATATACTCCCTCTCTCTCAACCAAAGAGTATACTCTTAACTTTTTTTGGTCATTTTAATTAAAGTTTAACCAAAAATTTGCATAATTTTATTTTATTTTTCAAAATGTATTGTATTCGACTTTCATTCCTTCTCTTTTAAATATTACAAACGATATGATTGTTGATTATTTATAATTGCAATTTTTATTTATTTTTTATTTGTAAATGTTATCAATAATAAAGTTTTTTTTCCCCAGCTAATATGCCAATACGGGATAAGGGAAAGTATCGTTTGCATCGAATTTCGCCATTCATGGGATCAAGTAGCTCATCAATTATTGATTTTTTTTGTAATTTATGATATTATTTATTTTGCAAATAGTCTTAATACTGATTTTTTTGTTTTAATCTATTTTTTTGTTTTTGTTTTTTTAATGTTATATTTATTTGTATAATGTTTATATTTCAAAGATATTCATGACTAAAAAGTATAAAACTAATTAAATGAAAACGTTTGAGTCAATTTTTCTTAATCTTACATAAATATAACAATATTGAGACCATTTTTTATATAAAAAAATATTACTAACTAATGTGAAAAAATATAGGTAATTAATTTAATATGCGATGAAGATGAAAAGCCATTTGATATGCGATAAAATTGAAAAGCCAACAAATACAATAACAAATGTAGTGTATAAGGAGATTTTTCAGAATCTATAATGATTAGTCTTACAATGATATATTTCTATTTAAGTTATTCTCTTTAATTTATTCTTTTAATTTTATTTTTCCTCTTCATTTTGCTTATGTATAATTTAATTAAAAAATATATATGTCGTTAACGCACGGGTAAAAACTAGTTAATAATAATATTAGTATAATTGTATTTGGACCGGACAAGTGGATATTTGGGCCGATTCTCTTTAATCGGTGAACTTCAAATTAAAACCTCAGGGGTACAATGTCCGCACTTCTTTACCAGGTCGCTAATGATATTAATGTTACGGTGAATTACATGTTGGTTCCTTTTTGAATATTTATAATTGTTTTAGTTTATTATAATTTTTTTAAAATTAAAAAAGTCATTTTTAAGGTGAAAAGATTAATGAAAAAAAAACGCACGTATTAGTAACCCAATGCATCTCGATGCCCAATTTAATGAAAAAAAAATACGATGCCCAATGAAAAAAAACGTACGTATCAGTAACCCAATGCATCAGTAACCTAAGACATCTCTATGCCAGATATGTGCATCAAATTTGGCGAGGCGATGCCTAATTTGTGCAACCCAAAATTCAAACTTAATTTTATGTATTACGATATCTGATATATGCATCGAATTAAATCATATTAGTATCCTGATGCCCAAACAAAAGGCATATTATTCATTTATCTTTTATTTTTTATATTATTTTAAAATCATGAAACTCATAATTCATGATACTTAGAAACTACTACAAATAATGTGTCTTGTAATTTTGAAAAAATATAAGAATATACATCAAATTTTTATTTGAAAAAGCGTTCTAATTGGCAAAAAAAAAAAATATTAAACAAAGACAGTAATTTAGGAATATTGAAGAACCGTGTCAGTGTCATTGAGATCCCAGCTTTGTAAACGGTCTTCAGACTTCAATAAATGCGAATCATCAGCCACTTTCAAAATGCAATCAAAATCGCACCAAAAAACAAATAAAAATAACGCAATCAAACCCTTGAACCAGATGGCTACCGGCGACAAGTCAACGGTGCTTGAGTACAGCCGAATCTCACCGCCTCCCGGCTCAGTTGTAGAGAAGTCACTCCCACTCCGGTTTCTCGATGTAGTATGGCTAATCTTCCATCCCGTACACCCAGTGCCGGCCCAAGGGTAAAGCAAGCAAAGCCCTTGCTTTAGGCCTCAAAAAATATTAGGCCTCCTATTTAAATTTTTTTTTTATTTTAATAAATTTTTTTTTTTATGTTTAGAGTAACTCTTAGTTTTCGTCACCTACCCATTAATAATTTAACAACTTATAAGATTAAAAAAGTTTAAGTTTTTATTAGGAATGACTATTTGGTATGAAATATTATTTTCAGTAAACTCGGTTAGTAAAAATATGCAATCAAAATATATGTGTATCGATGTTGTTATACAACAATTGAACCGTCTTATTTCATTTATTAAAAAAATAGGGATGACAGATTTTAAAATGTTATAATTTCTACCAAAAAATTGCTATAAAAGTGAATATAGAACCTAAGTTCCGTAAAAAATGTACTTTTCGTAGAAAGAAACAATTTAATAAAATTATTGAGAATGAAGTTGTAAGATGATCTTAAAAATCATTTAAAGTTGAATACTTTTTGTTCATAATTATAGATAAAACAATTACTTCATTTCAAAGTAGATTTGAACAATTTAAAATGCATCAAGATATTTTTGGTTTTCTATTTATCATTGAGAAATTAAGGTCATTGAATAATAAAAATTTAAAAGAAAATTCCCTTAACCTTGAACATTCATTAAAACGTAATGACAACTTTGATATTGATGGATTAGATTTATTTGCAGAATTAATATTTTAAGAGAAATTATACAAGTGAAAAAATGATATACCAATTTACATTTCCTAATTATAAAATAAGACTTGATTCATTTCCAAATGCGTATATCGCTTATAGAATAATGTTAACGATTCTCATAGTTATTGTTTTGGCAAAATGAAGTTTTTCAAAATCAAAATTAATAGAATCATATTTAAGATCGATCGACAATATCTAAAAAAAAATTAAGTGGACAAGCTTTATTATTGATTGAAAAAGAATTATTAAATAAAATCGATTACAATAATTTAATAAATAATTTTATATCTCCGAAAAACTTTTAATAAAAATATAATAATTTAATAAAAAAATTATTTGTTTTAGGCCTTAGTTAGAGTGATCGCTTTAGGCCTCCATAAATGTTGGACCGGCCCTGCGTACACCAACTCTGCTTTCATGAGTTTCCCCAATGCTCTAAATCCCATTTCACCCAAACCATTGTTCCCAATCTTAAGCACTCCCTCTCCATCACTCTCCAACACTTTTTCCCATTGGTAACCCGATCATATTTCATCGATTCAATGTTCCAAGAAAGCCGGAGATCCGTTATGTAGACGGTGACTCGGTTTCTCTAACAATAGCGAGTGTACAAAAGATTTTGGCTACCTTACGGCAATCACGCTCGAAAGGCTGATGAATTTTACCCGCTTGTTCCTAAACTGGGAGAGATCACGAAAGCTTTGGAGTTTATAAAAGTTCCAGTTTTAGCAATTCAAGTGACACTATTTCCAAACCGCGGCATGTGCATCGGACTCACAAACCACCATGCTGCTTGCGATGGGAACGTCCGGGTAAGCTTCGTAAGAGCATGGGCTTCGATTTCAAGATTTGGAAATGATAAAACATTCGTTGCTAGTGGATCTTTACCATTTTTTGATAGATCGGTAATCAAAGACCCGAATGGTTTAGAGGAGATTCTTTGGGGGCAGGTCGCCGTGACTAGGATTCAAGAGTCTACGCCTCGACATCTTTCTGCTGACGTTGAGAAGGTCCGATCCTCGTTTATCATGACCCGTGACCAAATCAATAATTTCAAGAACTTTGTTATGGCACGACGTCCGAAATTAGCATATGTATCATCTTTCACCGTAGTATGTGCTCACGTTTGGATTTGTATGGCTAAACTACACTGTTATATTGTTAAGTGGCCTGGCCCAATGTTTTTTGTGGCAGCCCTTTGCTTGGCCCAACTCCCAAGCCCATCAGCCAAGGAAGCCCGCCCAATAGCTGCCGCATACACGGAGCGCTCTATTCTGGTAGCTTCTTGGAGACGCTCCCTGTGTGTCTTCCCGAGACTGCCTCTTGCCTTCCCCATACCAGCCGCCCTATAATACCGTGCCCTGACCTCACTTCGTGGTGTGTGCGTGAGAGTGACCTAACACCATATCTAGGATAGATTCAGTGTGTAAACCTCTCTCCCCACCCCTCTCTCTAAACGGCCGTTTTCATACCCCTGTATCTCTCTCTCTCTTCCTCTTCTCTACCTTTGTGTGTTAAGTGGTGAGTGACCTTCATTGTGAGAGTGAGAGTAACTGGCTGGGTGTGTTGCCTTTGCCGTTTGTTCTTGAGGGTTGTTTTGGGTACGGTGGTGGGAGGCTCTTGGGTGAGACCGTGGGCTACCGGTTTTGGGTTTTGGGAGTGACGGGTTCTTTGCCGGAGTCTGTGAGCGGTGTTAAAAGCTAGGGGAGTCGTTCTGGTGGACTTGTATCGGAGATGGGTTACTGAGCCTAAGGTGCGCTATTAGCCGAGGTGCTTGCCACCAATTACGGTGAGTCGGTGGCGATATTCACCGGCGCGAAAAAGCCCCTTCTGTCTCTACATTCTGTTTCTTGTCCTAACGTTTACTTCTCTGTCTTGCTTGGTACTAATCCCTCTCTTACAGATAAAAGAAGAACCCAGTGTCCCTCTCATGTTACCCCCCTCCCCTTTATCGTTGTAATGTTTATTGAGCGTCCCGGTGAGGTTACCCCCTAGATCAAATGTATTAGGGTCTCTGATATATAAATTTGTATTTATTTGAGCACCAGTTCCTGTAATCTTAAGGTGGTTTAACACCACAACAGTGGTATCAGAGCTGGTTCGTGGTGCTCGGGTGTACGGAGACGGTGGTCAACGACGGTCAACGCGGTCAACAGTGAGCATCGGGCTCCCTTCAATCCAAATCCAAAAAAGGGAAACCCTAGTCAAGGGTTCCTTGGTGAGCTAGTCTTCCCTTCTCGCATTATTCTGTGTTTCATCGCTTTATTAACTGCGTGGTTGCTATACTCTGTGTGTGTGGCTACTGGTTGCTGTTGTATGCGTTGTTAACTCCTCTGTGTAGTTTTCTGGGTATTGCATGTTCTGTAGTGTTTTCTGCTCATCCTAGTCCTGCTGGTTTTGTTCCTGTGTCCTCTGTTTTGGATATTGTTTGGTATATTTTTTGAGGGTACTGTCTGTTTATCACCTCTGGTCTGTTTGTGTTTTCAAAATGGCTGGTTCTTCAAACTCGTTACACGATTTAGAACCCTTTAATGGGAAAACCGACTTTTCTATCTGGCAACAAAAGATGAAAGGTATTTTGATAAAAGAAAGGGTTTTCAAAGCTATAACATTAAAGTTTTCTGAAAATGATTCTGAAGAAACCAGGGCTGATATGGATGAATGTGCTTATTCATCCATCATTTTGAAACTTTCAGACTCTGTTTTACGAAAAGTTGGAAAACTTGAAACTGCAAAAGCCTTGTGGGAAAAACTTGAAGAATTGTATTTTGAAACGTCTTTACCAAACAAACTATACCTTCTTGAAAAGTTTTTCCGATTTCAACTTGACCTAAACAAAGACATGGACGACAACATTGATGTTTTTACAAAGCTTGTACAAGATATCAAACAGACTGGTGATAAACACATAGATGAGTATACCCCCATTGTCCTTTTGAATGCTATCCCTGAGTCATATGCGGATGTAAAAGCCGCAAACAAATATGGAAGGGATGCCTTGACTCTAGAAACAGTTATAAACGGTTTAAAGAGTAAGGAACTGGAATTAAAGACAAAGGGTAAATCATCGACTAGTGAAGTCCATATGGTTAGAGGAAGAACACAAAACAGAAACAATGGTCAAAAATACCAAAAGGAAAATCAGGGGCAAACTTCTGAAAAGAAGAAGGGTAGAAGCAAGAGCAGGTCAAAATCTAGGGTAGGAGGCAGAAAATGTTATAACTGTGGGGAATCGGGACATTTCCGAAAAGAGTGCACGAACCCTAAAAAGAAGAATTTTAAACAAACTGGGAAAAATGACTGTAACATGGCTGCAGGAAGTGATGATGATGCAAATGTGTTTATGGTTACTGAATTCGATGAATCTTGTGTGAATTCTGTGAACTCCAATTCTGTTTGTGAAACTGAATGGTTAATAGATTCAGCATGCACATTTCACATGACTCCCATTAAAAGCCTGTTTTCTGTTTATAATGAAGTTAAAACTGGTTCTGTTTCGCTAGCAAACGAAAAGAAATGTCATATTGCTGGAATTGGTAAAGTGTGTTTAAAATTTGAATCTGGAAATTCTGTGACTCTTAAAAATGTTCGCCATGTCCCTGAATTGTGTAACAATCTGATTTCATGTGCTGCCTTAGAAGATGATGGGTTAGAAGGTAGGTGGGGGAAAGGGGTAATGAAAATTGTCAAAGGATCCTTAGTAATTTTTAAGGCCGAAAAACGTAGAAACCTCTATGTGTGCAATGCTATTCCTGTTTCTCTTAATTATGCTAATGTTGTGAAAGATGATAAAATGGTTTTATGGCATAAAAGATTAGGACACATGAGTAACAAGGGCCTTGAAATGCTTCACAAAACTGGAATTTTTGGAAAAGAAAAATTTACAGATGTGCCCTTTTGTGAAACGTGTGTTAGAAGTAAACACCATAGGGTCAGTTTCCCACCCCCCTCCTTAAACAAGACCTCTAGCAAGAAATTCCTTGAATACATCCACGCGGATGTTTGGGGGCCTTCCGGAGTGCCCACTCAAGGTGGTAACCGTTATTTCTTGTCCATCATCGATGACTTTTCTCGAAAAGTCTGGGTATTTCTGATGAAAAACAAATCTGATGCGTTTGAAAAATTCAAAAACTGGAAAATCTTAATTGAAAACCAAACTGGAAAAAGGATTAAAACTCTTAGGACTGATAACGGGCTCGAATTCTGTAATCACGAATTTGACACATTCTGCGCTAAAAACGGTATTCGGAGGCACAAAACTGTGCCGTACAACCCACAGCAAAACGGTGTTGCTGAGCGCATGAATCGAACCCTGTTGGACCGTGTTAGGGCAATGCTAGAAACCTCGGGTCTCTCCAAACGGTTTTGGGGAGAAGTTGATCGCCGCCTACATCATAAATAGGTCCCCTTCTGTCCCCCTTAACGGTAGATGTCCTGAATCTGTTTTTTCCGAAAAAGAAATTGATTTTTCAAACCTTCGTGTCTTTGGTTGTGCTGTCTATGCACACCAAAAGAAAGACAAACTTGATCCGCGAGCGGTTAGGTGTGTGTTCCTAGGGTACCCGGATGGGGTGAAAGGCTATAGGTTGTGGCTTAAAGACGAACCAGGTTTCAAAGTCATAGTTAGTAGAGACGTTGTGTTTAACGAAAATGACTTTCCCTGTTTAAATGTGCCAAATGAACTGTTCCCCCAATGCTCTGTTATGGTGGAGCACCCTTTCACACCAAATCCTACGCCCCTTGATCAAACCGAAACCGAATCTCTCTCGAAACCGAAACGTTAATCCCGAAACGGCAATGCTGAAAATCCTTCATTGAAGAAGATGTCATAGAAAACTTGGAAGATGAAAATTCGATTTAAATGACTATCGGTGAGTCGCGATAGGTCTAGACGCATTATTAGACCTCCCTCTCGTTTTGATGATTTTCACATGACATCTTTTGCCTTTAGTGTCTTTGAATCCATTGATAACTGTGAACCCAAGACTTATAATCAAGCCTTAAAATCTGCAAACTGTAATGAATGGATTGTAGCCATGAATGAAGAAATGAACTCGCTGCATGTGAATGAAACCTGGACCTTAGTCCCTAGGCCCAAAAACAGTTCTGTTGTCGCGTGTAAATGGCTCTACTAGATAAAATCTGAATCCAATTCTAACATAAGATTTAAGGCAAGATTAGTGGCTAAAGGATTTACTCAAAAAGAGGGAATAGACTACACTGAAATCTTCTCCCCGTAGTCAAGTTTACTACGTTAGGATTATGCTTGCCCTTGTTGCTCAATTCGATTGGGAATTGAAGCAAATGGATGTGAAAACTTTTTACATGGAGAATTAAATGAAAAGATTTTCATGACACAGCCTGAGGGATACATAGACAAACAGTTTCCTGATTATGTTTGCTTGCTTAAGAAATCTTTATATGGGCTAAAACTGTCACCGCGCATGTGGAATATCAAATTTGATCAATGCATGATTGACCTGAAATTTAATAGAAGTGCTTATGATCATTTCTTATATTTCAAGAATGAAAATGATGTGCCTGTTTTCTTGCTCATATATGTGGATGATATGTTGCTTATTAGCCCATGCTCTAAATCTATTGATTTTGTTAAAAAAACGCTTAAGTGCGAAATTTGACATGAAATATTTAGGAGATGCTAATAAAATTCTGGGAATGAACATAATTAGAGACCGAAAGTCTTCGGTAGTTTGTCTTAATCAGATTTCATATGTGGATAAAATTTTGAGTAAATTTGCCATGAAAGATGCTAAATCTGTGGATGTCCCCCTTGCTGCCCATTTCGTCCTTAGCGGAGACCAATGCCCTAAGAACGAAATTGAAATTGAACAAATGAAGAAAATCCCGTATTCCAATGCCATAGGTTCCGTCATGTATTTGATGGTTAGTACCCGGCCCGACATTGCTTACGCCCTTAGTTGCCTAAGCCGATACATGTCAAACCCAGGCCTGCCCCATTGGCAAGCCTTGAAATGGTTATTGAGGTACCTAATACACTCTAGGAATTAAGCTTGTAGGATTTAATAATTCTTTTTTCTTCCTATCTCTCTCCCTCTACATACCAACCCACACCCAAATCACCACCACCACCACTATTCATCGCCAAAATCACACCACCACCACCATCTCCATCAGTGATTATGAAATTATTTTAATTACCTGTTGGAGAAGACATAGTTGACATTGCTTTGGCTCAATTAGCCTCAAATTTCTTTTATAATTAAATTGCATACATCTAGCATGTTGCTACAAGTATATATATTTTTTAATTGATCCCTCTCTAGCAAATGATATTACGAGCTCCAGCTTGTAGTATTCCTACAAGTTTTACTGTTAGTGTTGTCACATCAAATTTACATAGATATTTACATCGTTGAATCAAATTTGTCATTTACAAAACACCCATAAGTGTACATCACATCCACATCTTTCATAGTATATGCGAATAATATAGTTCGAATCTGATGGATGTCGCACATCTTTGGACACATTCGTGACGATCTCAGTAGGGACATGATTCCTACCATAATATTTAGGAGATCTTGTACTTATTTGTTTATAGGTTTATAGTTGACGTTTAGCACGTCTCTTGTAAACAATACCTTATATAAGTACCTTTTTACTCAATGAAAGGAAATATATTGTCATTGTAAATCAAATTCAAAATGGTATCAGCGCAGGTTTAAACAAAACCCTAAAAACTAACCCTTTGCTGCTGCCACCCAGCTTCAGCCGTTAACCATGGTATAAAAGCAAAATGTTGAGGCCTCTACCAGTCACATCACCGTGGACGTCATGTCTCCATATTACATCCATGCTTCAGACAACCCTGGCCAACTCTACATTGGTGATCTCCTCCACGACGAAAACTATGGTGATTGGGCTGATAAGATGAGTAATGCCTTATTCGCTAAAAATAAAATAGGTTTCGTTGAAGGCTCGATTCTGATGCCCGGTGAAGACTCGCTGAAATTAATGCTATGAAAAAGGTGCAACGCAACAGTAAAAAGGTGGTTGAACACGGCTATGGAGAAGGAGATAGGGAATAGCATGAAGTATGCCAAGACTGCCACAAAGATTTAGAGGTTTGGGAAGGAGAGTGCACCAAGAGCGTATGATTTGAAACTTGCGTTGACACAAACACGATAAGAAAAATTATCAGTTTCGGCTTATTACACCAAATTGAAGGGGGACTTTGGGAGGAGATACAATCAGTTTCTTCCATGCCAAAGTACACCTATGAAAAGTGCACATGTGATATACCCAAACAACTTGTGACGCTGTGTGAGAAGGATCAGCTTTATGAGTTTCTGATGGGCCTAGATGAAGCTTTTGGGATTGTGAAGACACAGATTTAAGCACAAAACCTACTCCATCGATTGGATCAGCATACCATCTTGTAGTGCCGGACGAGCAACAATGCCAGATTACGACATCTCACAGACACGGGATGGAGGCAGCGATATTTTAGACTTAGTCCTATCGGCGTACGGAGAAAGAAGGCAGCGATCGAAAGGGAGGAAGGTGAACGTGGAGTCATTGTGGCAAGATGGGCCACTCAATAGAAGGCTATTTCAAAATTGTCGGGTATCTTCCTAGGTGGAAAAAGGTAACCCGTGATGATGGTAAGAAGGGTGAACAAAGGGTGACTCTTAAGGCATCAAACGTGAAATTGTAGTTAAGCCCCCTTCCAGGATTAACTCCAACATAGTATACAAAACTGATCCAGTACCTCTGCAAATGTGATATTTCCGTTGATGACGCCACATCTTCCACAACATCTGAGAAGTCTGGACAGATTTGGCCAGTACCTACTGCTAACATGGCTAGGAAGATTTATTTTGAGAAGCCTTGGGTGAAGGGATCCTTGAGGAGCAAACAAAATCAGAATCTGGGATGCCTGTTAAAATACCAAATAGAGACAGTGTTCTTGTGAAGGGAATTGGCAAAACTTGTTTGTCAAATGGGTTAAAAATTCACAATGTCTTGAATGTTCCAGATTTCAAGTGCAATTTACTTTCAGTTAGAAAGTTAATGACATATTTTAATTGTGCACTAATATATTTCTCGGACTTTTGTGTTATACATGACTTACCTTCGAGGAACCTAATTGGAGTGGGTAAATGCGATGATGGTCTATATACTGCATGGAGCCTATGAAGACTGCGAGCGTTAATATGGCATTTACAGTTAGGTCAGAAGTTTGGCACAAGAGATTAGGTCACGTGTCAGACACAAAGCTTCAGCATGTTGAGTCTTTTAGTAATAATAATAATAATAATAATAATAATAATAATAATAATAATAATAATAATAATAATAATAATAAAAAATAATAATAATAATAGTAATAATAATAATAATAATAATAATAATAATAATAATAATAATAATAATAATAATAATAATAATAATAATAATAATAAGAATACAACAACAACAACAACAACAACAAGGGTGAGGATCCGGGGCACTCACAGTGCGCGACATAATTGGGGAACATAAGGGTGAGGATGAACGAGAAATATTTGGTTGTGTGGCGGATTGTAGGGCTCGCTTGGATCCGCGGATTCATACAACTTATTTCGGTAACTATTTAGTGGCTTGTATTTTGATTCCCAGGCTGTAGCCACTTGCTGAATAAGTAGAACTAGGGTCGTGGAGAGGAAGACGACAAGGGTGCCAAATAGAAGTTTGTCTTGTCGGATCCATGGTTGATAGACTGGGTTGGGTGCTTGGGCGGCGATGTTTGGGGTTGCAGAAGTTTGGGCGTTATTGACTATGATGGTGGCTGGCGGGCAGACAAAGGTTCCATCTACAAACTTGTTGAGATCATAGCTAATGAGCGTGGATTTAACTTGTAGTTTCCTAGCGAGATAGGTGGTGGAGGTGTGTTTGGTGATGTTATGGTTGGAGATGTTGATGCATTGATAGGTTTTGGTAGAGTCTGTGGGGTTTTGGATGGTGATTGTGCTAGAAGCCATTGATGCCGAGCAGTGATTGCCGCTGTAGAGGGGAGGAAGAAAGGAGGGGGCAGCGGTTTAGGGTTGCGGAAGTTTGGTGGTTTTAGGGTTTGTAGGATCAAGGCTCTGATACCATGTAGGAAATAATTATTCTTGTGAATGGCATAGCCTTTCCATTGATATGAGTACATATTTATCGGGTTACAGTCTTGGGTTACAAGTTAACTTAGAAGAGTTTGAATACAATAACAACTAGGAGACCTAACTAATAAAGAAGATATGAGACCTAACTAATAGAGAAGAATATACCAAAGATAATTACAAAGATATAGAAATATAATTACAAAAATATGGATGTGATATTATTCTATTATAAGGTTGACTGAAAGAGAGAAAGAGAGAGAGATAGAGAGAGAGAGAGAGAGAGAGAGAGAGAGAGAGAGAATGAATGAATTGTGATCTGGGGAAGGGGGAAATAGGGGTTGACTGGTGTGACATTAATTATACTTAGCGACGGAACTTCCGTCGCTAATTTCAAACGGTAATTAGCGACAGAGCCATAAATCAGCGATAGTAATTCCGTCTCTAATGTTTTTCGCGGTTTTTAGCGACTAAAAAAAAGAATATTCTTCAAATATTCCTTCATTTAGCGTCGGAAATTAGCGATGGAATGAAGGAAATTAGCGACGGAAGTAATTCCGTCATTAATTCAAAAGCCCGCTATATTAGCTACGATTTTTGGCACTAATTTTGTGATTCCGTCGCTAATTAGCGACAGAAATTTCCGTCGCTAATATTTTTGACATTAATACCCTTCTTTCTAGTAGTGTTCGGTGGATTATACAGTTCAAACTTTTGGAGTTGTGACTCTTCACCATAGAAGACACATTTTAGATCAGTTATGTCTCTTCGTAGGTAGCAACTTAGACCCTATAAATAGGGTTGCCTTTATCCGAAATGAATAACGAAAAATAATCCTTCTTCTCAAGTTTTTCTTCTTTCTTTCTATTCTTCGAGTTCTCCAACTATAGTTTTGATTATTGTTCCAGAAACATTCAAAGAAGTGTAACCTTTGAATTTCCGATGTGTAGTTTTTATATCCTGTAGGTGAAATTCGTTGAGACCATTTTACACCATTAAAGTGAGACGAATTAAATACTTTAAAGAAAACATTACGATGTGCTTAACTACTGTTTTCCATACTCACAAAGTCGAGTCATATACAACAAATATATATATATATATATATATATATATATCGATTGCAAAGATTTTCCAAGGTAAAATGACAAGGCCAGAATCAAAATCACAGAATAGAAGAACAAAAATCAAACTTGTGATATTATAATAAATGAGAACGAAAGAAGAAAACTTATTGATGAATCGTTTGACTACGCGAACTAACCTTAAAGGAGATAAGCCCTTGTACTTATAGTTCCAAGCTGTCGAGGCGGCCGTCAACCTTACAGGATAATCCACCGTCAAGACCCGAACTTATGCATGCTTTTCAGGTGCACTTCGATCCTGCTTCAGTTCGCCGTTTGAATCAGAGAAAGAGTGATGCTACACAGAAAATCGTGGGGTGCACCGAGAACGAATATGGATATCTGGACTTTGTTTGACCTGCCAAAAAGTGAGAAACACTAGGTGAATGCAGGGACAAGCCCCGCAAGAACACTCCGGTGTGAGAGTAAGTATTTAGCTCAAATCACAAATTGGCAGAGTATAATTGCTAGTGAGATTTTGCGTACCTTGGCTTGGATTTGGTCCTAAGTTTTTATAGGGACAGCATTAGATGCTCATTTATCCAAGGGATTGCAACAGTCACAACCGCCAAGTAGTGGCTATGAAGGCCAGTGTAGTGGGTAGAAATGCTGGTGTAATGGGCGTAACCGTCGGGCACGCCTGACTTTTGATATTCTGCCATGCGCCTACTTCCCCAAGTTACCCAGGGGAGAAGACGAGGAAGCTCATCTTGCTCGATGTGACCTGACCCCTGCGACCAGACTGTGCTCGTATGTCTCCTGGGCGACTGTCAAGGATGCCTGCCGATGCGCACCTGCTCGCACTGTGATGGGCTTTGGCCCATACTGGGACTTCTCCTTGGCAAGCACAACAGACTAGTAGCGAGAGGGAGTTGGCAAGATTGTTCTTGGGTCTTTGGAAATCAAAAAACGAGAGAGAACTTGGAGAGTACATATTAGTTTATTTATGGAGAAATTGCTAGCCGGTTCACTTTTCCAAACTTTTTTTTCTCTCCAGTATACCTTTTTTTTTTTAACCGCTAAAAGGCATTTTGAAAATTTTCTTCCTAAAATACCCTCAACAACATGGTTGCTTCAGATTTGAGATTCAAATTGATGTATAAATGATTTCATGTTGTTAATATAATCTTTCCTCATGTTTGGGTATTAATTTTCATGCATAAAACACGAATTTGATCAAATTCAAATTTTTTGAGTTCATCCCGTTTTTCTTTGTTCTTGAGTTGTTTTGGCCACTTAAATCTCTGTTTTAAGCTTCGAATTTGTTTAAAATCAATCTCATATTATTATCTTAACTTAGTACTATATTTGTTCACAATTTTTCTACCAAAAAACACTATTTTTGAGCTTCAAATCAAGCTTGACAGTGTGCTGTCCGAAAACAGAGGAAGATGTTCTTGGACTGATTTAATTTGCCAATCGCAGTATGCTAGGCAACGCAACGGGGTTCGACCTGCCCGGTCAGGTCGCAGGGGTCGAGGGGACAGCGTCCCTCGCCCCCGAAAGGTAAACGAAAATCAAGTTCCTTAAAGCGCGCTGCGATGATCGTTGCATCGCGATACCAAAAGTGGTGCATCGCGATGCGTTGGTTCCCTAAAGCAGGCTGCGATGATCGCGATGCACCAATTGTTGCATCGCGATGCCAAAAATGGTGCATCGTGATGCAACAATTGGTGCATCGCGATGCGTTGGTTCCCTAAAGCGCGCTGAGATGATCGCGATGCACCAATTGTTGCATCGCGATGCCAAAAGTGGTGCATCGCGATGCGTTGGTTCCCTAAAGCGCGCTGCGATGATCGCGATGCACCAATTGTTGCATCGCGATGCCAAAAGTGGTGCATCGTGATGCCAAAGTAGTGCATCACGATGCATTGGGTTACTGAAGCGCGCGTGTTTTTCTTTCATTAATGGCATAATCATCTTTTTGCCCAAAAATGCCTTTTTCGATTTTTAAAAAAGATGAGTGGACTGGAACAATTACAAATATTTAAAAAGGGACCGGCCTGTAATTCACCCTTTATTTATTTATTTATTTTTGTTGTCGTGCGTATATGTAACCAAAAACTGTCGTCTAATGGAAAGGATTAATCAATCCTTTATAATCCATCCATTAACTACACGATAATCTCCTAGTCTTAACTGATTAAGGCTAGGTTAAAACGTTTTAGCAGTTCTTAAAAAAATAATTCAAGGAAATGTATAAAATGAATTTTGCTCAAAATGCCATCTAACATGTTACTCTCACTTTCAATCCCACGTAGGATGACTACAAAATTCATTCTAATATCACCTTTTTTACTATTTTTAACTATGAATTCTAATCACTAAATGACTCCAATTCAAAAATGAAAGTTATTCATACACACACACAACACTCTCCAACTCTCACTTTGGTCATTAATCTTGGGGTTCATAAATGAGACACATCAAAAGTAATCGTATTCATCATATTTCAAACATATGCACATGATTTTAGAATTCTCTCTTTCTTTCGGTGTCAATTTCAAACATATGCATATGATTTTAGAATTCTCTCTTTCTTTCTTTCTTTCTTTCTGTGTCCTACTGCTAAACACTAAGGCCTCGATTGGTATACGGAAATGGAATCAATTCTGCGGAATCGATTACTAGTAATGAGATTCCACAGAAATAGATTGAAAGCTGATTCCTAAAAAGTGTTTGGTAGTATAAGGAATGTGATCACTAATGTAGTATAAATTTCTATTATACTGCTTGGTAAGAAACAAAACAACTTGGAATGCAATGATAAATTGAGGCAACTAACAATATTATCCCACTGAAGACACGTACTTGTTAATGACTTCCATGATAAAAATTAGACATTAGCATTATTACTGCTTCACAAAATAATAAGTTCTTCATTCTCTTTCAATTTTGGTGAAAATTTTAAATTATCCAACATCAATAAAGTAAGAAAAATTTATTAAATATAAAAAAAACTAATGTTATAATGAAACTAGTTCAAATAAAAACAGTTTGAACATTTGAAATAATTCAAGAAAAGTACGTGTAATTACTTATTTAAAATAATTACTATTTTATTTTTCTATATAGTTTCAAGCAGATCAATTACCCACTATTCTTTTTCATTATATTTGATTGTAAAAATTAGCACAACAATCATAAATTATAAAATATTATTAATAAATCAAATCAAATGAGAAGAGTTAATTAAAAACCTTATGAAGAGAAGAACAACGACGATAAGAAAAGAAGAAATCATAAAATTGTTAAAACCTAATAAATTATAAATATAAAGAAAAACTCGACCTAATAAGGATATTATTATCATTTTATATGGATTCCAACTATTAGGAATCCAAATACCACCTCCTCCATTAGGATTGTGATTCCTTAAATTTTAGTAATCAATTCTAAGATTTTAGTAATACATTCCTATTCCAAATATAATTTTTACACCACCAAACATTATTAATCAATTCTATAGAATCGATTCCACGGAATTAATTCCAATTCCGTGTACCAATGGAGGCCTAAATCTAGAACGATTGAAGTCCACCAGTCCACCAGTTCATCTCAGCCTCACACGTACGATTGAAGTCCACCAGTTCATCTCAGCCTCACACGTCCTTATCGAAGAGCAAATTCTCGATTTGCATACTATTATCTCCACTATTATCTCCACTGAATATATAGTACTACTAGTTGGGAACTAACCTAGTCCCTTGCCTAAAAGCAATCATAATGTCTGCCGCCGACGACGACATAGCCGTGCTTGAGCACAGCCGTGTTTCCCCAGCTCCGGGTGGTTATGTCGGCGAAAAATCGCTACCGCTTTCTTATCTCGACATACCATGGCTACTCATCAATCCCATACACCAACTCTGTTTTTATGAATACACCCACTCTAAATCTCATTTCATCCAAACTCTTGTTCCCAACCTTAAGAACTCCCTCTCCATCACTCTCCAACACTTTTTCCCATTCGCCGGCAACTTGATCGTATTTCCTTTCATTGAGAATTCAACTACTATTCCCAGAAAGCCCGAAATTCGTTATGTTGAGGGCGACTCGGTTTCTCTAACAATATCAGAGTGTACAAAGGATTTCAGTTACCTCACTGGAAATCATGCTCGAAGGGCCGATGAATTTTACCCACTTGTTCCTAAACTGGGAGAGATTAAGAAAGATTCGGATATTATAAAAGTTCCGCTTTCAGCAATTCAAGTGACACTATTTCCAAACCACGGTATATGCATCGGAATCACAAACCACCATGCTGCTTGTGATGGAAACGCCCGGGTAAATTTTATTAGAGCATGGTCTTCAATTACTAGATTTGGAAATGATAAGCCGTTCCTCGCTAGTGGATCTTTACCATTCTTCGATAGATCGGTGATCAAAGATCCTCTTGGCAAGGATACAATTCTTTGGAACCATATAGCGCAGACTCGGATCCAAGAGTCTCCACCTCAACATGTATCTGGTAACATTGACAAGGTTCGAGCCTCGTTTATCATGACCCGTGACCAGATCAATAAAGCCAAGAAATCGGTCTTGTCGCGACGACCAAGTATAACACATCTATCATCTTTCACCATTGTGTGTGCTCATGTTTGGACTTGCATGGCTAAGGTGCGCGACGCAATTGGGGAGCATAAGGGTGAGGATGAACGAGAAGTATTTGGTTGTGTAGCGGATTGTAGGGCTCGTTTGGATCCGCCGATTCCTACAACTTATTTCGGTAACTGTTTAGTTTGTTGTATTGTGATTGCGAAGACTAATCAACTATTGAGAGAAGAGGGATTGCTTGATGCGATTGAATTGATTGGAGACGCCATTCGTACAAGGCTTAAGAGTAAGGAGAGCATCTATGAAGGCGCGGACTTTTGGATACAAGACTTTGCTTTACTTCCCACAACAACAATCGGGGTCGCTGGATCACCTAAGTTCGACATATACGACACGGATTTCGGTTGGGGGAAACCCAAAAAGTGCGAAATTGTTTCGATAGATTACAGTCTAACAATGTCTCTAAGTGTGAGCAGGGAATCAAAGGAAGATATAGAAATTGGGTTGTCACTTCCAAAGATTCAAATGGATAGTTTTGAGACTATCTTCACCAACGAGCTAAAGACTGTCCTTGTCGAGGATTAATGAACGTTCAGAAAGAGTGAGTCGCTAGATCTAGCTTGTATTCTTTCCTCACAAAAAAAGAAAAAAAAATGTATTCCAAATTCAATTATTGGAGTTCATTCAGGGTTCGTTTATACCCGAGCGAGTGAGTCACTAAACGGTGCTTGTGTGAGGTAGTCGATAACAAAATCTCAAACATTTGTAGATCGGACATCGACAAACTTGAAAGGATAATCAAAGTTCTAAAGGCAGTGTTTTTTTTTTTCTTCCAAAGGTTACGATTTCAGAGATTGAACTCATTCTATGAACCCTAAGTAATTAAGTACGTTTAGTACCTCTCGGACAGTGGGGAGAAGGTTGGTGAGGAGAAGGTACATGGTAGTGAAAGCTATTGAACTAGATTCTGTTATTTGAAGAACCACTTTCGACGACTAGGAAATACCGGTCAACAAGATATGATAATTTCTTTTGTCTAGTTTCACATTTTATTTGGAAAAATTATTTATTAACAAGAGTTGGCTCGAAGTAGAATGAGCTCTGATCATTCTTAAGAAAATAATCTTGGGTTTGAGCGTTTATGAAAAACACTTCTGAGAGTTCCCGTAAAAACCAAAATAAAAGTAAAAATAAAAAATTGCTTATATGAGATTATTATATCATGTTATTTTATTGCTTAAATATCAATTTCGTCACTAACTTTTCTCATGAATTTAATAATCTCACTTTTTTTTTTCACACTTTAATCACTCTACTTGACTTTTTCAATCAATAAGCTCATTAATTGAGTGAGCTTATTGATTATTCTGACCAAGTAGAGTGATCAAAGCGTGAAAAAAAGAAGTACAATAAATTTTGGGTGAAAATAAAGTGACCAAATTGATATTTAATCCTTATTTTATTGATACTAATAAAAACAATTGGGCGGAGACCCAACATCCACTTTTAACTAACTAAAAGACGAACCAAACTGATAGAGCCATTCCCGGTGGACATCGCTGTGACGCAATCGCTTACGCCCAAGAAAAAGAAAGGATAAAATGCAACATTTGTCTCTCTCTATACTTTGTCATAATGGCAAAATTCATGTGTTATGTTATTACGTTTTTTTTGTACCAATATAAGTAATTTTTATCATCCTCGAATTGTCTCTGAATTAATTTTTTCGGTCAAGTGAATGTTATCTCACCCCGTGCTATCACATGACTCTTTTAACGAAGATTTTTTGGTCCTACCAGTCTTTTCTATTGAATGGATCAAATTATCACTATTTTATTAAAGGATAAATTAACTACCCAAATGATCCCCTTACAATTTGACTTTTTTAAGATTGGTCCCTAAGCTGAAACATTAAACGGAATTGGTCCTTTCATCAAATTTTGTCAATTTTTTTTCCGTTATATAATTTGATGAAATTGGGTCAAATTATACATATTTTATTATATACTTGAACAAGTTATAAGCATATTTTAGTAATTATAAACTTTTTTTATAAGTACTTTAATAATTCTTTTTTCTTCCTATCTCTCTCACTCTACATACCAACTCACACCCAAATCACCACCACCACCACTATTCATCACCGAAATCACACCACCACCACCATCTCGATCAGTGATTATGAAATTATTTTAATTACCTGTCGGAGAAGACATATTTGACATTGCTTTAGCTCAATTAGCCTCAAATTTCTTTTATAATTAAATTGCAAACATCTAGCATGTTGCAACAAGTATTTTTTTTTAATTGATCCCTCTCTAGCAAATGATATTACGAGCTCCAGCTTGTAGTATTCCTACAAGTTTTAGTGTAATTAGTGTTGTCACATCAAATTTACATAGATCTTTACATCGTCGAATCAAATTTGTCATTTACAAAACACCCATAAGTGTACATCACATCCACATCTTTCATAGTATATACGAATAATATAGAATAATATAGTTCGAATCTGATGGATGTCGTGGTGGATGTCGCACATCTTTGGACACATTCGTGACGTTCTCAGTAGGGACATGATTCTTACCATAATATTTAGGAGATCTTGTACTTATTTGTTTATAGGTTTATAGTTGACTTTTAGCACGTCTCTTGTAAACAATACCTTGTATAAATACCTCTTTACTCAATGAAAGGAAATAGATTGTCATTGTAAATCAAATTCTACATGGTATTAGAGCAGGTTTAAACAAAACCCTAAAAACTAACCCTTTGCCGCTGCCGCCCAGCTTCAGCCGTTAACCATGGTATAAAAACAAGATGTTGTGGCCTCTACCAGTCATATCACCGTGGACGTCATGTCTCCATATGGTGATTGGGCTGATAAGATGAGTAATGCCTTATTCGCTAAAAATAAAATAGGTTTCGTTGAAGGCTCGATTCTGATGCCCAGTGAAGACTCGCTGAAATTAATGCTATGAAAAAGGTGCAACGCAACAGTAAAAAGGTGGTTGAACACGGCTATGGAGAAGGAGATAAGGAATAGCATGAAGTATGCCAAGACTGCCACAAAGATTTAGAGGTTTGGGAAGGAGAGTGCACCAAGAGCGTATGATTTGAAACGTGCGTTGACACAAACACGATAAGAAAAATTATCAGTTTCGGCTTACTACACCAATTGAAGGGGGCTTTGGGAGGAGATACAATCAGTTTCTTCCATGCCAAAGTACACCTGTGGAAAGTGCACATGTGATATACCCAAACAACTTGTGACGCTGCGTGAGAAGGAGCAGCTTTATGAGTTTCTGATGGGCCTAGATGAAGCTTTTGGGACTGTGAAGACACAGATTTAAGCACAAAACCTATTCCATCGATTGGATCAGCATACCATCTTGTAGTGCAGGACGAGCAACAATGCCAGATTACGACATCTCACAGACACATGATGGAGGCAGCGATATTTTTGACTTAGTCCTATCGGCGTACGGAGAAAGAAGGCAGCGATCGAAAGGGAGGAAGGTGAACGTGGAGTCATTGTGGCAAGATGGGCCACTCAATAGAAGGCTATTTCAAAATTGTCGGGTATCTTCCTAGGTGGAAGAAGGTAACCCGTGATGATGGTAAGAAGGGTGAACAAAGGGTGACTCTTAAGGCATTAAACATGAAATTGCAGTTAAGCCCCCTTCCAGGATTAACTCCAACATAGTATACAAAACTGATCCAATACCTCTGCAAATGTGATATTTCCGTTGATGACGCCACATCTTCCACAACATCTGAGAAGTCTGGACAGATTTGGCCAGTACCCACTGCTAACATGGCTAGGAAGATTTATTTTGAGAAGCCTTGGGTGAAGGGATCCTTGAGGAGCAAACAAAATCAGAATCTGGGATGCCCGTTAAAATACCAAATGGAGACAGTGTTCTTGTGAAGGGAATTGGCAAAACTTGTTTGTCAAATTGGTTAAAAATTCACAATGTCTTGAATGTTTCAGATTTCAAGTGCAATTTACTTTCAGTTAGAAAGTTAATGAAATATTTTAATTGTGCACTAATATATTTCTCGGACTTTTGTGTTATACATGACTTACCTTCGAGGAACCTAATTGGAGTGGGTAAATGATATGATGGCCTATATACCGCATAGAGCCTATGAAGACTGCAAGCGTCAATATGGCATTTTTCAGTTAGGTCAGAAGTTTGGCACAAGAGATTAGGTCACGCGTCAGACACAAAGCTTCAGCATGTTGAGTCTTTTAGTAAAAATTTCAGATCTAGCAATGAACAATGTGATTCTTGTATGAGGGCAAAATAAACTCGAGCTCCATTTCCTATTAGTAGTATCAAAACTAATTCTTGTTTTGAATTATTACACTGTGATATTTAGGGAGGTTATATAAATGCTTCTTTATTGGGTGCACATTATTTCTTGTCTATTGTTGATGATTATAGTCGTGGAGTTTGGATGTTTTTAATGAAGCATAAATTTGAAGCGAGTCACCATTTAACTAACTTTTGCAACATGGTCAGAACTCAATTTGAGAAGGCAGTCAAAAGAATTAGGAGTGACAATGGTGAGGAATTTAAGTCCAATTACATGCTGGACTATTATGCCACCGACTGAATTATTTTAGAGACGTCCTGTACCGATACACCCCAACAGAATGGGGTAGTAGAGAAGAAACATAGACACATACTCAAAGTTGTAAGAGCCTTGCGATTTCAAGCAAGTTTTTCCATCAGTTTTTTGGGTGAACGTGTCATGACGGCTACCTATCTCATAAACAGGTTGTCATCAAGAGTCATTAGGTATAAAATACCATATGAAATTTTGCTTAATAAGTATGACCACCTTCGTGTCTTTGGGTGTCTTGTATATGCAAATGATAACAAAAAGGGGTGTGATAAATTTGGTGAAAGGGGAAGACATTGTGTTTGTTGGATACCCTCATGCACAAAAGGGTTATCGTGTCTATGATGTGTTACAGAACAAAGTCTTCATATCTAGATATGTTATTTTTACTGAAGATGTGTTTCCTTTTAAAGCAATCTTTCTCAACAATGCACAGCGAACAGGGTCGTCAACACAGGGCTCAGATCCAGCATACTTTGCTACATTTTTTTTCTCAAGAGACCAGTTTAGATGTTTCGTCAGATGTTTCCACATCAGTTGACACATCTGCAGCGCCTCCAGGTCCAGATCGATGATCATGTCTTACAGAATATTGCCCAAACTGAAAGAGTTCCAGAACATCAACAGAGTTCCTTTGGAAGTGGGCAAATTGATACGCAAGGGTTGCATCATAGCCATCGAATACCAGCTAGACCCAAGCATCTCGATGATTTTGTTACTGAGCTTTCGTAGTTTATAGTTCATGCGCCACCCAACTCCGATCCAGGAACCTCTACGGTATATCATTTATCTTATTTTGTCTGTTATAAAAAATTTTCTCATTCTCATAAAGTCTTTCTTGCGGCCATCACTTCTCATGATGAGCCAAAGTATTTTCATCAGGCAGTGAAAGATCTGCATTGGCATGATGATATGCAAAATGAGATCTAAGCCTTGGAAGAAAATGAGATGTGGACCTTAGAACTGTTTCCCCCGAGCAAGAAAGTTGTGGACTCCAAGTGGGTCTATAAAATCAAGTACCGGCCAAATGGTAAAATTGATGAGAGGTATAAGGCGCGCCTAGTAACCAAAGGTTTCACACAAGTTGAGGGGATAGACTTTCATGAAACTTTTGCTCCAGTTGCCAAGCTTGTGACCGTCTGAAGTGTGCTTGCTGTGGCTACAAAGAAGAATTGGTTGATACACCAATTGGATGTTAATAATGCCTTTCTACATTGTGACTTGGAGGAAGATGTTTATATGCGGATACCACAAGGTTTTGCGAAGAAAGGCGACACAAGAGTGTGTAGACTACGCAAATCCTTGTACGACCTTAGACAAACATCCCGCAATTGGTATCAAAAGTTCACAAAGGCCTTACTTGATACTAGTTTCTGACAATCTCACGCGGACCACTCCTTGTTCATTTTTAAACAAGGTAATATATTTGTCTGTGCTCTCATCTATGTAGATGATGTTATTTTGGCTAACAATGATATCGGCATGATTAATATTGTCAAGCGTCACCTTAATGACAAATTTAGTATTAAGAATTTGGGATCATTGAAATACTTCCTCAGGATAAAGGTTGCTTGTTCGTCACAAGGCCTAGTCTTGAGTAAGAGGAAATATACTCTTGACATACTTGAGGAGATGGGTTTGCAAGGAGGTCGACCCAATTAATTTTCGATGGAACAAAATTTACGGTTGGATGAAGATACTGACATCCCAGCTGTTATGGATGCGCGCAATATCGTCCGTTGATTGGACGATTGTTATACTTGACCATGACACGACCTGACATTGCTCTTGCCGTAAACGTGCTTAGTCAATTTGTCTCAAATCCACAACGCTCACATATGGATGCTGTAACTCGTGTCCTTCGTTACCTAAAATCAACCCCAGGTCAGTGACTTTATCTTCCAGCAGATGGTGCTTTGAGTCTGGCCGCGTATTGTGACGCTGATTGGGGAGGCTGTCCCATGTCTCGACATTCTCGTACAGGCTATTTTATCTCTCATGGTGGAGCACCTATCTCCTGGCGTACGAAGAAATGGTCTGTTGTTTTTTGTTCCTCTGCCGAAGCGGAATACTGGGCTATGGCCGGAACGGTAAGTGAACTTTTGTGGTTATGGTGGTTATTAGTCGATCTTGACGCACCTTAACACGAAGCCACACCACTATTCTGTAATAATCAAGCTGCAATTCATATTGCGAATAATCCTATTTTTCATGAGCGCATGAAACATGTTGAGATGAATTGTTATTTAGTTCGTGAACGGGTAGAATTACGTGACATTGAACCACAATATGTCTTAACGACGAACCAGGTTGCTGACATTTTTACCAAACCCCTTGGGCCGAAATGTTTTTGGTTTCTGGTAGGCAAGTTGGGGGTTCGAGATCTGCACTGTCTAACTTGATGGAGAGTGATGCATGTCGTGGTGGATGTCGCCACATCTTTGGACGCATTCATGGCGATCTTAACAGGGACATGATTCCTACTATAATTAAGAGATCTTGTACTTATTTGTTTATATATTTATAGCTGACTTTTAACACGTCTCTTGTAAACAATAGCTTGTATAAATACCGCTTTACTCAATGAATGAAAATAAATTTTCATTAATTGCAAATCAAATTCTACATGATCTATTTGAAGCCTAATTGAAGCTGGGGATTGGGGGAAGATCGTTGGAGTTAAAGTGGGGGCTTAGGTTGTTGATGGCGTGGCGTGGGCAAATGACTTGATGATTGTGATAGTCGCCATGAGAGGGTGAGGCAGAGATCGAGATTGACTGCACAACGACAAAATTGGATCTTGCCTCCATAACTGGTGATCGCAGGTGGGATCGGGGTAGGTAGACGACAACTGTTGCGATAAAAGAGAGAGATTAATGTTGAGTTGAGAGTGAGTCAAAGAGAGAGAAACTAATGCTGAAAGTGAGTCAATGTATTGAGTCAACTTGGTATTTCAGAATTTATTTGTCAGTGTAGTATACACCTAATTCATTAATAATACCCCTAATATAAGGTTATGTGAAGAGCAGTTGTCAAACGTAATTTATTTAACGGAAAAAATTAAACGGGGGCATGATTCGAGGCTGATAAAAATCGTATAAAACCTGGAAAAAAAATATGATAACATACTGCGGGGACGATTTTCACTACTATGACAAAGTACATGGACGAATGAAAAGAAAAGGAAACTAAAATAATGAGTCATTTCATCTGAGAGAGGAGCCATCGTCGCGAGTCACGACACAGCTGGTCTCGAAGGCTAATTTTCAAAGTACAATCAAATCAAGAGCCAGAAACTAGAACGTATTCCAAGAAAATTTCTCTATTCAGTAGTTCTCAAAAAGTACTTTCTTTAGCTCGTTTGAGAATATATTCTCAAAAACATCCATTTCGACCTTGGCAAGTGACAAACCAATTTCTATGTCTTCCTTTGATTCTCTACACGCGCTAAGAGACATTGATCCCGAATAATCTATCGATACAATTTCACACTTCTTAGGTTTCCCCCAACCGAAATCCACGTCATAAATGTTAAACTTTGGTGATCCAGCAACCGAAAGAGCTGATTTGGGAAGTGAACTCATGTCTGTCATCCACAATTTCGAGCCTGCATGGATGCTCTCCGTATTGCTAAATCTTTCACTAATGGCACCTCCAATCAATTCAACCCCATTAAAGAATCCTTCTTCTCCGACCAACTGATCACGCTTTACAATATTTGCAGCACAACCCACTAAGCAGTTGCGAAAGTAATTTGTTGGAATGGGTGGATCCAAACGAGCCCTACAATTGCCTACGCAACCAAAAAGTTCTCGATCATCCTCACCCTTCTGTTCCCCAATTGTGCTGCGTAGTTTAGCCATGCTAGACCAAACATGCGCGCATACTATAGTGAATGATGATATGTGTGCTAATGCTGGTCGCCTTGCTAGGACGGATTTCTTGAAGCCCATGCTCTTATAAAACTAACCCGCATTTCCATCACAAGCAGCGTGGTGGTTTGTGAGTCCGATGCATATACCGTGGTTTGGAAATAGTGTCACTTGTATTGCTAAAAGAGGAACTATTATTAAATCCGAAGCTTTCGTGATCTCTCCGAGTTTAGGAACAAGTGAGTAAAATTCATCTGCTTTTCGAGCATGATTTTCAGTTAGGTAACTGAAATCCTTTGTACAATCTGATATTGTTAGAGAAACCGAGTCACCCTTGTTGTAATGAATTTCTAGCTTTCTGGGAGTAGTAGTTGAGTTATCAGTAAAAGGAAATACGATCAAGTTGCCGGTGAGTGGGAAAAAGTGTTGGAGAGTGATGGATAGGGAGTGCTTAAGATTGGGAACAACAGTTTGGGTGAAATGGGATTTAGAGACTTGGAGCAACTCATAAAAGCAGAGTTGGTGTATGGGAGGAAATTGTAGCCATGGAATGTCTAGAAAAGAAAGTGGGATAGACTTTTCGACAACGAAACCACCGGGATTTGGTGAGATTCGGCTCTGCTCAAGCGCCGTTATGTCATCGCCGGCAGCCATTACTTCAACTTTAAACCTTTTCTTCCAATTGTATATGATGACGCACAAAAAGTCGTGTGGGCTGGATGGTCAACGAGTTTGGATATCTGGGCTCTAGATCTACCTGCCAAGACAAATGAAGACACTGGGTGAGTGCAGGGCCGGACCTTGCAAAAACATTCCGGTGTGAGAGTAAGTAACTAGCTCTAATCACAGTTTGGCAGAATGTATTTGCTAGCTAGTTGAAGTGTGCGTACCTTTCCTTGGGATTGATCCAAGGCTTTTATAGGATTGGAATTTGATGCTCATCATTGAGGGAATATCAACAGACATAACTGCCAAGTAGTGGCCATGAATGCTGGCGTGGTGGGCGTAACCGTCGGGCACGTCCGGCCGACGGCATTCTGCCACGTGGCCACGTCCCAATGTAATCCAGGGGATGGACGAGGAGGCCTATCCTTCTCGCTGCATCCTGACCCCTACAGATAGACCAAGCTCGTATGCCTCCTAGAGATTGCCAAGGCTGCTCCGTGATGCCCGTCTGCTCGCATTGGGGTGGGCTATGACCCATGCTGTGTCTTGGGCCTAGACCCTAGGCCGACTCTTAGGGCCTGGCTCTTCAGTGGCCCCCTGCTTTTTGCTCGCAGAGTATTCATGCTCACGATAGAAACCATTTCTCGTTGATCTCCTTTAGTTATGTTAAGTTTCACCGAGATCCTCGCTCGTGTCCATTGTCTTGTACTCAACCCACGAAGAGGTGCCGATAAGGGGAAGCGTAGAGGTCAAAGGGGATAAGGGTCTGTGTTGCTTCGATTTTCGTCGATTGGAGATGTCGCGCCTTTTTGAGACGCAATGATGTCTAGAAGCGTAGGCCTATGGGCTAGGAAGTAGCCTTACGGCCCATGCTCATGACGACCCGGCTGGCGTCACCCTTGGACCTATAAATTCTTCGCACCCTCTTCCTTTTCCCTCTTTACAAATTACAAATTCTTCAAATGCTCCCAAATCAAAGCTTCCTTTTGCAACCTCTTTCTTCCTAAAATCCCTACTGCTGCACCGCCTGTGAATTTCGACGTCCTTCCTGCCACTACGTAGTGATTCGAAGCCGCCTGACTCCATAGAAGCTTTTTTTTGCAGCCAGACCTTTGTCATCCGCACACAACCATGTCTCGCAGTACGTTCTTTTACTTAACTCCAACTCTTCTCTACCTTCTGTTTATTTTTCTTCTGTCCTTTAAGTGTAGCTCGACCTTTAACCGTAGCCTGGGTCGAGGAATTTTTGGTTTATACCTGGTCGGATAAATCCCTCCCTTTTCTGGTTAATCGTAGATCTAAGGTTTTTCTGCCCCTTTTCGGCGACATCTCCAGGATAGTAACCCCCATTTACTTCCTCGATCCTTATAGGTTCCAGCTCCCCCTGTAGGCTACGTGACGAGGCCACTGATTCTGAGGCCACCAACTCCGTGGAGGCTTATGAATACGACCGTGGCCAGGCAGCCAGCAGTGGCTCCAGCCCGGTGACCACATCTTCCTCCACCAGCGCGGGCTCCTCAGATGATGAGCTCATTATTACCAAGGTTGTGTCCCATGTTTCGGCCCCTACCCTTGATGAGGAGGTTGGAACCAGCTCGTCGAGGCCTGCTCTGTAACGCCCGCAACATTTGCATCATTATATCGCATATAATTTCATGTGTATTTTTCATATCTCATATCATCAATTGCATCATTTTACCATAAATGATTTCATGTGCTTCATATGATGTATTATTGTTTAATTCTCGCAATACATCGTGCTTGAGATGCGTTATAAGTGAAGCGTGTCCGGACCTAGGGAAAGAAAGGAGAAAAACAAACTGTGTTGGGCTTATAAGCCTTGGCACGACCGTGCAGCTTGGTTGGCACGGCCGTGCGAGGCCTTCCAGTGAGTTGATATCACAATATGAGGTTGGCACGACCGTGCAGCCAAGTTGGCACGGCCGTGCGAGAGATTCCAGAACCAGACTTTGCCATTTAGGGTTGGCACGACCGTGCAGCCTTGTTGGCACGGCCGTGCGAGGTTGGCACGACCGTGCAGCTTGTCTGGCACGGCCGTGCGGAGCGGGAATGGTTCAAATAAGTGGCTCACAGTGTGCCACGTCAGCAGGCCGAATTCATCTCCTTTTTCAGCCACTTAAAGGAACAAAAGAGTGTTTAACACTCTCATTTTCCCCCTCCCACCTTAGAGCCTTGAGAGAGAAAGAGGAGAGAGTTTAGAGTGAGAAAGTGAGAGCTTCTTGAGATTTCGAAGGAGTCTCGACGATCCGACCACACCATTGCGGAGCTCTCGACGAAAGGAAGCTTTCCTACCGATTAGTTTCCGTTTTTCTTCACTTTTTCCGACGAGAGGTAAGCTACTACCCCCTCTTCTTCATGTTTTATGTCTCATATGACATCTTGGACCTTTAATATGCAAAGTTTACATGCTAAAGTAGTGAGGTTGTGATTTGTGCCATGAATGCCATTTTTGGACTTGTGAAATATGTTGTTAATCGTTCTATGATGTTGGGAAACTCGATATTGGGCGATAATATGCTAGGATTAAAGTATAAGACCATTTTCGTAACTCGTCGTCATTAGTAACCTAAAATGACTCTAACGGAGTCGGTTAGGGTTTGATAATTAATGTGACCACGTGTGTGTTTTGTGAGCTCTTTGGATGCTCGAGAGACCCGTTGGGGAATTGGTTACGCGATACACGTATAATGGTATTGTGTTGAATTTGATGTTGGTATTTTATGGCTATGTGTACTAGAATTATTTGGTGTACATTAGCATGTTATTGTTGGTGTCGTTATACTCCCTACTTTGGAGTATGATGCTTTTATTTAATGTTAAGTAAACATTACTTGAACATTTGGTTGATTAGTTAATGTGTCGAGTAAACATCTACTTGAGCATTGTTTAAGTCCATGGCATATTTGTTGGAGGTGTATTGACGCTCGGTTATTGCGTGAGCCGGGGCTACGTAATAGCCGAAGGCCAATACACTGGGCCTCGCCCTACCGTTGGCCGCGGTAGGGGTTATAGCGCTAAGTGTTGTACGGAATAAACGCGACCTTGGTAAGCTATACCGTGATTGTTTCTCGGGTCGTTGGGGACCAAGTCTTCACGTCGACGTGGATACGGTAAACGGTTCACCTTTGGTTTTGTTATTTGGTTCGATGATCGAGAACGACATCAACGGTTTCTTCATTTGGTATTATTGGTTGGTTGGTTGGAAGTTGATATGTCGGAGGTGTACCTCGACGGTATCCTTTTATGTGTGTTACATATTGCACCTATGTGAGTTGCATGCTACGTGACTTATGTTATGAGTTACTGGACGTGATAATGATTGGAAATGATTATATTATCCCGACCATGATATTTATATATGCTTCTTATTACTGTTGCATCTCGCATGCCATATTGTTGCATTAGTAGCTTATTGAGTTTTATAACTCACCCCGTCTATTGTTTATTGTTTTCCTTAGATCCCGAGCCTGCGAGAAACCCCCAGTGACCGTTCGTTGTTATCCGACGTCGTCTACAGTCTTCTTTTGGTAGTGCTCCTTGAGCCTTGGTATTTTCTTTTGGTGAGGCCGAGGGTACATGTGTTATCTAAACAGTGTAATGTTGGGTAGAAGTCCCGTACATGTTATTAATTCATATTCTTTTGTAGATGCCGACATGGTTGTCAGGCTTTTGTAAACATTACTTACTTTCATATTCCGCGCACTCTGATGATATTACATGTTTGGTCCCGAGCCTCTTAGCTCGTGAGTTGTTGATTATGTTGTGTGTTCATTTCCGGCTTTTGTGTGCCGTGACGTATTGTTTTGGTTTTAAAATAAACATGCACTTGCATTACAGGGTTTTATGCACGAAAAGTGATTTTGAAATTGTGCATTTTGTGTCCCGTCTCGCGAACCGAACGAGATACCATATAGGATCTCGGGTCGGGTCGTGACATGCTCGGACCAGGTCATCCACTGTTTGCCCTAATCGTAGGGGGCGTCAAGCTCCTCGTCGGGCGACCTCCCCAGACCACTGGAAGTCTTTTAGTTCTAATGACAAAGTCCAAAGGTGGTTTACCTCCTTAGGAATTAATGCCAATGACTACCGCGTGTCTGTGATGGACCCCGAGGTTGACTATTCTGACTACCGAAGGCAGGATGAAAAAATGGTCTTTTTCTATGATTTTTTTCAAAGTAGGGATGCGCCTTCCCCTCGACCCTTTCATTGTTGAATTCCTGACTCTGGCTCAGGCTGTCCCCTGCGACCTGATGCTCAACACAGTCAGGATCTTGATGTCCTTCACTGCCACCTGCCGGCTACTCGGTCATGAACCCTGCTTGTTGTTGCTGAAAAAACTTTACCAGTTTTCTATCGATAAAAGCTCGGGTAGAATATCTGGTCGCAGCAAACTAGGCGCACTGAAACTATTTTCCCCCTTCCCGAATAAGACCAACAAGTGGGACTGCAAACCTTTGTCGGTCGAATCTCGTGTGAGCTGGCCATTTCCTCCCCCCTCCGAACATATCAAGGTGCCTACTTACAACAGGGATGCATTTACCTCCGGTGAAAGCCGGCTAATGGACTCACTAAAAGAGGCATTGGGTGCTCGAGATCGCGACCAGGAGTGGTATTTTGATTGGAAACCACTAGTCAGCGAGGACACCTTCTTAAGGTTGGCCGGGATGCTGAGAACTGAAGTGGAGGGCGTTGTGCCCCATGTTACTATGGTTGAGGAGCGACCTCACCTTGCGTGGGGCCGTCATCAAGGTGCGGGTTTCCTAAGTGATTGTAGAGTTTGCAAGGATCTGGGTGGTAGCTGCACAATGCCATTCCATCCCTTGGGTCAAACTTGGATTCCCTCTTCTCCTTACTTTTCATGTTGCCTCCTTTTTCTGACTGCCCCTCCTTTTTTTGTATTGCAGAGATGATAAACATTAATGTTCTGGAGAAGGCTAGGGCCTTTCGGAAGAGCGATACTGCCGACTGCTAACGCGAGCTCAGTAAGCTTGCTCCTGTCCATCCCCCCAAGGTTGCGACTAGCGAGCAGCAAGGGAAGAGCTCTACCCCTGCTAAGGAGAAAAGTAGGACAACCAGCCGAGCTCCAGCCGGCCCCCTTGCCCGTACCGATAAATCCTCTCAAGGGGAAATATTTGCCAGTTCTGACCGGGTTACCTCCTCCCCCGATGTTCTCCCACTGTCCAACTGGAAGAGAGGTGCTAGGGGTGCGGATCAACCTGACCGCTCCATGCGTCCCCGGGGCCACGATGCTAGGGGTAGCCAAGCCCACTCCGTTTCCACCTCCTCGGCTCCTTGTCAGCCCTCGTGGAGGCAAGAGGGCTTCTCCATGCCCGTTGATCGCCCTGGTTACGAGAAGTTGATGAACGAGCTGGCCGACGTGCCCAAGATCTCAGGTATCAACTTGAGTGCAAGGGGGCACCCCTTTGCTATGGTCGAGCAGGGAATCCTGAAGAGGATCTTGCACTCCGGGGTTTACAAGGAGTGTAGTGATTCCACAAGTGTCATGCTCGGAGATGGGGGGATGGCATTTTGCGAGGTACCTCCATTTTTACCCTTATTTCTCACGCTCTGAAGCCTTGGCATACTTTTAATCCCTATTTTTCTTTCTTTGCAGCTCGCGACCAAGTACTTCACCATGGCCAACTGGGCATCTGATGGGGCCAAAGCTGCGGCCTTTCTGGGGGAAGACCTGAAGACTGCTAACCTGCTCCTCGAGGAGAAAGAGGCCGAGCTGCAGGCAAAGGACAAAGAGGTGCTCGACCGAACCGGCGACATCTCCAAGCTAGAATGTGAGAAGCTGGCCCTCGTGCGCAAACTTGATACTGCCAAGGTCAACGAGGAGTCATTTAACTCTCGCATTGAACAGCTGGAGAGGCTGGCGAGGGAGGCCGAGGCCGAGATGACCACTTTGAAGGGCGAGGTTGAGCGTCTTAAGTCCTAGAGTTCCCAGATAAGTGATCTTCAAAGAGAAGAGATTATACAAAACTTCCTGGACTCTGCGAAATATGCCCAGGGGGTACGCCCATACTACGTACAAGGTCTTGAGCACACTCTTTGCATGGCGGCCGGCAGCGGCCATCCTGGCTTTTCGGTTGAGCTACTGGCTAAGTGGGGGGCGGGCGAGCACTATGGCCTTGAAGCTCGTCGTGGTCACCCTTGGGTGCCCTTCACCGCTGACGAGCTGGAACTTATCAAAGAAGGTGACCTGGATCAAGGCTCGGAAGCTTGGTCTTCTCCAGCAGCCCTAGATGTCAATGTTAAGAGTGTGATGAACATGCTTAAAGAAAAGCGAAGGGCTGAGGCTGCTAAAAGTCCCGATGAAGAAAACACGAAGGAAATTCTCGGCGGAGCCCCTGGCGCCGGTGCTCTAAATCCCCTACCAACCACTGGGAACTAGCTGCTTAGGTTGAGCTCTCTGCGACGAGCATATATTTTCCCTAGCCTGCAAGCCCATCTTTTTTACTTCCTTTTGCCTGTAACTATCTGCATGAATATTACAAGAGCTCTTTTCCCTCACAAACTTATTTGTGAACCCTCAAATGTTTAACTAAACCGTGAGTTCATGCGAGGAGTATTCCGTTGTCCTGAAATTATCTAGCCACTTGCTCGTTACCCGAGCAGCACGTGACCTCAACCATTAATCAGGGTAATTACTCGTGCACGTGACCTCACAAATTATCTAGCCACGTGCTCGTTACCCCCACTAGTCACGTGCTCGTTACTTCGAGCAACACGCGACCTCAAACGTCAATCAAGGAAATCCTTGTCCTAGGAGTGCTGTTGTAACTCCAAAATTAACTAAGTCACGAGCTCGACATCCGAGCAATCACTGACGTCAAACATTAATTAAGGAGCTCACTCAACTTGAAAAAATAATCGCTCAGGCCTTTGGACCAACCTTGTCACGAGCTCACTCTGTGTGCATCGTGGCGGCAAGTGGTCCAACCAGGACCTAAGCTAGCTTCGCGAGCTGCCATTTCATTTCAACAGAAAGCCAATTCCCAAAGAATAAAAACTTTGTTCTTATTGACTCTTGAAAGCATTATTACACTGATCAGCTGTAGGAAACCTAACTGACTAATGATAATATTTTTTGAGGTGGTCCACATGCCATGGGTGCTTCAACACTGCTCCATCTCGAGCTTGCAATGGATAGGTTCCTTCCTTGATAACCTGGATCACCTTGTAAGGCCTTTCCCAATTCAGTGACAGCTTGCCTCTGTCTGCTCTTTGACCTGTCGCCTCTATCTTCCTCAAGACCCAGTCACCGACCAGAAATGCCCGCTCATGCACCCTTTAATCGTGATGTATCTTTGCCCGCTGCTTGTAATTAACCATCCTCATTCTGGCCTCTACCCTCTTTTCTTCTAGTAAATCCAGATCAGCCTGACGAGCTGTCGGATTACGCTGCTCACCGTAATGTGACATCCTTAGATTAGGTAAAGCCATCTCGACTGGCGCCATGGCCTCTGACCCATAGGTCAAGGCAAACGGGGCTTCTCCTGTGGGCCCCCTGACTGTCGTCCTAACCGCCCATAACACTGACTGCAACTC
>CM028365.1:42655397-42970397 GCA_016624345.1 Platycodon grandiflorus
GGGTCTTTGGAAGTCAGAAAACGAGAGAGAACTTGGAGAGTACATATTAGTTTATTTATGGAGAAATTGCTGGCCGGTCCATTTTTCCAAACTTTTTTACTCTCCAGTACACCCTTTTTTTTTTAACTGCTAAAAGGCATTTTGAAAATTTTCTTCCTAAAATACCCTCAACAACATGGTTGCTTCAGATTTGAGATTCAAATTGATGTATAAATGATTTCATGTTGTTAATATAGTCTTTCCTCATGTTTGGGTATCAATTTTCATGCATAAAACGCGAATTTGATCAAATTCAAATTTTTTGAGTTCATCCCGTTTTTCTTTGTTCTTGAGCTGTTTTGGCCACTTAAATCTTTGTTTTAAGCTTCGAATTTGTTTAAAATCAATCTCATATTATTATCCTAACTTAGTACTATATTTGTGCACAATTTTTCTACCAAAAAACACTATTTTTGAGCTTCAAATCAAGCTTGACAGTGTGCTGTCCAAAAACAGAGGAAGATGTTCTTGAACTAATTTAATTCGCCAATCGCGTATGCTGGCCAACGCAACGGGGTTCGACCTGCCCGGTCAGGTCGCAGGGGTTGAGGGGACAGCGTCCCTCGTGGGGGTTCAGGGGCAACTGTAATGCCCGCGCCATTTGCATCATTTGCATCATTTGCATTCGTTCTATGTTACGTCTTTTATATTAACATCGTCATTTCATGTGCAAATATCATTCATATGTACTTGCAATTGAGATTGTTATACATTTTTCAAATGTATGAATATGTGTTAGAAGTTTCATTATCATTGCATTTGATTTGGTATGTTACTTGTTTACTTTGGTTTTGGGACTTTTCGGAGGCCTTTGCTTAGTGTTTTAACTTCACTTAAGTGTTAGAACCATCATGGAACCTTTGGGCATCATTTTGGGGCTTTTCTAGACCACATTTCATGATTTAGGGTGCACTGGAGAATGGACAAGCGCCTGGGCGAGCGCTCATTTGGCAGAAAGTCAAGTTTGGAGAAACTGGAGGCTGAGCGGGCGCTTAGGCGGGCGCTTAGGCTGGCGCCTAGGCGGCCGCGCCGCTTCCAGAATGTTGCCCCAGTTTTTCCTGCTTTGTAAAACTTGACAGTTTCGCCCCTTGACCAAACTTAAACGTACCTTGGCTATTTGACCAGTCTTTTTACACCTAAAACACTAAGGAAACACCCACACAAACACCATCTCTCCCTACATTTCATCCATGGTATGTAAGAAAGCTTGTGTGAGAGAAATATAGTGAGATTAGTGTGTGTATGCCTTGTCTTCCCTATCCAACCATAGAATCCTACATGCAACACCACAACTAGGTTGCTAAAGACTTGGGGAATCCATTGCTAAGCTTGGATTGTGAATTCATTGGGTAGATTCTCTTGTTGAGGTAAGCTACTATCCCTTGTTCTTCCTCAATTATGAGTTGTTTTACATGTTAGACTTTTTAGTTGGTGAAATATGTTAGAAATCATCAATTTTGAGTATGTTTGACTATGTTGACTTTTCAAATTCGTGGTTGAATTTTTGGTTGTGTTTGGAGACTCATGTTTACATGTTAGAAATGTGAAATATGATTAGTAATTGTTAAGTTTACGGTATGATTAATTCGCGTAAACTCGAACTCATTAGAAACCGAAAATGACTCTAACGGAGTTCGTTAGGATTTCATAACTTATGAGACCACGTGTGTGATTTGGGAATTCTTGGATGATTCGAAAGATTCGATTGAAAATTTGGTTACACCGGTTGTGTGTTTGATATTACGTAAATTGTCGTAATTATTGTAAGTTGGTTATTTGTGGTGTGAGGTTATTATAACTCACTTGTGACATTCATATCATTGTCAAATGTTATTGTTGTGGTATACTCCCTACTTTGGAGTATGACCTTTTATATTTAAATGTCGAGTAATCATCTACTTGTACATTTAGTTAAGTCCATGGCATATTTGTTGGCGGTGTATTGACGCTCAATTATTGCGGGAGCTGGGGCTACGTAATAGTCGAAGGCCAATACATCGGGCCTCGCCCTACCGTTGGCCACGGTAGGGGTATAGCGCCATTTGTTGTACGGAATAAACGCAACCATGGTAAGCTATATCCGTGGTAGATTCTTGGGTTGTAGGGACCGAGATCACCCGTCGACGTGAATACAGAAGATGGTTCACAATGTGTTTTGTTATCGGTTTTCTTGTTCGAGCACGTCAACAACGGCTCTACATTTGGTATATTATTGGTTGGTTGGTTGGAAGTATTGGTTTAGTCGGAGGTGTACCTCGACGCCGTATCCCTTTTAATGTGTTTACTTATAGCTCTTATGTGCTTCCTATATGAACGAATGTTGGTCATGGTTTTCAACCGGTATGGGACGGTTGGCGATCGTCGAGCCTCTCGTGTAGTATGGGGTTGTTTGGCTATGTGCAATACTTATTACTTCCGTTTGGTATTGAAATGATATCGTGATGACATGAATACTTATTATGTTTATTGTCTTGCATCTAGCATGCCATATTGTTGCATTAGTAGCTTATTGAGTTTTCAACTCACCCCGTTTGTGGTTATTTATTTTCCTTAGATCAAGCGCCGGCGAGGAATCCCTAGTGTTCGTGTTCGGTTCCGTTTGGACGTCATCTTTGGTAGTGCACTTTGTGCCTTAGTATTTTCTTTTGGTGAGGTCGAGGGTGTACTTGTTATGTAAACAATGTAATTGTTGGGTAGTGGTCTCGACTGTTATTGATGTATTCTTTTGTTGTGCCGGCATGGTTGCCGTGCTGTTGTATATATTTCTTAACTTTAATTCCGCGCACTCTGATATGGTTTATATATGTACTGAGCATGTTAGCTCGAGTTTGTTGTTGCTAGCTAACGTGTTGTTTCTCCGGCTTGTTTCGCCGTCGAGGTTTAGTATTGTTTAAAAGATTTTGTTGTTTAAAGAAAACTTGCACGTGCATTACAGGGTTTTCTCATGACTTTGCATTCTTTTAAAAAGGAATTTTTGAGATGCTATTTTCGTGTTTCCCACGTTGTTTCGTGGACCAAACGGGATTCACATCGGATCTCGGGTCGGGTCGCGACAGTTGGTATCAGAGAATAAGTTAGCTAGCCGGGAGAGAATCTTTGGCTTAGGAGGGTTGGTTGTGTGTTTAAGTCGTTAACGTCGAGTGTTTATTGCAGGTGTTTCATCATGGTTGAGATGGTGCTAGTACGGAGGAAGGTGGCTCGAGTGGAGCCGGGAATTCTTCAGCTGAGCAGGGTAATACTCCACCACCCACACAGCCTAGAGTTCAACCTACGGGACAGCCGGAGGTACAGCCTGAGATACCGGTTAATCCGAATGAGGGGATTGTGAATATGATGCAGGGGTTCATGCAGTCGATGATTGAGATGAACAGACAGAATATAGAGTTGCAGAGACAGGCAATGGCAGGTTTGGGACAGGCAGGAGGTCACAGGATGGCCCAACCAGCTGGGGGCAATGGGGATTATGACCGGAGGTTAGGGAGATTCTTGAAGATGAAACCAAGAAGCTATGATGGGGAGCCTGATCCGATGAAGGCAGAGAGGTGGATAGAGTCGATTGAGAAAATTTTTGCAGCAATTGACTGTACTGACGGTGACAAGATCAAGTTTGCTGCTTTTAAGTTAGAAGACGCCGCTGAACATTGGTGGCGGGTGCTTGAAAGTTGGGTACAATAAGGTGTGGAACGTACTTGGGAACTCTTTTTGCGACAGTTCAGGAACCATTTTGTCCCCGACGTGGTACAAACGAAGAAGGAGGTAGAGTTTCTTAGCCTTGAACAGGGATCATTATCGGTGGGACAGTATTCTGCTAGGTTCACGGCATTGGCACGGTATTGTTCACACTTGATTCCGACAGAGGAAAAGAAGGTCTACCGATTTGTGAAGGGTTTGAGAACGGAGTACCGGAAACAACTTCTACCGCTTGATCTACCGAGTTACCAAAGCGCGGTGGATAAAGCATACAAGATCGAACATGACATCGAAGAGCACCGGGGTAAGCCAAGTAACACAGATGGGAATCAGCAGTCTTCACAACAAAATTGAAAGAGGCAGAATACAGGTGGGACTTCTAACAAAGGGAAGAATGTGAGTCGACAGGCAGGCCAAACGGGACAGCAACCGGGAGGCCAAGGACAGCGTGAATCGAGGTTTAATTGTAACTTCTGCAAGAAGACATGGCATACTGAAGAGAGGTGTTGGTTGAAACAGGGGAGATGCTTGTTATGTGGTGACGACAAGCATTTCCAAAAGGACTGTTTAAGGAATAGGGGTTTACCTCAGGGTGGTGCACAACAGAACACGGGGGTGAAAAAGAACAACGACGGTCGACCGAGAGTCCAGGGTCGAGTGTTCGCCTTAGATCAGAGGGGTGTTCCTGACGCTCCCAACGTGATAGGAGGTACTTTGTTTGTCTCGAGAGAGCGAGCCCGAGTCCTTATAGATCTAGGGTCATTGCATCTCACTTTGCATGCCACTTGCATTCTATGCCTGAATTGCTGTCTTATGTGTTAGAGGTGTCTACTCCGATGGGAGAGTGCCTAGTTGCTTCTGATGTTCATCGTGCATGCGAAGTTGTTATTGATGGTCATGTTTTACTTGCGGATTTGGTAGTGCTGCCTATCCGTGATTTTGATGTTATTTTGGGCATGGATTGGTTGCACACTCACCATGCCATAGTTGATTGTCGTAAGAAAATTGTCACATTTGAATTGCCTGATATGCCTCCGTTTATGTTTGAGGGTGATAAATGCATGGGTGGTATTCGTATGATATCGGCTTTGAAAGCCCAAAAATTATTGTCACATGGGTGTACCGGGTATTTAGCATGTGTGGTTGATAAATCTAAGAAAGTCGTTGTGTTGGAGGATGTTCCAATTGTACGTGAATTTCCGGATGTGTTTTCATCGGAATATGATTTGCCTCCGGATAGAGAGTTGGAGTTTTGTGTTGAATTGTTGCCAGGTACCGCTCCATTATCAAAGGCACCGTATCGTATGGAACCGACAGAATTGAAAAAGCTAAAGGTACAGTTGGAGGAATTGTTGAATCAGGGTTTCATTAGGCCGAGTGTATCGCCGTGGGGTGCACCGGTTTTGTTTGTGAGAAAGAAAGATGGTTCCTTGAGATTGTGCATCGATTACAGGGAGCTAAATCAGGTAACCATTAAAAACAAATATTCCCTTCCACACATTGATGATCTGTTTGACCAACTACAGGGCTCCGTTGTGTACTCAAAATTTGATCTTCGAAGTGGTTACCATCAACTGAAAGTTAGGGCGGAAGATATATCGAAGACGGCATTCTGAACTCGATACGGGCATTTCGAGTTTGTTGTGATGCCATTTGGGTTGACAAATGCACCAGCTGTGTTCATGGATTTGATGAATAGGATATTCCTGCCCTATCTAGATTATTTTGTGGTGGTGTTTATTGATGATATTCTTGTGTACTCAAAATCCCGAGAGGAGCACGAGAAACATTTGAGGATTGTGTTGTTGGTGTTGAGAGAAAAGAAGTTATATGCGAAGTTTAGCAAGTGTGCATTTTGGCTTGAGGAGATCTCGTTTCTAGGCCATGTTGTTTCGGGAGATGGTATTTCGGTGGATCCACTTAAGATTGAGGCAGTGGTGAAATGGAAAAGACCCGAGTCGGTAACGGAGATTCGAAGCTTCTTGGGTTTGGCGGGTTATTATCGGAGGTTTATTGAAGGGTTTTCAAAGATTGCGACTCCAATGATGAACTTGACACAAAAGAATAAACCCTTTGTATAGGATGACAAATGCGAGACGAGTTTTCAAGAGCTGAAAAGGAGGTTGACCACAGCTCCGATCTTGGCACTACCGGACAGACAGGATGGGTTAGTGATATACAGTGATGCATCGAAAGAGGGTTTGGGTTGTGTTTTGATGCAGAACGGGAGAGTGATTGCGTATGCTTCTCAGAAGTTGACTCCATTTGAACAGAATTATTCGACCCACGACCTTGAGTTGGCTGCGATCATCTTTGCTCTACACAAGTGGAAACACTATCTCTATGGGGCTAAGTTCGAAGTGTTCACCGATCACAAGAGTCTCAAGTACATATTTTCTCAAAAGGAGCTGAACAATAGACAACGGAAATGGATTGAAAGGCTTAAGGATCACGATTGTACCATCTTGTATCATCCGGGGAAAGCTAACGTGGTAGCGGATGCACTTAGCCGAAAGGCGTACATGTCTTGCTTGATGACCCGTGAATGGAAAATGCTTGAGGATGTTCGAGATTGGAGTCCATGTAGATCGAGATAGGGAGTAATTTTTGCGAACCTTCGGGCTACGCCAGGATTGATTCAAAGGATTAAAGAGACACAAGAGGACGACCCGGAATTGAAGACGTTGATTGATGGGCTGAATGAAGGAAAGACGACAGATTTTGCAAAGAACAATGATGGAATCCTTGTGTTTCGAAACAGAATTTGTGTACCGGCGATAGATGAGGTAAAAAGGCAAGTGTTAGAGGAGGCTCACAAGTCTAGATACACGATTCATCCGGGGAGTACTAAGATGTATCGAGACTTGAAGAGGAATTTTTGGTGGAGTGGTATGAAGAGAGAGGTGGCCGAGTTTGTATCGAGATGCTTGACATGTCAACGAATAAAAGCGGAACATCAACGACCGGCAGGCTTGTTACAGCCATTGGAGATTCCGGAGTGGAAATGGGAGAACATAGCAATGGATTTTGTGACAGGGTTGCCAAGGACTCGTAAGGGGCACGATGCAGTTTGGGTGATTATTGACAGGTTGACCAAGTCGGCACATTTCCTTCCGATTGCGATGACTTACCCGATGGATAGACTTGCTACCTTGTACATACAGGAGATTGTGAAGTTACATGGGGTGCCAGTTAGCATAGTGTCGGATCGAGATCCACGGTTCACTTCGCGATTTTGGCAGTCACTACAGAGTGCTTTGGGTACAAAGTTAACTCTTAGCACGGCTTTTCACCCATAGACAGACGGACAATCGGAGAGGACCATACAAATACTTGAGGACATGTTGCGAGCTTGTTCGATTGATTTCAAAGGAGTTTGGGATTCACACATACCATTGATAGAGTTCGCGTACAACAACAGCTACCAATCGACCATTGAGATGGCTCCTTATGAAGCGCTATATGGAAGAAAGTGTCGCTCTCCAATTTGTTGGGATGAAGTCGGCGAAGCAAAGTTATGGGGTCCTGACATGGTGCACGAATCGGTCGAGAGTGTGAAGCTCATTCGGGAAAGGTTGAAAACGGCTCAGAGTCGGCAAAAGAGTTATGCGGATCATCGGCGGAGGGACCTTGAATTCGAGGTAGGTGATCATGTGTTCTTGAAGGTTTCACCACGAATAGGGGTCAAGAGGTTTGGCAAGAAAGGAAAATTGACTCCAAGGTTCATTGGTCCGTTTGAGATTTTAGAAAGGGTTGGGAAGTTAGCCTATAGACTTGCTCTACCACCGTCGATGTCGAGCGTTCATGCGGTGTTCCACGTATCTATGTTGAGGAAGTACTTATCGGATGCATCGCACATTTAATTTGGAGTATGAGCCGGTAGACTTGACACCCGATCTATCCTATGTTGAGCAGCCCGTGAGGATACTCGACACAAAAGAACAAGTGTTGAGGTCGAAGTCTATTTCCCTTGTGAAAGTCTTGTAGAGAAGTCATAACATCGAGGAGGCCACTTGGGAATTAGAACAGGAGATGCGTGCCAAGTACCCTTCATTATTCGTTGAGTTTGGTAAGTAAATTCGCGAACAAATTTATTCTAAGGGGGTGAGGGTGTAACGCCCGCGCCATTTGCATCATTTACATTCGTTCTATGTTACGTCTTTTATATTAACATCATCATTTCATGTGCAAATATCATTCATATGTACTTGCAATTGAGATTGTTATACACTTTTTAAATGTATGAATATGTGTTAGAAGTTTCATTATCATTGCATTTGATTTGGTATGTTACTTGTTTACTTTGGTATTGGGACTTTTCGGAGGCCTTTGCTTAGTGTTTTAACTTCACTTAAGTGTTAGAACCATCATGGAACCTTTGGGCATCATTTTGGGGCTTTTCTAGACCACATTTCATGATTTAGGGTGCACTGGAGAATGGGCGAGCGCTCATTTGGCAGAAAGTCAAGTTTGGAGAAACTGGAGGCTGAGCGAGCGCTTAGGCTGGCGCCTAGGCGGCCGCGCCGCTTCCAGAATGTTGCCCCTATTTTTCCTGCTTTGTAAAACTTGACAGTTTCGCCCCTTGACCAAACTTAAACGTACCTTGGCTATTTGACCAGTCTTTTTACACCTAAAACACTAAGGAAACATGCACCCACACAAACACCATCTCTCCCTACATTTCATCCATGGTATGTAAGAAAGCTTGTGTGAGAGAAATAGAGTGAGATTAGTGTGTGTATGCCTTGTCTTCCCTATCCAACCATAGAATCCTACATGCAACACCACAACTAGGTTGCTAAAGACTTGGGGAATCCATTGCTAAGCTTGGATTGTGAATTCATTGGGTAGATTCTCTTGTTGAGGTAAGCTACTATCCCTTGTTCTTCCTCAATTATGAGTTGTTTTACATGTTAGACTTGTTAGTTGGTGAAATATGTTAGAAATCATCAATTTTGAGTATGTTTGACTATGTTGACTTTTCAAATTCGTGGTTGACTTTTTGGTTGTGTTTGGAGACTCATGTTTACATGTTAGAAATGTGAAATATGATTAGTAATTGTTAAGTTTACGGTATGATTAATTCGCGTAAACTCGAACTCATTAGAAACCGAAAATGACTCTAACGGAGTTCGTTAGGATTTCATTACTTATGAGACCACGTGTGTGATTTGGGAATTCTTGGATGATTCGAGAGATTCGATTAAAAATTTGGTTACACCGGTTGTGTGTTTGATATTACGTAAATTGTCGTAATTATTGTAAGTTGGTTATTTGTGGTGTGAGGTTATTATAACTCACTTGTGACATTCATATCATTGTCAAATGTTATTGTTGTGGTATACTCCCTACTTTGGAGTATGACCTTTTATATTTAAATGTCGAGTAATCATCTACTTGTACATTTAGTTAAGTCCATGGCATATTTGTTGGCAGTGTATTGACGCTCGATTATTGCGGGAGCTGGGGCTACGTAATAGTCGAAGGCCAATACATCGGGCCTCGCCCTACCGTTGGCCACGGTAGGGGTATAGCGCCATTTGTTGTACGGAATAAACGCAACCATGGTAAGTTATATCCGTGGTAGATTCTTGGGTTGTAGGGACTGAGATCACCCGTCGACGTGAATACAAAAGATGGTTCACAATGTGTTTTGTTATCGGTTTTCTTGTTCGAGCACGTCAATAACAGCTCTACATTTGGTATATTATTGGTTGGTTGGTTGGAAATATTGGTTTGGTCGGAGGTGTACCTCGACGCCGTATCCCTTTTAATATGTTTACTTATAGCTCTTATGTGCTTCCTATATGAACGAATGTTGGTCATGGTTTCCAACCGGTATGGGACGGTTGGCGATCGTCAAGCCTCTCGTGTAGTATGGGGTTGTTTGGCTATGTGCAATACTTATTACTTCCGTTTGGTATTGAAATGATATCGTGATGACATGAATACTTGTTATGTTTATTGTCTTGCATCTAGCATGCCATATTGTTGCATTATTAGCTTATTGAGTTTTCAACTCACCCCGTTTGTGTTTATTTGTTTTCCTTAGATCAAGCGCCGGCGAGGAATCCCTAGTGTTCGTGTTCGGTTCCGTTTGGACGTCATCTTTGGTAGTGCACCTTGTGCCTTAGTATTTTCTTTTGGTGAGGCCGAGGGTGTACTTGTTATGTAAACAATGTAATTGTTGGGTAGTGGTCTCAATTGTTATTGATGTATTCTTTTGTTGTGCCGGCATGGTTGCCGTGCTGTTGTATATATTTCTTAACTTTAATTCCGCGCACTCTGATATGGTTTATATATGTACCGAGCATGTTAGCTCGAGTTTGTTGTTGCTAGCTAACGTGTTGTTTCTCCAGCTTATTTCGCCGTCGAGGTTTAGTATTGTTTAAAAGATTTTGTTGTTTAAAGAAAACTTGCATGTGCATTACAGGGTTTTCTCATGACTTTGCATTCTTTTAAAAAGGAATTTTTGAGATGCTATTTTCGTGTTTCCCACGTTGTCTCGCGGACCGAACAGGATTCACATCGGATCTCGGGTCGGGTCGCGACAACAACGCCCCCGAAAGGTAAACGAAAATCAAGTTCCCTAAAGCGCGCTGCGATGATCGTTGCATCGCGATGCCAAAAGTGGTGCATCGCGATGCGTTGGTTCCCTAAAGCGCGCTGCGATGATCGCGATGCACCAATTGTTGCATCGCGATACCAAAAGTGGTGCATCGTGATGCAACAATTGGTGCATCGCGATGCGTTGGTTCCCTAAAGCGCGCTGAGATGATCGCGATGCACAAATTGTTGCATCGCGATGCCAAAAGTGGTGCATCGCGATGCGTTGGTTCCCTAAAGTGCGCTGCCATGATCGCGATGCACCAATTGTTGTATCGCGATGCCAAAAGTGGTGCATCGCGATGCAACAATTGGTGCATCCCGATGCCAAAGTGGTGCATCGCGATGCCAAAGTAGTGCATCGCGATGCATTGGGTTACTGAAGCGTGCGTATTTTTCTTTCATTAATGGCATAATCGTCTTTTTGCCCCAAAAATGCCTTTTTCCGCTTTTTAAAAAAGATGAATAGACTGGAGCGATTACAAATGTTTAAAAAGGGACCGGCCTGTAATTCACCCTTTATTTATTTTTATTTTTTTGTTGTCGTGCGTATATGTAACCAAAAACTGTCGTCTAATGGAAAGGATTAATCAATCCTTTATAATCCATCCATTAACTACATGATAATCTCCTAGTCTTAACTGATTAAGGCTAGGTCAAAACGTTTTAGCAGTTCTTAAAAAAATAATTAAAGGAAATGTATAAAATGAATTTTGCTCAAAATGCCATCTAACATGTTACTCTCACAATGTTGACCTATAAACCTTACAATGTTGCACTTTCAATCCCACGTAGGATGACTACAAAACTCATTCTAATATCACCTTTTCTACTACTTTCAACTATGAATTCCAATCACTAAATGACTCCAATTCAAAAATGAAAGTTATTCATACACACACACAACACTCTCCAACTCTCACTTTGGTCATTAATCTTGGGGTTCATAAATGAGACACATCAAAAGTAATCGTATTCATCATATTTCAAACATATGCACATGATTTTAGAATTCTCTCTTTCTTTCGGTGTCAATTTCAAACATATGCACATGATTTTAGAATTCTCTCTTTCTTTCTTTCTTTCTTTCTTTCTGTGTCCTACTGCTAAACATTAAATCTAGAACGATTGAAGTCCACCAGTCCACCAGTTCACTCAGCCTCTGTGATATCCCACATCGGGAAGATGTGGGATTTGTGTGTGCTTTATAAGTGGCCACCCACTACCACTGGGCACCAACCTATCCATAGACTTTTGGGTGGCTTGTGGTGGGCCAGTTGACCCAAGGTGCTTAGTGGGCCAGTGCGTGGGCTATGCGTGGCGGACCGGGCTTCGGGCTCGGGTCGTTACAAATGGTATCAGAGCGGGTCCCGGCTGAAAATGTGTAGGAACACATCGCCCGGGGTGCCGATCCTTTGGACCTCCTTTGGGTCTTGACGAGGACGTCAAGGATTCAAGTGGTGGAGATTGTGATAATTGTGATATCTCACATCGGGTAGATGTGGGACTTATGTGTGCCTTATTAGATGTCACCCACTACCACTAGGCACCAACCTATCCATGGACTTTTGGGTGGCTTGTGGTGGGCCAGTTGACCCAAGGTGCTTAGTGGGCCAGTGCGTGGGCTATGCGTGGCGGACCGGGCTTCGGGCTCGGGTCGTTACAGCCTCACACGTATGATTGAAGTCCACCAGTTCATCTCACCCACTACCACTAGGCACCAACCTATCCATGGACTTTTTGGTGGCTTGTGGTGGGCCAGTTGACCCAAGGTGCTTAGTGGGCCAGTGCGTGTGCTATGCGTGGTGGACCGGGCTTCGGGCTCGGGTCGTTACAGCCTCACACGTATGATTGAAGTCCACCAGTTCATCTCAGCCTCACACGTCCTTAGACCATCTCCAACCCAAAACCCCAAATTTGGTCAAAAACTACCCCAAATTTGGTCCATTTCAACACCAAACACTATTCTAACTCCAACCCACATCCACAAATCTTACCCCAAAATAGAATATTCCTTAGCATATTCTATTTTTATTTCTTTTTATTTATTTATCAACATGTATATTAATTTGCTATTAATCTTTTAAATAATAATTATTAGGATTGCACAATTAATTATTATAGTATATTTAATAATTTTATATTTATAATATTATTTACGTCATTAATAATATTTAAAAATTAGTAATTTTATAATTAAATTTATTATATAATTTAATAAATATACAAGTACGTGAAAATACAATAAAAATTTATTACAATCAATACAAAATGTAACGAAAATCATACCACTTGATAAATAAAATAAGTAATATTATTAATATTTATTTTTTATTAATAATAATATCTAAAATTAGATATTAGTTAGTTTTAAATATATTTAAATTAATAATATCATATTATTAATAATTTTGAGCATTTAATAATTCATTAAAAATCAAAATATGCCATGGATCCCACCAATACCAAATTTGGAGTAGTGAATAGTGCAACCCCAACCCAAATTTGGGGTTGCACTATTCACTACCCCAAATTTGGTTTGGGTTTGGGTATTGGGTTGGAGTTGGATGAACCCCCAAATTGGAGATTTGGGGGTTGGGTTGGAGATGCCCTTATATAAGAGCAAATTCTCGATTTGCATACTACTATCTCCACTGAATATATAGGTACTACTAGTTGGGAACTAACCTAGTCCCTTACCTAAAAGCAATCATAATGTCTGCCGACGACGACATAGCCGTGCTTGAGCACAGCCGTGTTTCCCCGGCTCCGGGTGGTTATGTCGGCGAAAAATCGCTACCTCTTTCTTATCTTGACATACCATGGCTACGCATCTATCCCACACACCAACTCTGTTTTTATGAATACACCCACTCTAAATCTCATTTCATCCAAACTCTGGTTCCCAACCTTAAGAACTCCCTCTCCATCACTCTCCAACACTTTTTCCCATTAGCCGGCAACTTGATCGTATTTCCTTTCATTGAGAATTCAACTACTATTCCCAGAAAGCCTGAAATTCGTTATGTTGAGGGCGACTCGGTTTCTCTAACAATATCAGAGTGTACAAAGGATTTCAGTTACCTCACTGGAAATCATGCTCGAAGGGCCGATGAATTTTACCCACTTGTTCCTAAACTGGGAGAGATTAAGAAAGATTCGGATATTATAAAAGTTCCGCTTTCAGCAATTCAAGTGACACTATTTCCAAACCACGGTATATGCATCGGAATCACAAACCACCATGCTGCTTGTGATGGAAACGCCCGGGTAAATTTTATTAGAGCATGGTCTTCAATTACTAGATTTGGAAATGATAAGCCGTTCCTCGCTAGTGGATCTTTACCATTCTTCGATAGATCGGTGATCAAAGATCCTCTTGGCAAGGATACAATTCTTTGGAACCATATAGCGCAGACTCGGATCCAAGAGTCTCCACCTCAACATGTATCTGGTAACATTGACAAGGTTCGAGCCTCGTTTATCATGACCCGTGACCAGATCAATAAAGCCAAGAAATTGGTCTTGGCGCGACGACCAAGTATAACACATCTATCATCTTTCACCATTGTGTGTGCTCATGTTTGGACTTGCATGGCTAAGGTGCGCGACGCAAATGGGGAGCATAAGGGTGAGGATGAACGAGAAGTATTTAGTTGTGTAGCGGATTGTAGGGCTCGTTTGGATCCGCCGATTCCTACAACTTATTTCGGTAACTGTTTAGTGGTTTGTATTGTGATTGCGAAGACTAATCAATTATTGAGAGAAGAGGGATTGCTTGATGCGATTGAATTGATTGGAGACGCCATTCGTACAAGGCTTAAGAGTAAGGAGAGCATCTATGAAGGCGCGGACTTTTTGATACAAGACTTTGCTTTATTTCCCACAACAACAATCGGGGTCGCTGCATCACCTAAGTTCGACATATACGACACGGATTTCGGTTGGGGGAAACCCAAAAAGTGCGAAATTGTTTCGATAGATTATAGTCTAACAATGTCTCTAAGTGCGAGCAGGGAATCAAAGGAAGATATAGAAATTGGGTTGTCACTTCCAAAGATTCAAATGGATAGTTTTGAGATTATCTTCACCAACGAGCTAAAGACTGTCCTTGTCGAGGATTAATGAACGTTCAAAAAGAGTGAGTCGCTAGATCTAGCTTGTATTCTTTCCTCACAAAAAAAGAAAAAAAAAATGTATTCCAAATTCAATTATTGGTGCGAGTAGCTTGTAGTTTCATTTTTAATAAGAGGAAAGATCAAAAAAAAATATATTAAATAAATAAAAAGGAAAGATCAATATTGATTGACTGGGATTTCCAAATTGCATATTCTATATTTGATGCTGTCAATTTTTAAAGTGTGAGTCGCTAGATGTAACAGGTATTTCTCAGCTCAATTATTGGTGCGATTAGCTTGTAGTTTCATTTTTAATGTATTTTTGTGATCTTCACCATGTGATAAGAGGGAAAGATCAATCGTGATTGACTAGGATTTCCAAATTGCATATTCTATTTGATGCTGCCAATTTTGCAAACTGACCGACCAGGTATTAAGTTGCCATGTACTCCCTTGTTTCCTTTGGTTTTACTTTTATTTTACATGAGCTTTTCAACCATTAGATCAAAAATTAAAGGTTGAGATTTAATGGTTAGTTGAAAAATACAATTAATGCAAGTAGGTGTGTCATTTAATGCATTAAATCTCAACTTTTAATTTTTGATCCAATGGTTGAAAATGAGAGTAACCATTGATGGTTAAATAAAAAAGTAACCATTAAATACTTCCCTACATATATATATATATATATATATATTGACAACTGAGTTTTTGTACCAACTAAAAATGACAATTTCTCGCCTAAATCAACCTGCCTAAAATGAAAACCCCTATTTACTAAGCAATTAATGTATTAGTTAAATAATACACAAAACAAAATCGTAAATTCTTTGGAACTTGCACCAAAATTTACTGCACTTTATGAACCCAGACTTGTGCATTGTTGAAAAATTTATCTTTTGAACAACTAAAACTGATGGTATTCCAAATTAATATATTAGTTAAAAACCGAGATCTACATTGAAAGCTTAAATATTCAGATTTTTATCCCTTTTATTTGGTGAAAAAACTCTTTATTTTGCTACATTGTTAATGACAAAATGCATTTGATGCATTGGAAATGACGATAAATGAATCTTTACTCATTGGGCAGTCGATACATTACATGGACAATTGAATAATTGATCAATTTTTTTCTTCTAAGATCAGTATAAATAGCATGATTCATTTATTCACAGATATTTGAGAGACTAATGTCAATTAATTGAAGAAAAAAAATAGATTATGATTCCACTGGTGACAACTCGGTCCAACCCTTCTTTGTGAAGGTGTGGAATTGACTAATTTTATAATGTACAAAGATCACAGAAAAAATTTCAGAGTAACCATATGAATATCTATTAAGTTGAATTTAATGAACATTCTAAAACAAATTAGCAACGACTAAAAATTAAAATGAGGGAGATCGAATAGATCTTAATCAAATAAATTGTAAGGAAATATTTCGGGAAAAAAGCTTAAAAATGTAAGTCTCTAATTTTTAAATTGGAAATAAATTAGAAAAAAATTGAAAAAAATACATTTGTGAAATATTTTTGTTTCTTTTCTCCAATATTATATGTAATATACTGAAATCAGTCTACATTTAAAAAATAAAAATCTTACAACAAAAAATTTTCAAAAAAGATAAACAACACAATAGATTCTTTTTCACATACTTTTCCCAAATCCGAACATCTATATCACAAAAAATTACATGAAAATTTGATAATTTTCAGAACACACAAAACGTATATTTGAAGAACTTAAGTAAAAGCATAAAAAAATTTTAAATACCAGTAAAAAATTTGGTAGAATTTCAACACAAACCAAATGACCAAGGAGATTTTTTGTTTGAGTGATAACCAATGAGGAAAAAATTTCTCTAGAGTAATTGAGAGAACTAAAGATTGAAAGCGGCGAATGGATAAACTCTAAAATAAAATTAAATAATATTAGGGTTTGGTCAATACGGAAGTCTATGGGGTTTCTTTTTTGCCTGAATTATTTGAGTTTTTTTTTTTAAATGGGCAACAAGTACGATAATATATATATATATATATATATTATCATACTTGTTGCCTAATACACATTTATTGTAATGGACTGGGAATTTATATGTAGTGATGGTTGAGTAATTTGGGCCATTTTTGTGGGCTCGTACTTAATTGAATTTGTATTATAAATTTAATTATTCAATAAATATGTATTGGTTTAAGATATGACAGTACCCAATAATATTTTAGTCATTTGATAGTTGAAATAAGATAATTAATTTAAATTAATTGACATATATTTTATCTTTTGTAATTATTATAAATAGATTTATTCTTTTATTTATATGTGATGAAAAGGAAAAATCAACAAATGTTGTATATAAGGAAATTAATGAATTTTTTTCAAAATCTATAATATTATCGATACAATGATGTATTTTTATTTAAGTAATTGCCTCCAACAATACTTTTTCGTTATTTATTCTTTTAATTTTGCTTTTCCTCTTTGTTTTGTTTAAATATAATTTAATTAAAAAATATATATGTCCGTGCGTTTATCGCACGGGTGTAAAACTAGTTTTTCTTTAACACTATTAGTGTCAAATCAATGATTTTTTTTTTCTTTTTCATATCACAATTAATAATGATATTATAGACAATTTGCTTAAAGATTATTAAAAAGTGGAAAAGAGGCACTTAGTGCTTGTCTTGTAACTCGCTTTGGCCAAACACAAATTATGATGTAATATCACACTAAATTATTTACTCCCTCCGTTCTTAAATTATTGTCTTTTTTTTTTCTTTTTTGTCCGTTCTAGAATAATTGTTTTTTTTGAAAATTTTTCTTTTTAGGACATCACTTTTACTATTTTATTCTTACTTTTTCCATACTTTAACTATAGACTACATACACATGGACATTAAAGAAAATTAAATATTATACCAATATTAATAATTAAATCAATTTTTTTATTAATCTGTGTGTCGAATCAAATAAAATAATAATTAAGGAATGGAGGGAGTATTATTTATTAAATTACATCTATATATATAATGACAGATGCATATTAGCCTGCTAAATATAGCAGTTTTCCGCCTAAAATAAGTTGCTAAAAATGGAACATCAATTCAGTAATTGTTTGTTTGCATTCTTCTTTCTTTCATCTTTGACATAGATTAATTCAATGAATAGAACCTAATCTGTTTAGTTGAAAAACCGAGCCCAACCTTGAAAATGTAAATTTCCATATTTTAATCACTTTTATTTTATTATAGATTGCTAAAACAACTCTTCATTCCTTAGAAATTGGATTAATTGAATGTTATATTACATAGTAAATTGAGAACGGAAGCTGAAGCATTTCTTGGGGAGCTGAAACCACTTCCATTTATCTATCTATATATACCTCTCCTATACATCTCTCTGTACTAAAACCCCCAAATTGAGAAAAAAGGATACGTGATACTTCTCTTTGAGAACAGTCATTTGGAAGCCCATCAACGAACAAAATGTTTGATTCTCTGCTTGCAGCTGGGAGACTGTCAACCTTCCTCAAAGAGCTGGGCCTTTCACTTATTATGTTGGGGATGCCAGGACCAGTGCCTAGGGCAGCATCTCTTATTCCAAGTAAACTTGGGTCATCCAAAGGAGATGAGTAACCTTAAATGGCGGCTCCAGCATTGAATCCACCAATGACAGGTTCGGGACGAACACCAACTTCTTCATTATCTATTGGTCAAGATAATAATTTAAACACCTGCAATGAGCATGAAATCTTACATCCTTATGCAAGAAATCAGATGAACTAGAACTCCATAGATGATGGCTTGATAAGGTCGATGGCTCGACGGTAAATATCCGTAAAAGCTTGGAATCTGCCTCCTCCGTAAGAGTGGCTGATAAAGGGATATGTATAAGGAAAATGCTTTAGATCCATCAACCACAGAAAAGCATAAAGCAATGAAACAATACACAAATGTCTATATTCATCAACTACAAAAAAAAAACATTACACAATTATATAATAATGCAGCAATGCCTATATACTCACATAGTGCATCACTTTATATGCATACTCTCTTCTTTTCCCGTATTCTGTAAGTGTAGAAATCTTCTTTGTACTCGGACCGTTCCAATCAAAGGATCCTCTACTCTATTTCGGTATGTTTCACTTAAAACGAGTTTACATTCAAATTATGTCTACAATTTTCATACCCTTTCAACTTTACCGTCTACACTTAAACCTTGAATTTTACAAAGTTTATGCTTATCTTTGTAATTATAACCACTTTATGGATACATATTTCCCTTAATTATTTGACTTTTTAGTGAATTTTTTGATCGGAAAGGACGGCGTATAATTTTGTATCGGTTCCACTAAAAAACTCCTACTTTCTTTTTACGATGTTCTATTGAGATAATCATTTCGATAATTAAGCTTTAGTCATTTGCATAAAATTCAATGCATGAACTAAAAACAAGTTGGATCCAACAAACACTTCGATAATAAATTGTACTATGCAAACATCCCTTCTTTTAGCTCAACAAGGGGAGGAATCGCCGGTTAAACAATACAAAGACAAAACCTAGCGTAAATATCGAATTTTACAAAAACAGTCAGCTTAGTATATCACTCCTTGCATTAGCATCCATGAACTTTTTCACTGAATTCAGCCACATGGAGTGACAAAATTTGAAAGTAACGAAAATGCATACATACTAGTACTCTAATTGAGAATAAAAAAGAACACATACATATTGGTAAATTTATACGGAGTATGAGGTTGTACACTATCGTTTTTAGTGATGCTTTGTTCTTTTCCTTTATTCTTGATATTTTTTAATCTCTATTAATCTTACTTATTTTAATTTTTATGTTTTAATTATTTGTTTAATTTCTTAAACTCATTATTATCTTTTTGTATCAATATGTGAAGTGATAGTAGTAGTAATTGTACATGCTCAACGACCAATGTTGTATTTAAAAGAGTATTTCATAATTTATAATAAATTTTTATGTGATTATCTAATTTTTATTTTATTTTATATTTTTTTACATTTTAATTATTTGTTTAATTTTTAAATACATTGTACAAATAATCTTTACATTATAGTTATTTGTTTAATTTTACTTTTTATTAATTTTTACGTTTTAATTATTTGTTTATTTTATATAAATCGAACTCATAATCGTACTTCGGACATTTTGTTATAAGCTATGATAATTAACAAATAAGTAATAATATATACTCCCTCTCTCTCAACCAAGGAGTATACTCTTAACTTTTTTTGGTCATTTTAATTAAAGTTTAACCAAAATTTTGCATAATTTTATTTTTTTTTCAAAGTGTATTGTATTCGACTTTCATTCCTCCTCTTTCAAATATTACAAACGGTATGATTGTTGATTATTTATAATTGCAATTTTTATTTGTAAATGTTATCAATAATAAAGTTTTTTTCCCAGCTAATATGCCAATACGCGATAAGGGAAAGTATCGTTTGCATCGAATTTCGCCATTCATGGGATCAAGTAGCTCATCAATTATTGATTTTTTTGTAATTTATGATATTATTTATTTTGCAAATAGTCTTAATACTGATTTTTTTGTTTTCATCTATTTTTTTGTTTTTGTCTTTTTAATGTTATATTTATTTGTATAATGTTTATATTTCAAAGATATTCATGACTAAAAAGTATAAAACTAATTAAATGAAAACGTTTGAGTCAATTTTTCTTAATCTTACATAAATATAACAATATTGAGACCATTTTTTATATAAAAAAATATTACTAACTAATGTGAAAAAATATAGGTAATAAATTTAATATGCGATGAAGATGAAACACCATTTGATATGCGATAAAATTGAAAAGCCAACAAATACAACAACAAATGTAGTGTATAAGGAGATTTTTCAGAATCTATAATGATTAGTCTTACAATGATATATTTCTATTTAAGTTATTCTCTTTAATTTATTCTTTTAATTTTATTTTTCCTCTTCATTTTGCTTATGTATAATTTAATTGAAAAATATATATGCCGTTAACGGACGGGATAAAAACTAGTTAATAATAATATTAGTATAATTGTATTTGGACTGGACAAGTGGATATTTGGGCCGATTCTCTTTAATCGGTGAACTTCAAATTAAAACCTCGTGGATGTATTAGGGGTACAATGTCCGCACTTCTTTACCAGGTCGCTAATGATATTAATGTTAAGGGTGAATTACATGTTGGTTCTTTTTTGAATATTTATAATTGTTTTAGTTTATTATAACTTTTTTTAAATTAAAAAAAAAGATATTTTTAAGGTGAAAAGATTAATGAAAAAAAAAAAATGCACGCATCAGTAACTCAATGTATCTCGATATCCAATTTAATGAAAAAAAAATACGCACGCATCAGTAACCTAAGACATCTCTATGCCAGATATGTGCATCAAATTTGGCGAGGCGATGCCCAATTTGTGCAACCCAAAATTCAAACTTAATTTTATGCATTACGGTACCTGATATGTGCATCGAATTAAATTATATTAGTATCTTGATGCCCAAATAAAAGGCATATTACATAATTCATTTATCTTTTATTTTTTATATTATTTTAAAATCATGAAACTAGTAATTCATGATACTTAGAAACTACTACAAATAATGTGTCTTGTAATTTTGAAAAAATATAAGAATATACATCAAATTTTTATTTGAAAAAGCGTTCTAGTTGGCAAAAAAAAAAAAAAAAATTAAACAAAGACAGTAATTTTGGAATATTGAAGAACCGTGTCAGTGTCATTGAGATCCACGTCCAGCTTTGTAAACGGTCTTCAGACTTCATTAAATGCGAATCATCAGCCACTTTCAAAATGCAAATCAAAATCGCACCAAAAAACAAATAATAATAACGCAATCAAACCCTTGAACCAGATGGCTACCGGCGACAAGTCAACGGTGCTTGAGTACAGCCGAATCTCACCGCCTCCCGGCTCAGTTGTAGAGAAGTCACTCCCACTCCGTTTTCTCGATGTAGGATGGCTAATCTTCCATCCCGTACACCAACTCTGCTTTCATGAGTTTCCCCAATGCTCTAAATCCCATTTCACCCAAACCATTGTTCCCAATCTTAAGCACTCCCTCTCCATCACTCTCCAACACTTTTTCCCATTGGCCGGCAACTTGATCATATTTCCTTTCACTGATTCAGCTACTGTTCCAAGAAAGCCGGAGATCCGTTATGTAGACGGTGACTCGGTTTCTCTAACAATAGCAGAGTGTACAAAAGATTTTGGCTACCTTACTGGCAATCACGCTCGAAAGGCTGATGAATTTTACCCGCTTGTTCCTAAACTGGGAGAGATCACGAAAGCTTTGGAGTTTATAAAAGTTCCAGTTTTAGCAATTCAAGTGACACTATTTCCAAACCGCGGCATGTGCATCGGACTCACAAACCACCATGCTGCTTGCGATGGGAACGTCCGGGTAAGCTTCGTAAGAGCATGGGCTTCGATTTCAAGATTTGGAAATGATAAAACATTCGTTGCTAGTGGATCTTTACCATTTTTTGATAGATCGGTAATCAAAGACCCGAATGGTTTAGAGGAGATTCTTTGGGGGCAGGTCGCCGTGACTAGGATTCAAGAGTCTACGCCTCGACATCTTTCTGCTGACGTTGAGAAGGTCCGATCCTCGTTTATCATGACCCGTGACCAAATCAATAATTTCAAGAACTTTGTTATGGCACGACGTCCGAAATTAGCATATGTATCATCTTTCACCGTAGTATGTGCTCACGTTTGGATTTGTATGGCTAAACTACACAATTCGATTGCAGAGCAGAAGGGTGAGGATGAGAGAGAACAATTTGGTTTAGTAGCAGATTGTAGGGCTCGTCTCGATCCACCCATTCCGACGACTTATTTTGGTAATTGCATAACCCCTTGTATAGCGAGAGCGATGCGTAATCAGTTAGTGGGAGAAGAAGGTTTCCTTAATGCGGTTGAATTGATTAGAGATGTCATTCATGGAAGGTTTAAAAGCAAGGAGAGCATCTTTGAAGGCGTGGAGACTCTGTTGCAAAAGTTTAGTTTAGCTCCGCCAACGGCAATCGGGGTTGCTGGATCACCAAAGTTTTACATCTACGACACGGATTTTGGGTGGGGAAAACCCAAAAAGTGTGAAATTGTTTCGATAGATTACAATCTAACAATCTCTCTTAGTGAGAGCAGGGAATCAAAGGAAGATATAGAAATTGGGTTGTCACTTCCTAAGATTCAAATGGATGTTTTTGAGACCATCTTCACCAATGAGCTACAGAGAGAACTATAGGTTAGTTCACAAAATCACAGTGTGTCTTGAAGGAGGTTTTTCATGTTTGCTTTATTAATTGTTCATTTTACTTTATTTGTATTTTTTTTCCCCCCCAAAATAAGCTTATAAGATAGCTGCTGAATAAAGTTGCATTATTATGTTGATGCTCATACAAAATGTGCAAGAGACACTCTAATTTACGAGATATTACAGTTAAGGGGATCGTGTAAATCTGGGTTCGTTTATACCCGAGCGAGTGAGTCACTAAACGGTGCTTGTGTGAGGTAGTCGATAACGGAATCTCAAACATTTGTAGATCGGACGTCGACAAACTTGAAAGGATAACCAAAGTTCTAAAGGCAGTGTGTTTTTTTTTTTTTCCAAAGGTTACGATTACAGAGATTGAACTCATTATATGAACCCTAAGTAAGTACGTTTAGTACCTCTCGGACAGTGGGGAGAAGGTTGGTGAGGAGAAGGTACATGGTAGTGAAAGCTATTGAACTAGATTTTGTTATTTGAAGAACTACTTTCGACGACTAGGAAATACCAGTCAACAAGATATGATAATTTCTTTTGTCTAGTTTCACATTTTATTTGGAAAAATTATTTATTAACAAGAGTTGGCTCGAAGTAGAATGAGCTCTGATCATTCTTAAGAAAATAATCTTGGGTTTGAGCGTTTATGCAAAACACTTCTGAGAGTTCCCGTAAAAACCAAAATAAAAGTAAAAATAAAAAATTGCTTATATGAGATTATTATATCATGTTATTTTATTGCTTAAATATCAATTTCGTCACTAACTTTTCTCATGAATTTAATAATTTCACTTGCTCTTTTTTTTTTTTTCACACTTTAATCACTCTACTTGACTTTTTCAATAAATAAGTTCATTAATTGAGTGAACTTATTGATTATTCTGACCAAGTAAAGTGATCAAAGTGTAAAAAAAAAAGTACAATAAATTTTGGGTGAAAATAGAATGATCAAATTGTTATTTAAACCTTATTTTATTGATACTAATAAAAACAATTGGCGGAGACCCAACATCCACTTTTAACTAACTAAAAGATGAACCAAATTGATAGAGCCATTCCCGGTGGACATCGCTGTGACGCAGTCGCATACGCCCAAGAAAAAGAAAGGATAAAATGCACCATTTGTCTCTCTCTATACTTTGCCATGGCAAAATTCATGTATTATGTTATTACGTTTTTTTGTACCAATATAAGTAATTTTTATCATCCTCGAATTGTCTCTGAATTAATTTTTTCGGTCAAGTGAATGTTATCTCACCCCGTGCAATCACATGACTCTTTTAACGAAGATTTTTTGGTCCTACCAGTCTTTTCTATTGAATTTTTTGGTCCTACCAGTCTTTTCTATTGAATGGATCAAATTATCACTATTTTATTATAGGATAAATTAACTACCCAAATGGTCCCCTTACAATTTGACTTTTTAAAGATTGGTCCCTAAGCTAAAACATTAAACGGAATTGGTCCTTTGGTCAAATTTTGTCAATTTTTTTTCCGTTATGTAATTTGACGAAATTGGGTCAAATTATACATATTTTATTATATACTTGAACCAGTTATAAGCATATTTTAGTAATTATAAAAGTTTTTTATAAGTACTTTAATAATTCCTTTTTCTTCCTATCTCTCTCCCTCTACATACCAACTCACACCCAAATCACCACCACCACCACTATTCATCACCGAAATCACACCACCACCACCATCTCCATCAGTGATTATGAAATTATTTTAATTACCTGTTGGAGAAGACATAGTTGACATTGCTTTGGCTCAATGAGCCTCAAATTTCTTTTATAATTAAATTGCAAACATCTAGCATGTTGCTACAAGTATTTTTTTTTAATTGATCCCTCTCTAGCAAATAATATTACGAGCTCCAGCTTGTAGTATTCCTACAAGTTTTACTGTTAGTGTTGTCACATCAAATTTACATAGATCTTTACATCGTCGAATCAAATTTGTCATTTACAAAACACCCATAAGTGTACATCACATCCACATCTTTCATAGTATATACGAATAATATAGTTCGAATCTGATGGATGTTGCACATCTTTGGACACATTCGTGACGATCTCAGTAGGGACATGATTCCTACCATAATATTTAGGAGATCTTGTACTTATTTGTTTATAGTTGACTTTGAGCACGTCTCTTGTAAACAATACCTTGTATAAATACCTCTTTACTCAATGAAAGGAAATAGATTGTCATTGTAAATCAAATTCTACATGGTATCAGAGCAGGTTTAAACAAAACCCTAAAAACTAACCCTTTGCCGCTGCCGCCCAGCTTCAGCCGTTAACCATGGTATAAAAGCAAGATGTTGCGGCCTCTACCAGTCACATCACCGTGGACGTCATGTCTCCATATTACATCCATGCTTCAGACAACCCTGGCCAACTCTACATTGGTGATCTCTTCCACGACGAAAACTATGGTGATTGGGCTGATAAGATGAGTAATGCCTTATTCGCAAAAAATAAAATAGGTTTCGTTGAAGGCTCGATTCTGATGCCCGGTGAAGACTCGCTGAAATTAATGCTATGAAAAAGGTGCAACACAATAGTAAAAAGGTGGTTGAACATGGCTATGGAGAAGGAGATAAGGAATAGCATGAAGTATGCCAAGACTGCCACAAAGATTTAGAGGTTTGGGAAGGAGAGTGCACCAAGAGCGTATGATTTGAAACGTGCGTTGACACAAACATGATAAAATTATCAGTTTCGGCTTACTACACCAAATTGAAGGGGACTTTGGGAGGAGATATAATCAGTTTCTTCCATGCCAAAGTACACCTGTGGAAAGTGCACATGTGATATACCTAAACAACTTGTGACGCTGCGTGAGAAGGATCAGCTTTATGAGTTTCTGATGGGCCTAGATGAAGCTTTTGGGACTGTGAAGACACATATTTAAGCACAAAACCTACTACATCGATTGGATCAGCATACCATCTTATAGTGCAGGACGAGCAACAATGCCAGATTACGACATCTCACAAACACGGGATGGAGGCAGCGATATTTTAGACTTAGTCCTATCGGCGTACGGAGAAAGAAGGCAGCGATCGAAAGGGAGGAAGGTGAACGTGGAGTCATTGTGGCAAGATGGGCCACTCAATAGAAGGCTATTTCAAAATTGTCGGGTATCTTCCTAGGTGGAAGAAGGTAGCCCCTGATGATGGTAAGAAGGGTGAACAAAGGGTGACTCTTAAGGTATCAAACGTGAAATAGCAGTTAAGCCCCCTTCCAGGATTAACTCCAACATAGTATACAAAATTGATCCAGTACCTCTGCAAATGTGATATTTCCGTTGATGACGCCACATCTTCCACAACATCTGAGAAGTCTGGACATATTTGGCCAGTACCCACTGCTAACATGGATAGGAAGATTTATTTTGAGAAGCCTTGGGTGAAGGGATCGATCCTTGAGGAGCAAACAAAATCAGAATCTGGGATGCCCGTTAAAATACCAAATGGAGACAGTGTTCTTGTGAAGGGAATTGGCAAAACTTGTTTGTCAAATGGGTTAAAAATTCACAATGTCTTGAATGTTCCAGATTTCAAGTGCAATTTACTTTCAGTTAGAAAGTTAATGAAATATTTTAATTGTGCACTAATATATTTCTCGGACTTTTGTGTTATACATGACTTACCTTCGAGGAACCTAACTGGAGTGGGTAAATGCTATGATGGTCTATATACTGCATGGAGCCTATGAAGGCTGCGAGCGTCAATATGGCATTTTTCAGTTAGGTCAGAAGTTTGGCACAAGAGATTAGGTCACGCGTCAGACACAAAGCTTCAGCATGTTGAGTCTTTTAGTAAAAATTTCAGATCTAGCAATGAACAATGTGATTCCTGTATGAGGGCAAAACAAACTCGAGCTCCATTTCCTATTAGTAGTATCAAAACTAATTCATGTTTTGAATTATTACACTGTGATATTTAGGGAGGTTATATAAATGCTTCTTTATTGGGTACACATTATTTCTTGTCTATTGTTGATGATTATAGTCGTGGAGTTTGGATGTTTTTAATGAAGCATAAATCTAAAGTGAGTCATCATTTGACTAGCTTTTGCAACATGGTCAGAACTCAATTTGAGAAGGCCGTCAAAAGAATTAGGAGTGACAATGGTAAGGAATTTAAGTCCAATTACATGCTGGACTATTATGCCACCGACTGAATTATTTTTGAGACGTCCTGTACCGATACACCCCAACAGAATGGGGTAATAGAGAAGAAACATAGACACATACTCAAAGTTGTAAGAGCCTTACGATTTCAAGCAAGTTTTTCCATCAGTTTTTTGGGTGAACGTGTCTTGACGGCTACCTATCTCATAAACAGGTTGTCATCAAGAGTCATTAGGTATAAAATACCATATGAAATTTTGCTTAATAAGTATGACCACCTTCGTGTCTTTGGGTGTCTTGTATATGCAAAGGATAACAAAAAGGTGTGTGATAAATTTGGTGAAAGGGGAAGACCTTGTGTTTGTTGGATACCCTCATGCACAAAAGGGTTATCGTGTCTATGATGTGTTACAGAACAAAGTCTTCACATCTAGATATGTTATTTTTACTGAAGATGTGTTTCCTTTTAAAGCAATCTTTCTCAACAATGCACAGCGAACAGGGCCGTCAACACAGGGGTCAGATCCAGCATATATACTTTGCTACATTTTTTTTTTCAAAAGACCAGTTTAGATGTTTCGTCAGATGTTTCCACATCAGTTGACACATCTGCAGCGCCTCCTGGTCCAGATCGATGATCATGTCTTACAGAATATTGCCCAAACTGAAAGAGTTCCAGAACATCAACAGAGTTCCTTTGGAAGTGGGCAAATTGATACGCAAGGGTTGCATCATATATAGCCATCGAATACCAGCTAGACCCAAGCATCTCAATGATTTTGTTACTGAGCTTCCGTAGTTTATAGTTCATGCGCCACCCAACTCCGATCCAGGAACCTCTACGGTACATCATTTATCTTATTTTGTCTGTTATAGAAAATTTTCTCATTCTCATAAAGTCTTTCTTGCGGCCATCACTTCTCATGATGAGCCAAAGTATTTTCATCAGGCAATGAAAGATCTGCATTGGCATGATGATATGCAAAATGAGATCTAAGCCTTGGAAGAAAATGAGATGTGGACCTTAGAACCGTTTCCCCCGAGCAAGAAAGTTGTGGACTTCAAGTGGGTCTATAAAATCAAGTACCGGCCAGATGGTGAAATTGATGAGAGGTATAAGGCGCGCCTAGTAACCAAAGGTTTCGCATAAGTTGAGGGGATAGACTTTCATGAAACTTTTGCTCCAGTTACCAAGCTTGTGACCGTCTGAAGTGTGCTCGCTGTGGCTACAAAGAAGAATTGGTTGATACACCAATTGGATGTTAATAATGTCTTTCTACATTGTGACTTGGAGGAAGATATTTATATGCAGATACCACAAGGTTTTGCGAAGAAAGGCGACACAAGAGTGTGTAGACTACGCAAATCCTTGTACGACCTTAGACAACCATCCCGCAATTGGTATCAAAAGTTCACAAAGGCCTTACTTGATACTGGTTTCTGACAATCTCACGCGGACCACTCCTTGTTCATTTTTAAACAAGGTAATATATTTGTCTGTGCTCTCATCTATGTAGATGATGTTATTTTGGCTAGCAATGATATCGGCATGATTAATATTGTCAAGCGTCACCTTAATGACAAATTTAGTATTAAGGATTTGGGATCATTGAAATACTTCCTCAGAATAAAGGTTGCTTGTTCGTCACAAGGCCTAGTCTTGAGTAAGAGGAAATATACTCTTGACATACTTGAGGAGATGGGTTTGCAAGGAGGTCGACCCAATTCGTTTTCGATGGAACAAAATTTACGGTTGGATGAAGATACTGATAGCCCAGCTGCTATGGATGCGCGCAATATCGTCGGTTGATTGGACGATTGTTATACTTGACCATGACACGACCTGACATTACTCTTGCTGTAAACGTGTTTAGTCAATTTGTCTCAAATCAACAACGCTCACATATGGATGCTGTAACTCGTGTCCTTCGTTACCTAAAATCAACCCCAGGTCAGTGACTTTATCTTCCAGCAGATGGTGCTTTGAGTCTGGCCGCGTATTGTGATGCTGATTGGGGAGGTTGTCCTATGTCTCGACATTCTCATACATGCTATTTTATCTCTCATGGTGGAGCACCTATCTCCTGGCGTACGAAGAAATGGTCTGTTGTTTTTTGTTCCTCTGCCGAAGCGGAATACTGGGCTATGGCCGGAACGGTAAGTGAACTTTTGTGGTTATGGTGGTTATTAGTCGATCTTGACGCACCTTGACACGAAGCCACACCACTATTCTGTAATAATCAAGCTGCAATTCATATTGCGAATAATCCTATTTTTCATGAGCGCATGAAACATGTTGAGATGAATTGTTATTTAGTTCGTGAACGGGTAGAATTACGTGACATTGAACCACAATATGTCTTAACGACGAACCAGGTTGTTGACATTTTTACCAAACCCCTTGGGTCGGAACGTTTTTGGTTTCTGGTAGGCAAGTTGGGGGTTGGAGATCTGCACCGTCTAACTTGATGGAGAGTGATGGATGTCGTGGTGGATGTCGCCACATCTTTGGACGCATTCATGGCGATCTTAACAAGGACATGATTCCTACTATAATTAAGAGATCTTGTACTTATTTGTTTATATGTTTATAGCTGACTTTTAACACGTCTCTTGTAAACAATAGCTTGTATAAATACCGCTTTACTCAATAAATGAAAATAAATTTTCATTAATTGCAAATCAAATTCTACATGTTCTATTTGAAGCCTAATTGAAGCTGGGGATTGGGGGAAGATCGTTGTAGTTAAAGTGGGGGCTTAGGTTGTTGATGGTGTGGCGTGGGCAAATGACTTGATGATTGTGATAGTCGCCATGAGAGGGTGAGGCAGAGATCGAGATTGACTGCACAACGAAAACCACTTGCTATAACTGAGAACAACATTCCAGATGAGGTTGATCTTTATGAAAAGTGGAGCGGTCTAACCATCTCTGTGTTATGTTCATAAAGACCAGAATACCTACTGAAATTAAGGGTTCAGTCCAGCAATATAACAATGTTTGTGCCTTGTTGAAAGCAATTGATGATCAGTTTGTGTCTTCTGATAATGCATTGGCTAGCACCCTGATAATGCAATTCTCATCCTTAAAGTTTACCGGGATTAGAGGCGTGCGTGAGCATATCATGTGCATGAGGGATATAGCGGCTCAACTAAAATTACTAGAAGTTGAGATGTCAGATTCTTTCCTGGTTCACTTTATTTTGTGCACTCTTCCTCCACAATATGGTCCTTTTAAGATCTCTTATAACACAAATAAGGAAAAATGGTCAATAAATGAACTAATGACCATGTGTGTTCAAGAGGAGGGGCGATTGGCTAAGGAGAAGAGTTAGAAAGTGAATATGGAAACAACTTCAAGAGGAAAGAAAAGGCATAACCAAGCCAAAGATAATGGAAAGGACAAGATTCGTCCCCTAAATGACACCAAGAAAGACGGCAAGTGCTATTTTTGCAAGAAGAAATGGCACATAAAGAAGAATTGCCCTAAGTACTTAATGTGGCGAAAAGAAAGGTACTCAATTTTCATTTGTTTGTTATGAATCCAATATGGTTGATGTTAATTATAACACATGGTGGATTGATTTTGGTTCAACAATCCATGCCCTCACATTTGATAGTTTTGTCTTAAAGTTAAATGAATCTAATTGAATATAACATTAGCCCACAGGCAAGTTTTATGTCACTAGATTCATATATTTTTTAATAACTGAATAACTGTCTTTTTAGTAGTGCGCGCGCGAATGACAATCGTCTCCCCCAGTCCCGTACGACCTGGGTTTACGACGTTGGGCAAACACTACGGCTAGCAAGAAGTGTGCTTCCCCTACTGGGGCCAACAGCGGGGCATAGGCCGAGCATATGGTCCAACACGGTTAACACTAGCCCCTGCCCTCGTGAGTCACCGGTGGTCCATACACCCACTGAACTGGTTTACCAGCTGGTTACGACTTGTTGAACATTAATACTTGTCACAATATTATTTTATAACTAACTGGTTCACAAGTATCAATTATTGATTTACACGTAATTGCCACTAAATTGGATAAACCTATAACTGGCTTGTAATTGCATATTAAATATTTTATCACATTTTGCATATTTCGGTAGAGGTACCTCTACGCAAAATAACATTTAATAATCGTAGGAATTAATCCCACGTCCCCAACATAATTAAATTGTATCAACAATAGATTCAGTAGAGTCAAATCACTACAATTCTAAATGTCGGTATTTTAGCTCTTGTTCGTAGTACGTCAATTTAATTATCCCATTAAGCTAATTAAACAAGTAGAGCTATTATTTAAATAATTCAAGCTAATTAAAATTATACATGCATGAAACATATAATATTTCATCACAAGTAACTAGTTTACTAATATGGATCATACTAAAATTAAAATGAGACAATTTATATTACGAACTAAAAATAATAAGATACAGATATTGCAAAACCACCGATTAAAATATAAAATTTTCCGAACATATTAACCTACTAGCTAAACACGTTAATTTTACGGTGTCTGTTTGTCGAAAACTCGAAGAAACCGTTTTACAAATTGATCGCGTAGGAAAACGAGAGTATCGTGCGGCTTGAGAGAAAAGAGAGAAGATAGGAGACTGTTTTGCGGGTGAGCCTAGTCAGCCAAGGTCAACCTAGTCAAACAATTATCAAGTCACAGTTTAATTGAACAATTGAAGGCGGCTTGAACTTGAGAAAGGGAGTTGGTGACAGAAATTATCTAAATGGGTTTGTGTATGTTTAATGTATAAAATAATTGAAATCTCCTATTTAAATCAAGCCCAAGATCCACCGCTCAAACATGGTAGGCTAGATTAAGAATTGGACAAACAATGGCTGTGATGCTTAAATAAAATATAGAAAATTATTAGCGGGTTCACTTTTTAAAACTTTTTATTTTTTTAATTTATTTTTTTTTTAATTGTTAAAAGATATTTTAAGATTTTTTTTTTAAAAATGTCCTCAACAACATCGTTGCTTCAAATTTGAGGTTCGAATTGATGTATAAATGATTTCATGTTGTTAATATAATCTTTCCTCATGTTTGTGTATCAATTTTCATGCATAGAACACGAATTTGATCACAATTTGATCAAATTCAAATTTTTTTAGTTCATCCTATTTTTCTTTGTTCTTGGACTATTTTGGCCACTTTAACTATGTTTTAAGCTTCGAATTTGTTTAAAATCAATCTCATATTGTTATCCTAACTTAGTAGTACATTTGTGCACAATTTTTTTTACAAGAAAAACACTATTTTCGAGATCCAAATCGAGTTTGGCAATGTGCTGTCCGAAAATAGAGGGAGATATTCTTGGACTGATTTTGGGACTTTAATCAATAATTTTAGTTTGAATTTTGTATAATATCAATATCATACTATTATAGGAAGTTAATACCATGTTTGTATGTAAATTTTCCAACCAAAAACATTAATTTTGATCAATTTTGATATTATATTAAATTGGGCATCGAGATGCCTTAAATTGAGCATCGGGATGCCTTAAATCGGGCATTGGGATACCTTAAATTGGGCATCGGGATGCCTTTAATTCGCCAATCGCAGTATGCTGGGCAACGTAACGGGTAAACGAAAATCAAGTCCCCTCCAGCGGTTGAAATTCAAACGGCGCCTTGGTTGCTAATCGCGATGCCTTGGTTACTCATCGCAATGCCTTTATTGCTCATCGCAATGTCTTGGTTGCTCATCGCGATGATTAACCCACGCGATGTCATGAATTACTCATCGCGATGCCTTGGGTTACTGATGTGCGCGTGTTTTTCTTTCATTAATGACATAATCGTCTTTTCGTCCCAAAAATGTCTTTTTCCGGTTTAAAAAAAAGATGAGTAGACTGGAGCGATTACAAATGTTGAAAAAGGGACTGGCCTATAATTCACCCAATAAAATATTATACCAATGAACATGCCTTATTCTTAATCAATTACTATTAAAACTAATTAAACTTAATTGGGTCTAATTATATTTTATTCTAATCATAGGAAATTAATAAATTTAAAAATATCAAAGTAAAGCATATAAACACATAAAATGTCATGAGATGCAAATGACGTGCAAATAATAAGAGTACGAAACTCTCGAGTGTTACATGCACGTGAAGTTTAATAAAGAAACATGTGAAGTTTTTGACAAGAATAATTTGTGAATCTTGTCTGGTTTTAGATTATCTGATAATTGTTATCAAATTGAAAATGGTCATATTTGTCATCCATCCAGTATAAATGAAACTGACTTATGACATCAAACACTTGGTCTCATGAGTAATAAGAAACTAGATGAATTATTGAGACATGAAGCTGTTATAGGATTACCTAAATTAGATACAAAAAATATGAGAATATGTGGTTCATGTCAGAAAGGTAAACAGATTAAAGCCTTTAATAAAAGTATTCAAAATTCTGTGTCATCTAGATGTTTTGAATTAGTGCATACTTATCTCATGGGACCCATAGAAGTTGAAAGCTTAGGTAGTAAAAAGTAATCTCATGGGACCCATAGAAGTTGAAAGATTAGGTGGTAAAAAGTATACTTTTGTATGTGTTGAAGATTTTTCACATTTTACATAAGTATTCTTTCTTAGAGAAAAATCTGACACATTTGAAGCCTTCAAAATTTGGTATAAAAAGATGCTAAATAATTTTAATCATAAGCTTGTAAAGCTGTCATGGTGAAGAATATTAAAATTCTTCTTTTTCTTCTTATTGTGATAAAAAAGGAATTACACACGAATTTTCTGCTCCTAAAACTTCTCAACAGAATGGAGTAGCTGAAAGAAAAAATAGAACTCTTCAAGAAATGACACGTGTTATGCTTAATTCGAAAAAATTGTCTAAAAAATTTTGGGCTAAAGTCTTAAACACTGTATGCCATATAATTAATCATGGGTATTTGAGACTTAGCAATACTATGAGCCTGTTTGTTAACCAAATTAAGAGCTTAATTAGGAAAATTTTAAGTGATTAAAAATAAGATTGTTTGATAATGCAATATTATATCACTTAATAAATTAAGTATCTCTTAAAAATAGCCAAAATTTGAAGTCAAAAGAGGATGTTTTAATGTTTTAAGCTCTAATTTTTCAGACATCAGTTTTCAGAGCTTAATTTTTAGTTTTAACAAACTGGCCCTATGACTCTATATGAAATTCTTATGAGCAAGAAACCTACTCTAAAGTATTTTCATGTCTTTGGGAGTATTTGTTATTTGTTAAATGATAGAGATCATCTTGCTAAGTTTGATTCTAAAAGTGATAAATGTGTGTTCATGGGATATGCTACTAATAGTTGTGTCTATTGTGTTTTTAATCTAAAAACAAGAACTATTAAACAATTGACTATGAATAAGAAACCATTTTGTCTTGGTCATTTCAATTGGTATCAGACCTTAGCTGTTTTATATCAGTGTGATAATAGTGTTGAGGGTAATCTTTCAATTGCTATCAAACTTGAGTAACAACTTAGAGATTGACTGTTAATTTATTAAAGAGTCATAATAGAAACTTGATAAGTAGTGAATTTTCAATTGATATCAAAAGATTAACTATTATAATATATATATAGTGACATATGCATATTAGGCTGCTAAATATAGCTGTTTTTCGCCTAAAACAGATTGCTAAAAATAGAAACTCGGATTCATTATCTATATGCCATTTTGAAATATTAGGCCTCGATTGGTACACGAAAATGGAATCAATTCCACGGAATTGATTCCATGGAATTGATTAATAATGTTTGGTGGTGCAAGAATTATATTTGGAATAGGAATGGATTAATAAAATCATGGAATTGATTACTAAAATTTAAGGAATCACAATCCTGATGGAGGAGGTGGGATTTGGATTCCTAATAGTTGAAATCCATGTAAAAGGACGATGATATCCTTCTATTAAGTCAAGTATTTGCTTTATATTTATAACTTTATTTGGTTTTAATTACTTTACGGTCGTTTATTTTTACTCCTCGTCTACGTTATTCTTGGGCTCTTTATAAGGCTTTTCTTACTCTTCCCATCTGATTTAATTTGTTAATAATAGTTTATAATTTTATGATTGTAGTGTTAATTATAACAATAGTTTTTTTTATTTAATAAATTTTTCTTACTTTATTGATGTTGGATAATTTAAAATTTTCACCAAAATTGAAAAAGATCGAAGAGCTTGTTATTTTGTGGAGCAGTAATAATGTTAATGTCTAATTTTTATCATGAAAGTCATTAACAAATACTTGTATATATTGTGGTAATATTGTCAATTACCTTAATTTTATCTTTGCATTCCAAGTTGTTTGATTTCTTACCAAACAGTATAATAGAAAATTGTACTACATTAGAATCACATTCCCTATGCTACCAAACACATTTTAGGAATCATTTTCTCATCTATTTCTGTGGAATCTCATTACTAGTAATCGATTCCGCGGAATTGATTCCATTTTCGTGTACCAATCAAGGCCTAAAAGTTATAGTTTTCCATGAATTCAATTAAAAACAAAACATTAGATTCATTGTCTTCATTGTCTATTGATTTCACAAATGCAATCCCTTTTGTTTCCCGCCGCCTCTTTATCCTCTTTATTTAGGTTTTACTAACCTCCACTTATATTCTGCGAATCAGAAAAGAAACCTGAAATATATCCAAAGATATCCAACACTTCTTAAATATATTATGGGTTATCTTTTAACACTGCTAAAAGATATTCACAAGCAAAGATCGGATTGGATTCTGAAAGTGCGACTTGCCAGAAAATGGATGGTACCATCTGATAATAACTTGAAAATTTCACCCAGTTTGGAATAGGTCAATGTTGATGCCTAGGTAAGTATAAAACTTTTATTTTAGAGAATTTCATATTGATATGGTCATTGTTTGTTCCCCCTCCAATTATAATATTTTTATTTTACAAGGTGACAGGATACAGGCTACAATTAATAAATCATTAATTAAAAAATTTGAAACAAAATTTCGGGAAAGGAGCTTGTACTACACATCAAGTGTTTGTGTTGTTGATAATTGTGGCAAAGACAAAGTCATGCAAAACAACTATTTACTTTTTATGTCAACAATCGACGTGTCACAGTTGGTGACAAAGACTTTCAGACAAGCATATTTAAAATTACGGATTTTCTAGAAATTATGTCTACTCCAAATGTTGATGAAGCTGGATTAGTTGGTGTGTCATTAAAATCCTACTCAACAATATTCCTTAATGTAGTTATACTTTATTCATTAATATGCTTAATATTCCTTGAAACTCTAGATGTCTCAGGAAAAGTTGTTGCAAAAGGATTGCTTAAGCACCAACATTATAGTCAAACAGGGCCTAATACAAAATTTGTTGTCATTGAGCTTGAGGAGGATGAGTACACCCTTTCATTCTATTAAATTGCTAAAATACTTATCTAACAAAATTAATGTGTTAACTGAAATTGTTATGTAATTGTAAACTAAACAAGCTAAAGTGTACAGTTTTGGGATCCTATGCGGATGAGATATTAGCTCACATTAAAACTTCAAGCAATACTGGATTAATTGTGTTGTTGCAATTATGTAAGATAAAAACATTTCAAGGTATTACATAGATATAAATTGAATAAATCACAGAACATGTTAATACATATCATGGAATCTGACCCATATTAAATACTACAAATATGCAGGGCAAATCACACTCTCAAATGCATTTTATAGTAGTAGATTCTATGGTCCCAGAAATTGCTGAGCTAAAGAGGAAGTAAAATATCTACTTTCTGTCAATTTTGATTAGATTTATATAAATAGTTCTTATTTGCTCCTTTCTTTTTCTTTTTTTCATTTGGTTATCTTTTCACCTTGGTTCATCCCAAAAAATTACTGAACAATCCTCCACCACCACTTGTAGTGGTGCTAATGAACTCAAAAGTGGAACTGTCGATGTCAAGTTGGTCGAAAATATAATTACATGTTCTCAGGTTGTATATAAAATAAATATTCTTGGTCTTGGTTTCTTAGACAAATTAAACTCTATATACTTAAAATACTACAGCTTATTAACCTTTAATTTTTTTTATATAGGATGGATATTACTGGGTTGTTGCACAGATTTCCAAAATCACTTCAGACGGAAATTGGTCTTTTATTAGTTGTAGTAGGTGCATAAAGAAACTTATTAACAAACCTACATGTTATTTTTGTGATCCTTGCAACAGACTTGAGATAAATGCCACCCCAACGTACAAGGTGAGAGCAAATATCCTAGATGGTAGTCACTATGCAACATTCTTACTTTGGGATCAAGCATGTGAAAAATTCATTGGGAAGACTGCTTTACAATTAAGGGAGCAACTATGCAAGGTGAGACAATATACAAACAACTATTCAATTTTAACCAATTTCTAATTATGCATGATTAATTAGTCTTTTGTATAATTTCCAAAATAGTACGCAGCTGAAGATAGTAAAGAAAAGGACATTGATAATTCAATAGTAAAAGGGGACTGTCCAGAAGAGATCGAGTCATTGCTTGGTCGAACCACTCTTTTTAAAGTCCACGTGAAACAAGATAATATTTTAGGGACCGAGAAGGTTTATTCTGTTTGTCGGGTTTCTGATGATGAAAATTTGATAGAGAAGTTTAAGAAAAATTTTTTTTTCATGAAAAGGGTAAGCAATTACTGAAATATATTTAACGTATATCTTTATATAAACATAAATATGATAACAAGACTTTTGTTTTCAGAGAATTGATGTCCTGACAGCTCTCAAGGAAGCTGGAGAAGAAGTAATAGAGGTGTAATACCCTTATTTAACCTTTTGTTACAGTTACTGTAGGCAATATAAAATTGTCTAATTAATTAATAACTTCGATACCAATACCAACGTGTATGAATAGATAATTTCTAACACCCAATAATCACGCAGCGGAATAACAATAGCCAATACACCAAATTAATTACCCAACAATAATTATAATATGGAGGAGGATAATACTTTAACTATCAATATGCATTAAAAACTCATATACTTACACAATCACCATGTAGTCTCACGGCACCTTAGAGCACTTGTAATTGGCCAACTCTCTCTCAATATTTTAATCTTCTTCTTACAATAAGGCCTCACAACCCATCTATTTATAATAGATCTAAATAAATCATATTCCTAATAGGAAAGTCCTATTTAACAAACATATTCCTGAATTAGTTAGGAGACACAATAGAACTTGACAACTAATTAATAAATAACAATCCTAATTGGATTAGGCTTGGTTTAATATCCAACAGTTACTAATATATATATATATATATATATATATATATTAATTAATTAATGTTGTTTATTTTGTATTGGACACCTGACAACTTACTGACTCTGAAAGTGAGAACGATGAAATGACCCCAAATTTTGGTTTACATAAACGACGTCATATTATGTCAAGTGAATACACGGTAAATAATTACGATCCAGAAGGCGGGGGTCAACAACAAAAGACAGTTGATCAAGTTGGGTAGGACCATAAAAATTAAAAAGGATTAATATTTTGTATTTCAGATTGGTGGCAAGAAAATATTCTCTTTTGTTCTGTTTAAATCTTTTTCAATAGCATTAATAGTATTCAAATGTCATGAAATAAAAGACAACAAATGATTTATTAATATAATTATAATAATAGCAATTTACTTGTGATCTCTCCATTGTTGGCATACATGTTTATCAACTATTCAATTTTTTGGTTGAATAAATCTAAAATAAAATTGGCCCAAAAAAATTGGCCCAAAAATTAAAAAAGAGAAATAATAAACCATAATCGGAAATGGGTTTATATAAATAAGTTTAAGTTTAACAGAAAATTGCTGGCCGGTCCACTTTGGAAAGTTTTTATTCTCTCCGGTCCACCCTTTTTTTAACCGCCAAAAAGCACTTTCATAAAATCGTTTCTAAAATATCCCGCAATAACATATGCAGTAGCTTTTTCCTAAAATTTCTCCAGCCAATCTGTCAGATAACTTCTTCCTAATATTTCTCCGGTGAATCTTCCTTTCTTCATAAAATTTCTCCGGCCAATCTTGCAGAGAACTTTTTTCTAATATTTCTCCAGTGAATCTTCCTTTCTCCATAAAATTTATCTGGTGAATCTCCCTTCCTAAAATTTCTCCGGTGAATCTCCCTGTTTCCATTCCAATAGCTCGTAGCAAAGAAAATTGATTTTTGTGGGTAGCCTCTGTAACCATTCCAATAGAACACTAGTGAATCTTATTTACTAAAATTTCTCCGGTAAATCTTCCTTTTGCTGCATCGCGATGATGAAATTAGGCATTGCGATGATAAAATTAGGCATCGTGATGATGTAATTAGGCATCACGATGATGGAATTAGGCATCGAAATTGGGCATCGAGATGCCTTAAATTGGGCATCGAGTCCTAAAATTTCTCTAGTGAATCTTACTTACTAAAATTTCTCCGGTAAATCTTCCTTTGGCTGCATCGCAATGATGAAATTAGGCATCGTAATTGGGCATCGAGTCCTAAAATTTCTCTAGTGAATCTTATTTACTAAAATTTCTCCGGTAAATCTTTATTTGACTGCATCGCGATGATGGAATTAGGCATCGCGATGATGAAATTTCTCAAGTAAATATTTCATTAATGGCATAATTGTCTTTTTGCCCCTAAAGTGCCTTTTTTCGTTTTTTAAAAAAATTTAATGGACTAGAGCGATTACAAATGTGTAAAAAGGGACCGGCCTGTAATTCACCCTAAGTTTAATCAATATTTGGGCTTGTGATTAATTTTGTCAACTTTACAAGTTTAATTTTAATCAATAGTTTTAAATAGGAGAAATTGCTGGCCGGTCCACTTTTCCAAACTTTTTTTCTCTCTAGTACACTCTTTTTTTTTAACCGCTAAAAGGCATTTTAAAAATTTTCTTCCTAAAATACCCTCAACAACATGGTTGCTTCAAATTTGAGATTCAAATTGATGTATAAATGATTTCATTTGTTAATATAGTCTTTCCTCATGTTTGGGTATCAATTTTCATGCATAAAACACGAATTTGATCAAATTCAAATTTTTTGAGTTCATCACGTTTTTCTTTGTTCTTTAGCTGTTTTGGCCACTTAAATCTCTATTTTAAGCTTCGAATTTGTTTAAAATCAATCTCATGTTATTATCCTAACTTAGTACTATATTTGTGCACACCAAAAAACTCTATTTTTGAGCTTCAAATCAAGCTTGACAGTGTGCTGTCCAAAAATAGAGGAAGATGTTCTTGGACTGATTTAATTTGCCAATCGCAATATGCTGGGCAACGCAACAGGGTTTGACCTCAAACGAAAATCAAGTTCCCTAAAGTGCGCTGCGATGATCGTTGCATCGCGATGCCAAAAGTGGTGCATCGCGAGGCAAAAGTGGTGCATCGCGATGCGTTGGTTCCCTAAAGCGCGCTGTGATGATCGCGATGCACCAATTGTTGCATCGCGATGCCAAAAGTGGTGCATCGCGATGCAACAATTGGTGCATCGCGATGCCAAAGTGGTGCATCGGGATGCCAAAGTGGTGTATCGCTATGCATTGGGTTACTGAAGTGCGCGTGTTTTTCTTTTATTAATGGCATAATCGTCTTTTTGTCCCAAAAATGCCTTTTTCCAATTTTTAAAAAAAATGAGTGGACTGAAGCGATTAAAAATATTTAAAAAGGGACCGGCCTGTAATTCACCCTTTTAAATACTAACATCAGGCCCAAAAATATTAAACACGACATGTTTTCGAAATGGTATTTCTACACAACATTCATATGACATATTTCATAGTAATAACTTTATTTTTTAAATAGTGCAAATTTTTATAAAGCCCAATAAAAATCAAAAGCCCAACTCGTATCATTTAAATATGATATGATATATCAACTTTTTTCTATCATAGCTCATCCTCAGAAATAAATTGAGGAAAAAAATTATAAGGCCCCATATAATCCATAAGCCCAACTCGATTCAATATAATATTTTTCTTGGATCTCTTATCAACAAACAAATCAGGCCCATCTACAAGAAAATAGGGCCAAAAATTTATAAAGAGATTTAATTACCTATAGACTCAAATCAGTTTATATTAATAAAAAAAATTTATAAAGCCCGTAAATAATCCATAAGCCCAACTCGATACAATATACTGTAATATTTTTCTTGAATTTTTTATCCAAAAACAAATCTGGCTCAGCCAAAAGAAAATTGGCCCAAAAATTTATAAAGAGAATTAATTACCCATAGGCCCAAATTGGTTTATATAAATACAAAAAATATTAACTTTTCTCTCATATTTGGGCTTATGGTTTAGTTATGGAAAAATTGCGGGCCGCTACCTTTTGTGGAATATTCAACCGCTTAAGTCCATTATATTTGTTTTCATTCGCTTAACTCTTGTTTAAGTGATAATTTGACTATTTGCTCCAAAACTGCCCCCATAACAACATATGACGTTTTTAAGTGTATTTTGTACATCGTCATGTGATGCGAATGTGCATTGTCAAGTGTAATTTGACTATGCATCAGTTCAAGCTATTCAATAGCTCTTATTATGCATCGTCAAGTGTAATTTGACCATGCATCGTCAAGGGCTTTTGCTGTGCATCAGTCTCTCCTTTTCTCTTCCTGTGCATTAGTAGCTCTTACATAAAAGCTATTTATCAACATGTAAAAATAATACTATTTTCAGCATGGATTAGCAATGTATGCTTCTGTACTTGTGCGTGCGTTTGTGCAACTCAGAAATAACTTTATCTTACATTTTTGGGAGATGGATCTCATTCAAGACCATGCCTTAAGTGGGATTTTTCTGAGGTTATGTGGCTTGTCATTTGTTTAAACTCACAACTTTTAGCCATATGACATATGAAATGAAATAATTATGTAATGTACTAGGTAAATCTTGGTCTCATATGTGTGTGTATTTAGCTTTGTTTTCTCTTTTATAGGGAGTAAAGTTAGAAAACTAAGTAACTTGTACCTTCTAAGGCTTGATATTCACAAACCAATCATGGTTATTGCCGAAGTAATTAATTGCATAATCCATGTGTGTGCATCTTAATGCACAAACTCTAATAATTTTTCAAAACTTTGAAACTGTAATAATTGTAACTTTTATTAATTTCTATTGTTATCACAAAAGTTAATAATTTATATTTAAGTTTAAAAGTTGTGCATCGGGAATAAAAGTTGTGCATCAGAATAAAAGTTTTACATCACGATGCATAAAAATAGTACTTTTTTAGTATAATTTTATGCATCGCGATGCATACTATTGTGCATCGTGGTCTACTAGGAGTTCTAAAGTCAGACTGAAAGCTAGGCAAACTGAGCAAGCAAGAGAAGAAAATCAACTACTTGGGTCTCACTTGAATAAATGAGAGTGTAATTTTAAAAAAGAGATGTGAGGTCGCTGATGAGATGGGGGTGGCTGATCATTCACAAAATTATTTTATTTATTTGATTTTTATTTGGTGTAGTTCAAATAGCAGAAGAATTAAGAACAGAAAAAGAAAGTAACATATTTTGGGAGAAATTGGTTTGGAATTTTTTTTCTTTTGAAATGGGTTTGGAAATGGTGTGGAAATGGGGTGGTGGCTGATGGGGGTGAGAAATGGGAAGGTAGCTGATGGTGAGAAATTGGGGGGTGGCTGATGGGGTGAGAAATGGGGGGTTGACTAATGGGGAGTGAGAAATGGGGGTGGCTGATGGGTGGGGGTTGAGAAATGGGAGGGTGGTGATGGGGGGTGTCACGATGGGGAGTGAGAAATAGGGGGTGACTGATGGGGTGGGCGATGCATCGTTTTTTGTTTGTGATGCACAGTTCGCCGTTTCGTGTTTTATGTGCATCGTGTTATATTGTTATGCATCGGTTTTTGCTTTTGCGATGCACAGCGTGTACTATTATGTGTTTTTAAAGGGTATAGATGATATTTCACAACAAAAGTGTTATTTTTCCGTTAAAAATAATTTTCGTGTCCTTAAGCGATTGAAAATTGTCTAAAGAGGACCGGCCCGAATTTCTCCTTTTATTTTTTTCAACTTTATAATTTTAAGTAAGTTAAATCAATAGTTTTAAATAGCATCATCAAGCCAAAAATATTAATATGGCATGTTTCGGGAATGATACTTTTTAAACTACATTCATATGACATAGATTTCATAATGATATTGAAACATTATATATAGGGTAATGATACACCTAGTGAAAAATTGATCATAAATTTTAAAGCCCACAGATGTGGTACATGGAGATCCACTCTCCTCTCCCTCTCTCTTTCTCTCTCTAACCAAAATACTTGGATCTCCTTGTGCCACATGTGTGAACTTTAACATTCATGATCAATTTTTCACTATGTGTATCATTACCCTTATATATATATGTATATATACGACACATTATTCTTGAAATAACTACATAAAACAATAATATAAAAATCATATTTACTAATAAACTGATTAAGTGAAATAAATTTTCTTCCATGATTTTAAAGGTTGAAATATTGATTTTTCATATTTGTGTTTATAGTATAAAATATTGATTTTTTCATAATAATTATAATCAATTTTTACGTTCATACTATATAGAAATCTATGTAATTAGTGTTTGATTATAATATAAATAATAATAAGTTTTCATTATCGTATATTAATGTACAATCTACATTAATATAAGCTGAGATGAGTACGAAGAGTCATGTACGTGTAACAAGTATTTGGATGTATATATCCAACTATAAGTACGAAGAGTCATAAGACTCATCTGTATTAACATCATGGTTATATAACTTTTGTCATTCATTTCTCAATCAAAAACATTTCCAAATTGCGTTATACTTCACGTCTAACCAGCTATCATTATATCCAGAATATTCATACTTAAGGTATAGCTAGACAGTGCAAACATTAACACAAACTTGGAGAATCACGCAAGAATTGAAGCAAATTCGTTCAACAACCAAGAATATAAAGATCATGAAATCATGTGTCATCTCTAAAAAGCGTAAAACAAACAATCCAACAACAAAATACATGTTTTCTTTCTTTGGTTATTTTATCTGGTTTTTAAAGTATATCGTATTTTTTAAGTAGCAATTGTAGGTTACTTTTGAGTATATATTTATGAAAAGGTTGAAGATTATACGAATATTTATATCAAAACTGATATTCACTTCGAATAGAGTATGTTTATGTCTTCACCTTCGTATAATTTGGTAAATAGCCACCTGTAACGTCCTAAAAATTAGGAGATTTTACATTTGTTAGTCCTTGTGACTGCCTCAGCACTTGAAAAGGAACAAGAATTTTGCAATGGACCCACTTCCTTTTCTTAAAACTTTGAACTCCAACTCTCCCCCACCCCTCCCCTGGCCATTAAAAACCACACAAAAGAAGCAAAGCAGAGCGAACAAGTACTCCCCTTCTTTTGCTTATTTGTTAGTTTACTTTTTTGCATGACTATATCATTTCACCAAATGCTGTAAGATGTAAAAGAAATCTAAAATTCATCTTTCCCTGCCCACTGAGTCTCACAGCTGACCTAAAATGGTGTCTATGTTATCATTTTGAAATGAACACAAAAACAAAGTAAGTGTGTTTGTACGTGTACGTGAATAAGAACCAATAGAACACTAGCAACAGCCTCTCTGTAAGAAATAATTCTAATGAGCCACAGTATGACATCTCAAATTCAATATAGCATGATCATTGGATATTAAATGATTCAAAGATGTGGCTACAGCCTTAACCATACATACATACATATATATATATATATACTCTCTATCCTTGAAAGCAATACAAAGAGAAAAGAAGAAAGCACTGTAGGAAAAAGATAATAATTTCCTGTTCATGTAGTACTTGATGTTCTCATTCAAGCCTTTTTGGGTACAAAAATACATAATACATGTAAGAAGACCATAAAGTAGTGTGTAAAAATTACCTTTGTTGGCCCAGAAGCATTGCCCTTGTAAACCCCCTTACTATGATGCACCGCTCCAAGCTAATCTTTGCCCATTCTGGTGGATCTAGCTCCAATAGAAAATACAAATTAGGAGATTTTAATGCACAATATGAGAGAGAAAGAATATGATCATACCCTATACAAGTAACAAAAAAATTCGAAAACAGATTGAAAAACGTGATTGAAAATAGATTGAAAACCTAGAAGCTCACAATAAAAACAAAACAAATTTATCCAAAAACCACTTATTTTAAAACATATATCAACATGTCTAGGGACCTCCAACAATGGATTCACGGAATACAAGAGCATTCAAATTCTTTTCATGGAAACATCATAATTCAATAAAGCCTACAGGACACAGTACCACAATCCTGCCTCCGGTATAGGGGAACATATAATTGTTGTATGTTATTTGCACATGGTAGGAGAAAGCATGCTTATAAATTCTTGAGCACAAATCAATAGCCAAATTTGCAGTCTAAGATGTACTCTGATGCAAAAATTTCAACTACACAGCCAATGACAAAATGAATCAAATTATTAAGAAACAAAAACTAAAAAAAAATATAAAAGATAAAATTGTGACCAGAATCCAAAGAAATAAAAATAAATAAAAATTAATATAAAACCAGAACTAGAAATTAGTCGCAGAATTAATATTTACCCTAATGAGTCCCAGAATTAGTGCATCTTCTAGGAATAATGTTGATAATAACACACGCAATTACTCATACCTGAATCGTGGAAAGAAAGAACTACTTGTGCTCTGAGTTAGATTAAGCAAGGATGCATCTTCGTTTCAGCATATCTAAGGAAGACATGAAAATTCAGAAAATAACAAAACCCTCAATCATCAGCCTCCACCATGATACTTCGGTAATTTGACGAAACAGGCCATCAAAATCAAAGTAGGTAACCAACCTGAGTGGAAGAGCACTGACTTCTTGATGCGAATCAAGATAGCACGAATCCAAAGTCCATACACGTGTTCGATGATTCGATTGCAAAAGATTGGGCATGGAAGTTCAAGTGAGGTTTGACGTGACTATTCAATAAATCAAGATGCAAACGAAGCCTTTGAAACACGTGATGCGACAAGGAAACTTTCTAACCTTGATTTGGGCCTATTTTGATGTTACTAGAGACTATGGGGGAATTTTGACAAGTTAGCAAAGGTAGAAAGCAACTAAAGGGACAATTTAAAAACTATAGGGACTGTTGTGACAATTCAACATAGTTGGAAAAGAAGCTGGAGGCAATTTCTAGCAACAGTTCCGTGGCTGCCCTTTTTTGTTGTTATTTTATTATTAAAATATTATTATTTGTCCTATTTTTTTAAGGATTGGTTCTTAAACGTTTTTAGGATTTAGTAGGGTTTGTTTTAGCCTATTTAAAGGACACTTTATATTTTTCAAAAACACTAACTTTTGAGATTAAAATTAAATTGGGAGAATTATTCAATTCTTCTTGTTCTTTGCGAACTACTCGAACTTATCAGATTATCCTGTGGCGTTCACCCTGTTCAACTTATCAATTGGAATTTCATACCAATTGTGGCGTTAATCCTTATACCAAAGTTTGTGATCATCTCAATTATTGGGTTGCGGCTGTACATGCCAAGGTTCGTATTTGGACTGATTCATCGGGTTGAGATGTCACCTTCTATTCAACTTCCTTGATCTTAGCTTTCGTTCCGCGTAAAATTATGATTCGTCAAGAATTCTTGGCGAAAGATCGTATCACTTTTGCTTTCGTTAAAGGGAGCCCTCGCTGCATACAAGGCACAAGGACTATTATAGCAATATTTGATGTCCATCTTTCTCGCATCAGAAAGCCACCCAACAAAAACCAAATATTGAGGCAAGCCTTCAATAGATGGAGCCCATAGAACTTGTCCAACACTCAATGACCTTCCAACTCCTTCAACAATGCGTACCTCTCCACTGGACAAGTCCACCTCAATCCATTACAACCAATTAGACTCTTTAGTCTACATTACAACAAATTAGACTCTTTAGTCTACATCTCTACCACACTACTTGATACAAGTTAACGTTAACTTGTCAATATTTATGACAAAAAAGGGTAGGCTGCCTTTCTCCAGCATAAGTTTCACCTCAGTCCTCTTCCCAATCCCCTTGACCTTTCCAGCTACCACAATTGCAGAATCACCTTTCTTATAGCCCAAATCAGTAAAGGAGCTGGCTCCTTAGCAACATAAGCTATGAGAGTTTAATTAGAGTTCCATGAAATTCCCTCAAACCTACTGATCAAAAGAATATTAATCTAAAAACATTTTGAAGAGCCCAAATATATACCTCTAAAAGTATACTCCCAAAAGGGTACCCTTAAAGATGTACGGGCCAAGCCCACACACACGAAGTGTACCCCGGAAGCAACACCCCATATAAATAAAGGGCTCCCCCTCACATTAAAAGGACTTCTTCTTCACTAAGTTTCCTCCTTCTCTTTCCATACTCTCTCTCTCCCTCCACACATATTTTGAGCAAACTTTCTCTCTATTATACAAATGAGATACTGATTATCACACCAGAGAGATTTGAAGGGGAAAATTCCCTGCCCTCTCACGGTTGTTTACTCTTGCATACATCGAAAACGCCATATATCCTACCACGATGACAACAACCACCACCGGATGACGACTCCGGATACGTGCTTATAATGAAGCTTTCGGCACCCCCGGTATGGTGAACTTTTTGGCATCATCAGTTGCTTTCGTTGCCGGGAACGAGTTCTTCTTGTTCCTCTCCGTCAGCCATGGCGGAGATCTGTTCAAAGGGTGTCGGAACACCATTGAAGACAACAAACATGTAGGCTGTCTGCACAAACTTAGCAAAGCAAACAAGACCGGAACACAGAAGTGAGACCACCGTTGGATGCGTCTTGACTAGACAAAGCCAATGCCGCAAAAATCACCGCCATCGGAGCTCTATTGGCTCCTCACGAGCCGCCAATGGCCGCTGGAGGCGGTAATCTAGAACAAAACGACGGCAGAACTTTGGCCAAGCAGATGCGCACCATGCCGATGTCCGAACAGAAAACAAATGGTACCAGAAGCTCCGTCTTGAAGACGCGAGTCCAAGGCCACCAAGATCACCGCCAAAGAAGGCTACACGCTTTTGGAAATTAATAATTGGCTCCTCCATTCCTGGAAAGTTACTAATGGGCCCCTCCACAATATTTTAAGGTGACCTCCTTCCATTTTTTACCCTCAATATCTACATATGTTGCTCCTATGTCCATGTTTTTGGTGTAACAAAAATATGAATCACAAAATGAGCCATAAAATCCTAAATTGAGGATAAATATACAATTCATTTGCTTATTAATTACTTATAATTAGTGCAAATCACTAATAATTAACATGATATGCTCATAAAAGCAACGTCAGGATTAAAATTAGAATCTCGAGCTTAAATAATAATACTTTGTTACTTTAATGTGCTCGTTATAAAAATATATTCTTTGACGCATTTAATGCCATATGACATGGGCTTAACCCGCTTATGAGAATTAAAACATGCTAGTCAAATTAAAAGTGTTATAAGCCCATTTATTTATCTGCTCAAATACATCAAATAGTTGTAATATTACGCACCCATTTTGCGAATAGAAACGAGTTAAACTCTATTCATCGCTATGCTTCAACTACGAATGAACTCACCATGCAACTCTAATTTTGATCGTATAAATCTTGTAAATAACTTGCGTTGTGTTATTAACTCGGGCTACCACGCTTAGTCTCGTGAAAATATATTAGCATAAGATGCACACATTATTCCATGATTTAATTCAATAAATTCGACAATTCATGAATTTAGCATATATCTTGTGATACTATGAAGTGCCACCGGTACAATTTTTCCTAAAAATGTGCGAGATAACATGATCTTTATTCATAAAAATATCTGCCAAAATTAACAAATCCAACGCGCGGAGTATATAACAGTAATATTTTGGGCGACTGCATGCGAAGTAATTTGTGAGCATATAATACAAAATAAAATAAATTGTTGAGTGAAAGTCAGCATCATTTTATGAAAATCACTTGTAAATGAGAATATAATATGACAAATACATATTGTTTGCCCACACGTGTCAAACACGTGAACTCAATATACAATTTTTATCTCGACTATCGAGAGATCGAGCTCGACATAACATGGCTAGCCTTGTATTAATATATTAGCATGACGTGCACTCATTACTGTATGCTTCAATTCCATGAATTCGCACACTTTTATGAGTTTACCATATCTTTTAATAGCTCGACATGTCGCTTCCATGATCTATCAACGCACAATGCGTACATGATCTATCTACCATATCATTCCTTTAAGTTTGAACGAAGACTCAACGTGTAATATAAAACAAGGGAGTACACTTGCAGAGCTTATTGTAAGAACAAGGCTTAAAATTTGGGATGAGGCACCCATGGTGCACATGTATTGTTTTGAAGCTTTTGACAGAACCTTGAGGGATACAATGAGGTTCAAAAATGTAGATAGCTTCAATCAGTCATTCGGAGGCAAAACTATTGTGTTTTGTGGAGATTTTCATCAAATCTTGTTGGTTATACCAAAAGGGAGTAGGCAAGATATTGTCATGGCGACAATCACCTCTTCATATTTATAGATTCATTGTAAGGTTTTGCGACTTACAAAAAATATGAGGCTACAAGCTCTTGGCAATGACGAATGTGGTCTCGAGTTGAAGGCATTCTCTGAGTGGATTTTGAGTATCGGAGATGGAACATATGGGGGTGAAACGATGGTACTGCAACAATAGAAGTTCCAAATGATCTTTTGGTAAATGCATTAGATAATTTGATCCAGTCAATAGTAGATAGTACAAATCCTTTATTTTTGGACTCTTTTGATGACTTGTCATATTTACAGAGAAGAGCTATACTGGCACTGACACTTGATATTGATGACAGCGTAAATGAACACATGGTTCAAAAAAACGAATCAGAAGGAAAAACTTATTTGAGTTCAGATTCTATCTGCAGGGCAGAGTACAACTCAAGTTTGTTCGAAGACATTCATCCTACAGAGTTTTTAAATAGTATTAAGTGTTCAGGATTTCCATGTCCTGAACTGACACTTAAGATTGGTGTTCTGGTTATGTTGTTGAGAAACATTGACCATTCTGCAGGGTTGCGCAATGTAATAAGACTAATCAAAACAAAACTTGGTCAACACATTCTTGAAGCAAAGATTTTGAATGGAAGCAATGTTGGAGAAAAAGTTTTCATCCCAAGAATGTCATTGGCTCCATCAGATGTGAGGTTGCCTTTCAAGTTCAAGATAAGACAATTTCCTTAGTAGTATCGTATGGAATGACAATTAACAAAAGTCAAGGACAATCATTGTCGCATGTAGGAATCTTTTTGAAAAAACCAGTGTTCAACTATGGACAGCTGTATGTCGCAGTTTTCAGGGTAACAAATCGTTCTGGTCGGAAGCTATTGATATGCGATGAAGATGAAAAGCCAACAAATACAACAACAAATGTTGTTTATAAGGAAAATTTTCAGAATTTATAATAATTATTCTTACAATTATATATGTCTATTTAAGCCATTATTCTTAATTTATTCATTTAATTTTATTTTTCTTCTTTATTTTTCTTATGTAAAGTTCAATTAAAAAAGATATATGACGTGCGTTTAACGCAGGGGGTAAAAACTAGTTGCATAATTAATGATACTGATCTTAGGAGTGCCTTTTCACTATTATTCTCAAATATTAATTTGCTGGTATTGCATAACAGAATATATGCTAGTTTTAATTTATGTAATTCACAACATGAATTAAAAGATGGGGCATGTTCATTTGATGCAAGCTTACCTCTAAAGTAAATAAATAATTAGTATAGTAAAAGTAAATGCTCCTACAAATTAATAATACTTCCTCCGTTCCTAAATTATTGTTCTGTTTCACCTTTTTGAGTTAAACATATTATTTTCCAAATAAAACTTTGATATATTTATATTTATTTTTAAAACCATAAAACATTTAATTTGTACAATAAATTATGTATTTTAAGATTTTAAAAAAACTAAAAAAAATATATGTCAAATTTTTATTTAAAAAACAAAACTTTTGACTCAAAACATTCAAAAGCAACAATAATTTATGAATGGACGGAATAATAATTAATGCAAGAAAAAGTGTCATATTCGGACGCCGTGTCTAGATGAATGGGAGTGCATAAATATTTTGTTATTTATTTATCTTTTTTAAAGAGTAGTGCAAAGAGATTTGTCTACTTCACTCATTCGCCAGCCACCGGAGGAAATGACAAAATGAAATACAAAGTATTCAAACACTCGAACATAGTTATTGACTTATTGTGACCTACGTACAAGGATGATCAAAAACAAAGCACCTTTCGTTCTCAAATAATAGTCCCTAATCCTTTATCAAAGATAGTAACAAACACATCCATTTCGTTCTTTGGAAGAGATAATCCAATTTCTAAATCTTCTTCCGTTTCCTTGCTAACATTGATAGACACCGATCCCGAATAATCAATCGAAACAGCTTCACACTTAACGGGCTTTCCCCACCCGAAATTCGTGTCATAGATGTTGAATTTAGGCGATCCAGCAACTCCGAGGACCTTCGCTACATGCCCCCCCGGTGCCAACCACGTCTCCACTTCTTCAAAAATACTCTCTTGACTAGTAAATCTTTTACGAATCTCGTCCCGAATGATTTCAACCGCATTTAAAAATCCTTCGTCGCAAGCTAACTCATCGCGCTTCACGGTCACAACAGCACCTACTAAGCAATTACCGAAATAAGTTGCGGGAATAGGTGGATCCAAACGAGTCCTACCATCCGCTGGCATAACAAGTTGTTCGAGTTCATTTTCACCCTTCTCCTCCGAAATGGCAGCGTGTAATTTTGCCATGCAAGTCCAAACATGTGCACATACTATCACAAAAGACGATACCTGTACTAACGTTTGACGTTGACTCAAGACTAATTCCTTAAGCCGGTTGATTTGGGTTCGGGTTATTACGAACGTGACCCGAACCTTATCAGTTGGACCAGAAAGATGTGGAGGTTGGCACTCTTGCTTGCCGCTCTCCGCAACTTGCCTCCAAAAAATTTCCCCTAAACACTTGGGATCTTTGAGTACAGATCTATCAAGAAACGGGAGAGATCCGCTAGCGAGGTACGCCTTATCATCGCCATATTTAGTAATCGAAGCCCACGCACTTAGAAACCGAACCCGGGCATTTCCATCGCAAGCAACATGGTGGGTTGTGAGTCCAATGCAAAAGCCGTGGCCAGGAAATACCGTCACCTGAATAGCTAGAAGCGGCACTCTAACAAAGTGGGACGATTTAACAATCTGTCCCAACTGAGGAACAAGTGGATAAAATTCGTCGGCTTTTCGAGCATGATTTCCAGTAAGGTAATTGAAATCTTTTGTGGACTCGGCCACAACTAGTGAAACAGAATCGCCGTCAACGTAATGGATTTCGGGTTTCCTACTTGTGGTTGAATTAGCATCATAGGGATATACGATCATATGGCCAGCATATGGGAAGAAGTGTTGGAGAGTGATGGAAAGGGAGTGCTTTAGTTTGGGAACAATGGTTTGGAGAAAGTGGGATTTGGAGTGAGGGTATTCGTAAAAGCAGAGTTGGTGAATGGGATAGAAGGATATCCATGGTATGTCGAGGAACGAAAGTGGGAATAAGTGGTCGCCGATGCCACCCGGAGCCGGCGAGACCATGCTATGCTCAAGCGGCGTCAAACCGTCGGCAGCATCCATGGGAGTTATGGCGCACTCTGTACAAAGCATTATGGGTTTGTTGTATTGCCGTCTCTTTATAATGAACATAAAGGTACTACAAAAGAAAAAATAAAATAAAAGGCAACGATATTAAGAGTTCGAGAGCTTGTGGTATTCTTATTTCCTACAAATTTTGGTGTTTGAATAGTTAAATGCATGGTTTAGGTTTAATGTTGTTAAGTTAGTGATGATTTAAAATGCACATGTTATTACTTAGATAAAGATAAATTTGATTGATATATATAGAGATTTAAGTAAATATAATTTGACGATACTAAGAGCCCGTTTGGTACAGCGTTTATAAAACGCAGTGTTTTAAAAACGTAGCGTTTTAAAAAACGCAGTGTTTTAAAAACGGAAGTCTTTCCTTATAAATACGTTTGGGATATCAATACGCTTTTTTCTATGAGCGTTTTAAAACCGCGTTTTGGGAAAAATTTAATTTTAAAACGCATGCGTTTTGAAAACGCCGAAAGCCGCAGATTGAAACACATTTTTGCAAATAAGCTACGTTTTATCCCTGCGTTTTGACCAAAACGCTCGACCAAACGGGTTCTAAGAGCCTGTTTGGTCGAGCGTTTTGGCTAAAATGCAAGGATAAAACGCAGCTTATTTACAAAAAATGTGTTTCAATATCGCTGCAAAACGCAAGATTTTCGAACGCATGCTTTTAAAACGCTGAAATTTCCACTTTTTCCCAAAACGCAGTTTTAAAACGCTCCTAAAAAAGTATTGAAGTGATATCACAAACGTATTTATAAGGAAAGACCTTCGTTTTTAAAACACTGCATTTTTCAAAACACTGCATTTTATAAACGATGTACCAAACGGGCCCTAACACTCAATTTTTTAGAAATATCACAAATTTAAACTCGTAATATCATACCACAAAAAAGAAATAATTCTCCCGCCAACTAAAGTAAGATACCCGCTTAATCAAATGCTTTTCTCCAGAAATTTAAGGTTTCTATACATAATTTTCTTAATTTATCATTTTCCTCAAATTTAAACAATTAATCATTTTATTATTAAATATTTTAATTTTTCCTAATAATCACTCTCTCCATTCCAGGTAGGCCTGTCAATTACAACCCAATACCCATAAATCCACCCAACCCAACCTGTTAATTACCCAACCCAACCCAACCCATTAATAAAATAAGTTATAATGGGTTACCCATTACAACCCAATAAAATTTTTGGGTTAAATCGGGTTAAACCCGCTCAACCCGCTATTGCTTTATGCTCTACGCCGCACTCTCACTCACAAACGCACGCAGCGTGCGGCACGCTCTTCCGTCTTTCTCTCTCTCCAACAACGGCAAGAATTTAACGGAAGGACCAATGATGTAAGTCACCCTACTACAGAAATCACTGGCGTTGAGTAAGGACCAATCCCAAAAAAAAGATAGAGCACGTGGACTATTTGTGTAGTTTGTTTTTTTTTTTCCCCACTATCCAGGCACAAGAAATAAGGGTAGGAATGGGTTAACTGTGATTTGACCATCATGAAACAATCTATTTAGCGATAAGTCTCTGATAAAATTGTCTGCTAGTTGTCAGGCAATCAAGGACAATCCTCCTCCTTATCACGGATTTAAAATCGAAATACAATTTTAAGCTCAATGTATAGAACAAAAAGAAACTATTAATGATACGCTGAAAACTCCATTAAGCCAAGAGAAAATAATGGGCAGAAACCCATCATCATCTATTTCTAATTGAAATATGAACTTAACTGATTGAGCCATTCCTTGTGGACCATCATCGTTGTGATGTAGCTGCTTACGTCCATGAAAAAGAAAGGATATAATTAATGCATCATTTGTCCCAGATATAATGTATTAATTATGATTTTTAAATAATATTAATTTTTTTGTATTAAATAATGTGTCAGTTAATGTGACTGATATAATGTATTAATTATGATTTTTAATTTTATTTTTTATACCACATCAGCTGTCATATACACATAATTTGAAACAAAAAATTTAATATTTTTTAAATATCCATAACATTACTCTTATTTTTTCATCATGGTACATTTTTTAATGCCCTCCAACCGTCCTTCCTTAAATTTTTCCAACAAATGGGTGTATTTTATAAATTTTTGTAAAAAATAATTTACGTATTTATATTTTTAATTAAATAAATAATTATTTATTCTAGATACTTAAATCCATTTGCCTAAAACTTATGGGTATGTACATTATGCATAGACGTTTGCCTATATGGTTTTAATTACTTATTTTGTCTAAGGTGAGAGTTTCTAAGTGTTTTTTTTTTCTTGAGCTGGTAGCACATGTTTAACCACTTGCTTAAGCCAAATCTGCCTATGCAGTACTCTATTATACAAAATTCTCGTTATATAGAGGATTCGAAATATGCTGAACCTAATTTTACATGAAATATTAAATAAGTGGATTCTTGATGTGTTGCACTTGTGTCATTACATGAACTCAAGCGGGAAAAATTAAATGCTTTTCTCCAGAAATTTTACATGAACTCAAGCGGGCAAATGGATTTAAGTATCTAGAAATAATTCTCCCGCCAACTAAAGTAAGATACCGCTTAATCAAATGCTTTTCTCCAGAAATTTAAGGTTTCAATACATAATTTTCTTAATTTATCATTTTCCTCAAATTTAAACAATTAATCGTTTTATTATTAAATATTTTAATTTTTTCTAATAATCACTCCCTCCGTTCCAGGTAAAGAATTCACTAAACTATCTTGGGACGTTCCACTCAAAGAGTTCAATTTAAAAAATTATGCCTACAATCTTTATAAAACTTTTAACTTTACCCTCTACATATGAAATAAACATCTTAATTATGCTAAAATATTTTTGTAAATATGATTAACTTCAATACTACTTATATATTCTTTAATTATTAATTTTTCAAACCTGAACTTTATGAGTGGAACGGATGGAGTATCTCTTACTAATTTTTTTTTTTTGAGCAAACTATACAAATAGTCCCTGTGCTCTACCCCTTTTTTAGGATTGGTCCTTGAACTAAAATTCGAAAAAAATAAGTCCCTGTACTGAAACTTTTTACGCAATTGGTCCTTCCGTCCAACTCTGTTAGTTTTTTCCGTTAATTATGCTCACATGCAACTCTCACGCCTTTGCCCAGGGGTAAAATTGTCTATGCATTCTTTTATTTTGAATGGACAAAATTAGCCATAATATTTTTATTTTTAAAAACTTAAACGTGGGTATTTTCGTAATTAGCTAAATCTAATTTTAAACCCTTTCTTCCTCATTCCAACCCCTTCCCCTTGGTTCCACCGTGACTGCCACCAACGACGAGAAATGCTCACGTGCCAGCGAGAAATGCTCACGTGCCGGTGAGTTTAAGCCACCATCACCTGAAACACTTATGTCCTTACATATACCCCTCCCCTCTCCCTCTCTCATTTTATCTCTCTCTTCCTTCCAGAAAACACACACACAGAGTCAACAATCACACACGGAGAAAGCGAAAGAGATGGGATCGGAGTTGATCTTCAGGGGCCATGAGGCCCAACCCATGGTGGACGCCTACTCGCCCAAGCCCAACAAGCCATGGTTGTCCGTGATTCGCCCGATTCGCTACATCCTCCGTGAACAGCGCGTCGTCTTCTTCTTCGTCGGCATTGCAATCGCCACCTTCGGCTTCACCATACTTCACTACTCCTCCCCCGCCTCACCCCGCGTCGCGATCTCTGAGGCCTACTCCATTTCTGATTCGATCAATCAGTTTAATAATAACCCAAGACCCTATTACCGTGCCAAATTGGGGTCGTTCAATTCGGGTGGGAAGATACCGTTGGGTCTGAAACGGAAGGGGTTGAGGATTGTGGGGCCGGGTTCGTGGGTAACCACCTCGTGGACCATTTGATGGTGAGAGGGGATAGCGTGATCGTCGTCGTTGATAATTTCGAAATTGGTTGTTCTGGTTTGCCATTATGTTGGTTGCCTTCATAAATAGGCTTGTTGAGGTGGTCCCAAGATAGGTTCAAATTGTTTTGGTTCAGTAAAGAGAAATCACAAGATAAGCCATGGAAAAGGGCCCTTCTTTTTCGATTCTGTTGGTGATGAGCTGTAGACATGGAAAGAGGAAAAAATGGTCCTTGTACTTTTTTTTTTAAATGACTATTTTATCTCTTGTAGAAATCACGTGAGTTACGCTATACTTAACTAGAATTTAACTAAGGACCAATGATGTAAGTCACCCTACTACAGAAATCACTGGCGTTGAGTAAGGACCAATCCCAAAAAAAAGATAGAGCACGTGGACTATTTGTGTAGTTTGCTTTTTTTTTTTTTCCCCACTATCCAGGCACAAGAAATAAGGGTAGGAATGGGTTAACTGTGATTTGACCATCATGAAACAATCTATTTAGCGATAAGTCTCTGATAAAATTGTCTGCTAGTTGTCAGGCAATCAAGGACAATCCTCCTCCTTATCACGGATTTAAAATCGAAATACAATTTTAAGCTCAATGTATAGAACAAAAAGAAACTATTAATGATACGCTGAAAACTCCATTAAGCCAAGAGAAAATAATGGGCAGAAACCCATCATCATCTATTTCTAATTGAAATATGAACTTAACTGATTGAGCCATTCCTTGTGGACCATCATCGTTGTGATGTAGCTGCTTACGTCCATGAAAAAGAAAGGATATAATTAATGCATCATTTGTCCCAGATATAATGTATTAATTATGATTTTTAAATAATATTAATTTTTTTGTATTAAATAATGTGTCAGTTAATGTGACTGATATAATGTATTAATTATGATTTTTAATTTTATTTTTTATACCACATCAGCTGTCATATACACATAATTTGAAACAAAAAATTTAATATTTTTTAAATATCCATAACATTACTCTTATTTTTTCATCATGGTACATTTTTTAATGCCCTCCAACCGTCCTTCCTTAAATTTTTCCAACAAATGGGTGTATTTTATAAATTTTTGTAAAAAATAATTTACGTATTTATATTTTTAATTAAATAAATAATTATTTATTCTAGATACTTAAATCCATTTGCCTAAAACTTATGGGTATGTACTTTATGCATAGACGTTTGCCTATATGGTTTTAATTACTTAAAATCTTATTTTGTCTAAGGTGAAGTGTTTTTTTTTTTTTTTTTTTCTTGAGCTGGTAGCACATGTCTAACCACTTGCTTAAGCCAAATCTGCCTATGCAGTACTCTATTATACAAAATTCTCGTTATATAGAGGATTCGAAATATGCTGAACCTAATTTTACATGAAATATTAAATAAGTGGATTCTTGTTGAGATTTTCAAAGCTTATCCTTCCACGTACATTTGACTTAGATGTGTTGCACTTGTGTCATTACATGAACTCAAGCGGGAAAAATTAAAGTGGTCGCCGATTCCGCCAGGAGCCGGTGAAATCCCGCTATGCTCAAGCGGCGTCAAACCATCGGCAGCATCCATGGCCATGGGAGTTGTGGCTCACTCTGTACAAAGCATTATGGGCTTGTTGTCTGCTTGTATTTGCCGTCTCTTTATAATGACTACAGAGAATGACAAAAAGAAATACTCCCTCTTATCTAAAATAAGATCGGTTTTAGCAAAAGAAAAAAAAATTTCCAAACTTTTAAGGTTTCTATAAAAATTTTTCTTAATTTACCTATCTCTTCCTTGAACAATTGATCATTTCATCATTAAATTTTTTTCTTCTTCTAATAATTTATCTTTCCAACTACTCTAACACAAGAAATACTGTTATTAACCCAATGAGTTGGCTTTGTGGCTTAAGCACCAGTGAGTTCCTATGGAGCAATTTATTTAGCAGCAAGTCTTGTATTCGATTGTCACCAGATACAATCTCTCTTGAGTCGGCGGCAGACTCAATATCACGAATGGGGATTAGTCTAAGGCCTGTTGTGGTTTCGTGGGACACAATGTGTAAGACGAAGAAAAAAAAAATTGGGATATATAATAAGGGTTTATTTCTCAACTTACATAATATTTTAATATGTATGCATTATTCTATGACACTTATTTTGAATCGAAAAGAGTAAAATAGAGAAAGAGTAACCGAGGACTAAAATATTAGTAATAATTGCTGGCCGGTCCCCTTTTACAGATTTTTAACCGCTTTAGGCCTTTATTTTTGTTTTCAATCGCTTAAGTCTATTTTAAGTGATAAATTGGTCAATTGTTTCAAAACTGCCCCGTAACAACCTAAACCACGTTTTAAGATGCACATTCCTTGTTTTACTCTTGTAAATCGTGTCTTTCCTTTTATTGCAATTTCTTACCAAAATTTTCATCCATATCACATTCGATCTTCTGCTCATTCAATTTCGTTTTTTAAGTTTCTTCAAGTTGCTATAATTGAATTCACTGTAAAATCGAAATCTATGGATTCAATGAAAAATTCTATCATGTTATTGTTGAAATTCTGAGAAGATACCATTGTTTCGAAAGTTTCAAAAAATTTTAGTTTATCTGAGTTGATCGAATGTATTAGAGGTAAATATTACAACTTTCAATCGGATAATTGAACTTTGAAATACATTATAGGATCACACAACAATTGTTGTTTAACCAATGAAGAAGATTTGAAAAACATAGTGTCATTGGCCAAAATTTTATCAGTTTGCATTATAATTGTTGAAGTTTTGGAAACTGATAATGGTTTGACTATACAATGTTGATTTGTTATGTTTCAATTTTTGAAGTTCATTATCCTATCATTGTGCATCGCGATGCAACAAACAGTACTTTTGTTGGTACAATTATATGCATCGCGATACAACAAATAGTACATTTTGTAGGTACAATTTTGTGCATCGCGATGCACACTTTATGTGCATCGCAAGTGTAATGTTGATTAAATACAATATAGTGCATCGGAAATAAAAGTTATGCATCGTGATGCACAATAACAGTACTTTTTGGTATAATTTTGTGCATCGCAAGTTTTATATCAAAAAAGAGAGAAATTACACAATGTTATCAGCACACATGCATAAAACTGCAGATGTAATCAAGTCTAAATTATTTACATTCCCAAATATTTACAATTATTATTAAAACATGTATTCAAATACATAGAAAATATGATACGACAAATGTATCTAAAAAGTATTGTTCTCAAACCTTTTTCCCGAGCATAATCATTGCTCTTGGCATTCTTGCCCTGTATTGTGCACACAAATTAGCGCTCACTGTCGTAGGTAGTTTTAGCCCTTGGAGCAACTTTTCAATCAAATATCACACTATCACTCTGCAATCATCAGTGTCTACTTCTTGCTGCGGTGATGTTTCACATGTTTTGATTGGGTAGACATCTTGTCTCTGGCTTACTCATTGGTATCGCGATAATGACGATTTATTGATCAATGCTTTCATATTTTCTTCAACATATGATGCCTGTAAAGAAATTATTCAAAAATAATTATGAGTTGATTATTTATTGTATTTTTAATAGATAGGGGTACATTACTCACCAGTATTTTTGCCCTTTCTAAGTGCCAATCTTTCTCCTTCTTGTTGATTGAAGAGTTGTAGAGTACCCATGAATTATCATTTTCGTAGAAAATCAGCAGGGTCCAACCCAATATCAGTCTGCACGTCCCCCTGCCCCGATGTGTTGTTTGGAAAAATTAAGAGATCATATTTGATGGCCTCCTCTAATTTCTCGTCGATATGTATGGTTGTCAGCTAATAACATATACAAATTAATTTTACAACAAATAATTAAGAAACTTATATAGTAAAGAATTATGATTATAATATTTACCCAGCAAGCTAAGAAAAACAAAATAACATTACAAATGAAACTGGTTCATTCATCGTATTTAATAAAACAATACATTCAATACAATATGATGCATAAGAAATAAAAGTTATGCATCGCGATGCATGAAACATTACTTTTTTAGTACAAATTATGTATCGCGATGCACACCTTTGTGCATCACAAGTGTAATGTTGATATCTTTCATTTGAAATTAATGTCAATGTGTGGAATACATACACTATTCTCCAGCATTTTGTGCTACAACAAGAGTTTTTTTTTTTTTTTTTTTTTTAGGGAAACAGGGGCGGCACCCTGCTAAATTTTATTAATAAAATAAAAAAATACAAACTTGAGGGGGACAACCAGCCTTGCCCTTATAAATGGGAGGACGGAGGAGCCTGACCTCGAAAAGGAAATACATTCAAAAAAATTAAGAAATTCTAACATGAGGAGTTTCAGAAGCATCTAACATAATAAGACCACGAATGGACCTTGGCAAGTCATTCGGGAGGAAAACTCGGCCCTCACGAGAATCACAAAGGTTAGCCAAGCTATCAGCAACTGAGTTGATTTCGCGAAAGCAATGCCTGAAAGAGAAGCGACGAGCAGTCTGAATATTAAGGAGATCACGTAAGAAATAAGCAAACTTCCATGGAAAGAAATGACCCAAAACAAGGCAATCATGAAGGACTTTCGAATCCATCTCAATGATAACATCAAAGAAACCTTTGTTTGAAAGCCACCAAGCACCATGATGGAGGGCGCGAATCTCAGCCTCCATATTGGAACAAGATCCAAAGAAACGAGAATAAGCAAAAATCATTTGACCCAAACTATCTCGCACAACTCCTCCTCCGCCACTACAACCCGGATTGCCTCTACTAGCACCATCAGAGTTGAGCTTAAACACATCTCGCGGAGGCTTAGACCAAGCAACCTGTTGAATACGAACTTCTTTCTTCCGTTTAAAGCGAATTGTCAAGCAACTGTGAATATCGGAAACACTCAAGCCTTTAGCTTGAAGAATAGAAATAAAATCCTGCTTGATAGCTTGAACAATTCTAACAATAGGAAGCCTGGAGTTATCAAAAACTGCTTTATTACGGAATTTCCAAAGCTGCCATAAGATGATGGATGGAAGAATAGAGCATGCCAAAGACTTATTCTGCCACCAAGCAAAGCAATGCTGGGGAATAGAGCGAGGATGCGAATTAATACCATAAGCTGAACCAAAAAGAGACCAAACTTCAGCAGCGACTCGGCTAGTTAAGAAAACATGATCGAATGATTCAATGTTTCCCAAATCACAACAAGAGCATTTAGAAGCAAGAGAGAACCCTTTGCTCCAAAGACCTTCATCCAAAGGTAATTTTTTCCGGCTTAATTTCCAGTGAAATATGCTGATCTGCCGAGGAAGAGAAGAATGCCATATATATTTTGTAGACAGCAGAGATGGATTCGCCGGCTTCACTAGGGAGAGAGCTGTAGACATAGAAAAAACACCCGAAGGGGAAAGATCCCAGTATGGGTGATCATCACTGGCAGCAGTAGAGATGCGCTGCTCGCGAATAGACTGAATAGCGGACTGCGGCAGAACAGCAACAGCGGCTTCAGTGATAGAATGGTCATCCTGAAAAATGTCTTTGACAGAATGCAAATTGCAGTCAGCTGGCCGAATAAGATAGATATCCCTAATCCAGTTGTCATACCAAATGGAGCAGCTTCCTTTGCCAATAAACCAGAAAATATGTGGTTCAGCAATATGTCTAGCTTTAATCATTCGCAACCAAACATGTGAACCCTTGGAGAGAACTGAAATAGGATGAGATCTTGGGCAGTATTTTGCCCGCATGAACTGAGACCATAAATTGGGCTGGGACCGAAATCTCCACCAAATCCGAAGACCATAGGCTTGAATGATATCCGATAAGGAAGGAATACCAATACCACCCTCCGACGTAGGCTTACAACAAGCTTTCCAAGAAATCCAATGACTTTTGTTTTTGCCTTCAATCCGACCCCAAAAGAAATTAGCGAGAAGTCTCTCAATAGAGGATATAACCGAAACAGGAGGATCCAAAGAGGCAATTTGATAAGTAGTGATGGAATGCAAGACATATTTAATGAGCATAAGACGACTAGCTGAATTTAGGAAATGGCTCATCCACGAAGAAATTTTATTTTGAAGTTTTAAAATGAGCCCATCGAAATACTGTTTACGTTTTCGACCAAAATAAAGAGGGCAACCAAGATAACTGATAGGGAGATGTCCTGCCTGAAAACCCAAAATAGAAGCAATGGCCTGGGATCGAGCGGGAGGAGTATTGGGATGAACATAAAAAGAACTCTTTCCCACGTTAATCAGCTGACCTGACATCCTCTCATAGGTAGAGAGTAAATCCTTATGCTTTAAGAGAGAATTTTTTCCACCATTACAAAATATAACTATATCATCAGCGAACGCCAAGTGAGATATAATAGGGCATCCGCTAATCGTCGAATAAATCACTCCAGGAGATTGAGAATGGAGTCTTGCGATGCTTCGACTAAAAACTTCAGCCGCAATAATGAAAAGGCTCGGGGATAGAGGATCGCCTTGACGCAAGCCTCGAGAGGATGGAAAAAAACCTGTAGGGTCTCCATTAAACAAAACCGAGAACCAGTTATCAGATAAAAGTCGCCAAATAAGGTCTATAAAAACCTCATGGAAACCAAATTTACGAAGGACCTTAGTAAGGAAAACCCAAGATAGACGATCAAACGCTTTAGCCATGTCTAACTTGAGAACAATATTAGATCCAGAGACCTTCTTTCCCAAGTGACACATCATTTCCTGAGCAAGCAAAATATTATCCTGAATAGTACGCCCTTTAGTAAAAGCACTTTGGTTGTCTGAAATGATAGAAGGGAGAATAGTGGAGAGTCTTGAGGATAAAATCTTCGAAATAACCTTATTACAGAAGTTGCATAAACTGATCGGACGGAGATCCTTAAAGGAAGAGGGTCTCTCAATTTTAGGGATCATGACAATCAAGGTACTGGTCCAAGCTTTAGGGAGGGAGAAACCAGAAAAAAACTCAAGAATAGCCTCACAGAAATCATTACCAATAATATCCCAACAAGAAGAGTAGAATTTACCAAGAAACCATCCGGACCAGCAAAGACTGTCTCCTCCCGCATTTTTGACAATGTTAGAATTTCGAAGGTAAAGGGGAGCAATAAGGAGAGAATTCCATTCTTCCGAGATCGATTTGGGATCATGTCCAAATTATAATCGAATTCCATTCCTTCCGATTGAAGCCGGTTCGAAAATACTCAACAATGCTCGTTTAATATCCCGATCGTAGTTAAGAGATTTCCATTCCCATCATGAATAGAGTGAATATGAAGACGCCTCGGGTCCGTTTAACGTAAGCATGGAATAATTTGGTGTTACCTTGTCCCTCCTTAAGCCATTTGATTTTCGACTTTTGTCTCCAAAACTCCTCCTCACGGGATAGAAACAGACGGTACTTGGCTTGAGCTTCCATGAGATTAGTTCTATTTTCATCGAATTATTAAGCTCAAAGAACAATTCTTTTCCGTAACATCCTCCTCAAGATTGCGAAGGTTGACAAAGATATTACCAAAAGTAACTTTGTTCCAATTTTTAAGAGCAAGCTTGATGTTGCGGAGTTTACGAGAAAAGCGAACCATGGGGGACCATTCACCGCAAATCCCAAGCGTTTTAACTTGCTCCTTAAAAGAGGCATGATTAATCCGGACATTCAAAAATCGAAAACAATGGTCCGGAGTTAGAAACCCGAGAGATAGCAACAAGAATAGGAGAGTGATCCGAGCAAGTTCTATTAAGGTGATGCACGGAGGTGGATTGGAACTGCTCCAACCAACCGGTATTACAAAGAGCTCTATCAATTCTTTGGTGTATTGTAGAAGACCCTTCTCGCTTATTCCACCAGGTATAGTCACTGCCCGAATATCCCAAATCAGTTAAGCCGGCCGCAGATAGACATGCATGGAAGTCAAGAGCACCTCCTCTATCCCAACCATTACCCCGCACTTTTCACGGGTGAAGGATGATATTGAAATCACCTCCCGTAATCCAAGGAACTTCAGAAACCGAGCGAAATATGAATCAGATCATCCCATAAATCTTGACGATCTTGCGAATCGCATCTCGCATAAACACAAGAAAAATGAGTGAAAATAGGCCAAGTGAAATGTTGAATCTGAAGAGTAATATGTTGAGAGGACTCTTGAATCAAATGACAGGAAAAACAAGACTTAATAAAAACCCAAATGGAGCTTTGAGTATTAGAGAAGGAGAACCTGAAATTTAATTTGCGAGTAATGAGGTCCACTTTCTCCAAGGCCAGCATTGGTTCAAAAATAGCAATCATAGATATTTTATGGAGGCGAATAAGCTGCTTCAAGCGGGAGATAGTAGGGTCGTTCCCTATGCCTCGCACATTCCAATACATGATTTTAACATCCATGAGCAATGTTAGATGGGATGTCAGAATGTAACTTGCTGCTAGCTGATATCTTTGTGGCTTTCGATCTTGTCACACGATCAGACGGATGGATTTGTTTTGAGTTTTTCTGTCGAACCAAGGTTGTGATTTCCAGGTTCAGATGATCCAGAGAAGCAAATTCTCCATTGCCTTCCTCTTCCTCTTCTTCCAGTACATTCAAAACCGCAAATCGATTAGAAGAAGTTGTAATTTCCTGATTATTATGATAGGATAAAGTCGGGGAGTCCAAATGGCTATCAGAAACTACTTGCTTGGTTTTAAAATCAAGGCAATGCTTCCTCCACATTAATAACTGGAGTGTCTTGTTCTTTCGTGAGATTGGGATTATCTGGCAGCTTGTCATCATGGACCTCCTTGGAATGAGTGAGTTTAGCATCTACAACACTGTCATCATTCGAATCGGCCGATTCTCGACTTGAGCAAGATTCTCAACAAAGGGCATTGTTTTCAACATCAAAATGAGTCAAAACATTCTCTGGTTGTATATCAGTTTTGTCTTTCTCTTCAACTAATGCTGACAACTGTGGTGGGGGTTGCTTTGGGACCCATTGGTTAACCTTGATCTTAGTGTTTGTCTGAGTAGGATTTTTAATCTTGCAATCCACAATATCATGACCTTGTCTTAAACAATGCGAACAGTATTTAGGAAGTCTTTCAGCCTGTATAGGCTGCCAAAAACCATGGTATTTCGATCCTCCTACTATCCAAATACGATCCGGAATTGTCTTGGTGATATCAACTTCAACACATATACGCGCCACACTAGGCCGAGACAGAGTTGCTGTGGGGTTATCTATAATCAATGGCTTGCCAATCATTGTACCGATGGAAAAAAGAGGCGACTTATGAAACAAATATAGCGGCAAACCTGGAAGAGAAAACCAAACCGGAACGATTGGGCTCTCAATGTCTGGACGAAAGTCCGGCGTCCACTTGAAAACTCGCATAGGGAATTTGCCTAGATACCATTGATCTTTGATCCACAGCCTTTGAAAATCAGCCTCGTGATTCGCTTGAATGAGAATGTGTTTAGTGTCAAGATGTCCGATTGAGACAGCAGCTTTTAGCCCGAATGTTTGGAAGTACCGCTTAGTGGCCTCCATTGAAGGACGTCCATGGGAGAACTTTCCGATTAGCGCAAACTTGAAAGGGCGGGAGAGACAATCTGTTATTTCATCCGTGAGAAAAAGTGCTGGTTCGCCCTTGTAGGAAGAAGGCTGAATAGTGGGAACATTGCTAGAAGTTTGGGTATTGCCAAGAAGGATAGAAGCAAAGGATTTGGATGTCGAAGGAGAGGAGGGAGCTACTGGTGGCGGGTCTGCAGTAGGCTGAGCTGCCATGGCAGCCGCCTAGGTTGAAACCCTAATTAGGGCTAGGGTTTGCACGGACAAGAGAGAGAGAATTTTTAGAGAGAGAATTTTTTGGTGTCAAGAGTTGAATATAAGAGACACGAACGACTAGTTCAATCTCCCCGCCCCTATAAACATTTTGTGCTGCAACAAGAGTTAAATATCAGAGACACGAACGACTGGTAGCCCTGCAAAAGATTGAGTACCATATTAATAATTCACCACAAAACCCATATTAATGTTATTATAAACACAATACAAATAATAATGTTACGTTATTAAAATTCGACAATATTAATTATAAACACAATACAAATAATAATAGTGTTTTTCCAATTTTATTCTAACACTTGACCAATATTTTAATTTGTTGACTATTTGACCATTTTAATTGGTCTCCTTGTGACCACGTGGATAGACCAAAATTTGATTTACTCTCTCCTTGTTAAGTGAGGAGAGACCTCACCTCTTTTTCCCCCAAAAAATCAGCCGTGTTCTTGAGGGAGAATAGAGAGAGAAAAGAGAGAATAGAGAGAGAAAGTTGCGATATCTTGAGCATCCAATGTCGGATTTAGGATCCGTATTCGCCGTAGCGTAGAGGACAACGAAGAGATTATTTCTAACCAAACAACATTCTAGATCTGTGGTGAAATCCTAAGTCACCATCTCCATCTTCATCCATATTTTTAGGGAGAGAAAGTCAAGTTTTGAGGAAGAAAAGCTTGGATCGAGCTTGGATCGAGTGTGGGTTCGTCGATTGAGCTCCATGGCAGTGTAGAGATTGCGGAGGAGTATGTTTCCACCCAAGCCAAGTCTGATTTCGTGAAGGTTTTGCGATAGAAGGTAAGTAACTATAATGATTTGTGAATTTATGAGTTGAATTGGAAGAGTAAAGCATGTAGGTTGTGTTAATTGATATTCTTGGTGTTAATTTCTTAGAAAATATGGAATTTGCTACTCCAAATGAGGTTATGTCATACTTAGTTGCTGACTTGAGTTGGGAAAATAATTGGTGGGATGTTGGTTATAAGTTAGAAAGAAAAATACATGAAATTCAAGTTAATTGCAGTCCCTATTTTTGGTTATTTTTGGGAAAAAGCTGGTACAAATATATTATTGAGAATTTCTTGAATTTTAGATATATTATTCCTATGTATGATAAGTAGTTCTCTGTAAACTTTCATTAAATTCTGAGGTCGGGAAGTACCTCAATTGCGTTACGAATCATCGCTGCACTGAGTGGTCTGTTAATAAGAAAAACTGGTTCGTAGAACTTACTTTATGTGACCAGAAGTTGATGAGTACAGGTCCAAATGAGGTTATTCAAAGTGGTAAAATGTAGTTTAGGATGTCTAGTTTCTAAATATGGAATAATTGTAATATTTAGAGTTTTGTATAATATTTGGTGAATTTAACGGTACTGGTGCGCAGTCTTGAATATATGTTAATGTATTGTTAATATTGTTGTTGTTAGTCTCCAATAATTAGAGATTCGATGGAAGTGTAATTGTTGTTGTGACTGTGGCTGTTGTTGTTGTTGTTCTGGTAATCGTTGTTTCCGAGTAATAGGAACTCATTGAGGTTGAAATGTACTTGTGCATTATTTAGTTGGGTTTTGGCTGTAATGTCCCCGATGACTTGTTTTAATTTAATCATATTTCACTGTGTTATTCTTAGGTTTAAGTATATCGAATCATTGAGGTTTTTGTCGTTTATGCACTAGTGATAAACTTGCAAGATTGTTACAAGTAGTAGACACCTCGTGTATTGGGCATTGCGATCGATATGAGCATGTAGGAACGATACTACGGCTTGTCCTGACATTTTAAATATTGGTAAAGACTCTAGCGGAGTCAATCAGATATAATGAACTGTATTAAACACTATATGAATTAGACACTAGTCGTGACCGACTTTGGCGGAGTCAAATAGGACGTGCGAATACACGTCGAATAAAATGATTAACTTATTAAAGGAAACGATCGACTCTACGGAGTTGTGTTGTAATACCCTAGCTCTCCTATGTGTTACTTGCATATTTGTATGCCTTGTTATTATGTTAAATATACATGATAGAAATATTTGCATAGCTTGGTACGTAATAATAGAATGCCAGGGTAGTGATGTGAATTATGATGATATACATTGTGTAGTTGACATATATTAGTTGTGTTACAATCATGTAATCTCTGTGTTATGTTTCTGGCAAAGTTCTTAGACTTTGTGGGAATCCTTGTTGAGTGTTTTAGCCTAGTAAACTTATTAAATTTGCTTAAGAATCAGTTGGGTACATTTTAGGACTTTGCATTCAATTTTGAACATACTGGGTACAAAGCGATCGCCTTGGCTATGGCCAGAGCGATCGCTCTGTGGACAGAAAGTTAGCATTGGGGATGTGGGGACAAAGCGATCGCCTTGTAGGCAGAGGTTAAAGTGATCGCTTTGCCTCGAGTAAGGGCGATCACCCTGACTATAGATTTGCCGTATGTGTTTTAATATTATAAATTTACATGTTAGACGTTTTGGCTTAGAAGGAGACACGTCCTTAGAGTGTAAAACAGCCTCTCTTCCACCTCTTCCACCCCATAAACCCCTGAGAGAGACAAAACATTACTCCCATTCCATATTATCACTCAAGAACTCAAGGAGAAGTGTGTGTGTGTGTGTGTGTGTGTGTGTGTGTGTGTGTGTGTGTGTCAAGGTGAGAACACTTTATGTTTTGCATCTCTTCACATTTTAACTATCCAACTTTGCATGCAAAACCAGATTTTGGTAGCCAAAGACTAGGAGACTTATTTGCAAGGCTTTAATTTTGTGTTTTGTGGCTTGATTGTTCCATTAAAGGTAAGTTACTAATTCCCCTTTGTATGTTTTAAGCTTCAAAACATGCTAGTTATATAATGAACTTGCTAGCCTTGTTAAAGATGCTATTTACATGTCCAATTGTTATATGGATATGTAAAAATCTTATTTGTGTTAGATGCTTGGTATGAGATGGTTTGGGTAAGATAATTACCCTATTTTTGAACTTAGAATTGTACTAAGAGAAGAACAAAGACTAGAGTTGGGAAATAAGTTGCAAATAGCAAATATACCCAAAGTGAACAATTATGTTTATGAAACCTTGAAGTAGAATTTTGGATGAACAATATACACCGAAGATTTCGTTAAATCCCTACGAGAATCTTGGTTAGTTGAGTAGGATTATGAACTCTCAAACAAGTTGGTCAGGTGAATGGTTGCTATGTATGGTATAGAGACTTATAATTAGCTCTATGTGGATATATATATATATATATATATATATATATATATATATAAGCTTTGACAAATACGTGCTTGTTATTAATATGTTATTGAGTAATATGAATTACTTGACATTTACCAAGTTCACTACTTTTGAACTTGGGTTTAATTTGCTTAAGATGGGTAGATACCATTTTGTGCATTGCATTGAGTCTAGTTGGCATTTGTTAATGAGTCAAGGTAGGACGACATATAGTCTTGACAAATCAATGTTTGGAATCGCTATAAGTCGCCATACTTGTGCACTTCATCTGTTGGCCACAGGTGGGAGGTAGCCCCATTGTTGTTGCAATACGCGTGACTTTGGTTGCTAAGATCCGATAGATTTTCGGGGAGACCCAACAGGTTCGGGGATGTCGATACATTATAGACGAGTATCGATATACGTTGGTTATTTTGTGTATTGCAGGAGCAACGCAAAGACATATAAAGAGAAAGATATCCTTTATTATGTGATTTATATACAAGCACTTATATGAATATCAAAAGTGCTATGTGTTTAACATGAGTTGTATATCATGGATGATATTTCATGTTGAGTTGTGATGTATAGAAATGCTATCACTTTGTTACGAATATTGTTGAGCATTATGCGATGTCATGTAGTTGAATTTAGTAACTTATTGAGTTTCGACTCACCCCGTTATGTTTAATGTTTTCCTTAGATCCGAACAAGCCAGGCAGCTCTCGGTGAGGTCGGTGAGGACGCGACTAGATAACAAGTTGTCTTCGTGGTTGTACTTTGGTTTGTATAGTTATTGTAGCATTTTCTTTTGGCGAGTTGCGATGGTTATGTAAAGTTATATAGACTTTACTTTTGGGTAGAATCATACTTGGTTTTGTATTATTCTTTTGGTAGCCGACAAGTGTGTCGCGTTTGTGTACAGTTGGTTATTACTCCAGTTGTGTTTCCAAGCATGTTGTGGCTCATAACTTATATTGTTGTTTCCGGCATGTTATGGCCGATGATGTTAATATTATTGTAGAGTTGGGTTCTGACAGTAGTGTCGTCAAAGACTTGTTTATTATTGTTTAATCAAGTATTTACTTTTGTGTTAAGTCGTGTTATATTTTTTTGGCAACCCGTGTCACGACCCGACCCGAGATCCTATATGGTATCTCGTTCGGTTCGCGAGACGGGACACAAAATGCACAATTTCAAAATCACTTTTCGTGGACAAACCCTGTAATGCAAGTGTATGTTTGTTTGAAAATCAAAACAATATATCACGGCACACAAAAGCCGGAAACGATCACATAATCATAACCAACAAACCCGCGAGCTAAGAGGCTCGGGACTAACATGAAATATCATCAGAGTGCGCGGAATGTAAAATAAGTAACATAATTTACAAAGCCTGACATCCACGTCGGCATCTACAAAAGAATATGAATGAAATCACAAGTACGGGACTTCTACCCAACTTTACAATGTTTAAGTAAATACCAAGGCTCAAGGAGCACTACCAAAAAAAGACTGTAGACGACGTCGGATAACAACGAACGGTCACTGGGGGTTTCTCGCAGGCTCGGGATCTAAGGAAAACAATAAACAATGGACGGGGTGAGTTATAAAACTCAATAAGCTACTAATGCAACAATATGGCATGCGAGATGCAAACGGTAATAAGAATTGCATATAACATGGTTAGCATAACATAACCGTTCCAAATCAACATCATATCAAATAGCTCATCACACTAGTCACATAGCATGCAACTCACATAGGTGCGATATATAACACATATAAAAGGATACCGTCGAGGTACACCTCCGACAAACCGACTTCCAACCAACCAACCAATAATACCAAATGAAGAAACCGTTGATGTCGTACCCGATCATCGAACCACATAACAAAACCAAGGTGAACCGTTTTCCGTATCCACGTCGACGTGAAGACTCGGTCCCCAACGACCCGAGAAACAATCACGGTATAGCTTACCAAGGTCGCGTTTATTCCGTACAACACTTAGCGCTATAACCCCTACCGCGGCCAACGGTAGGGCGAGGCCCAGTGTATTGGCCTTCGGCTATTACGTAGCCCCGGCTCACGCAATAACCGAGCGTCAATACACCTCCAACAAATATGCCATGGACTTAAACAATGCTCAAGTAGATGTTTACTCGACACATTAACTAATCAACCAAATGTTCAAGTAATGTTTACTTAACATTAAATAAAAGCATTATACTCCAAAGTAGGGAGTATAACGACACCAACAATAGCATGCTAATGTACACCAAATAATTCTAGTACACATAGCCATATAATACCAACATCAACTTCACACAATACCAATATACGTGTATCGCGTAACCAATCCCCCAACGGGTCTCTCGAGCATCCAAAGAGCTCACAAAACACACACGTGGTCACATTAATTATCAAACCCTATCCGACTCCGTTAGAGTCATTTTAGGTTACTAATGATGACGAGTTACGAAAATGATCTTGCACTTTAATCCTAGCATATTATCGCCCAATATCGAGTTTTCCACATCATAGAACAATTAGCAACATACTTTACAAGTCCAAAAATGGCATTTATGGCAAGAATCACATATACACGTATCTAGCATGGTAACTTTACGTAATGAAAGTCTAGGATGCCATAAAAGACATAAAACGAGAAGAAGAGGGGGTAGTAGCTTACTCCTCGTCGGAAAAAGTGAAGAGAACAAGAATCTAATCGGTAGAAAAGCTTCCCCTCGGCAAGCCCTTCGCAATGGTGTGGTCGGATCGTCGAGATTCTTCCACAAACCCAAGAAATCTCTACTTCTCTCTCTAAACCCTCACTTCTCTCTCTCTACTTTTCTCTTATGTTTCTATGGTGAAGGTGTAAGAAAATGAGAGTGTGTAACACTCTTTTGATAGTTTTAAATGGCTGAAAATGGCTCTCCCTCGGTTTGATGACGTGGCCAATTGAGGGCCACTCAATTTAAATGAGAAGTGGGCTTTTCGCGTAAGGACTAAGTCTGATACGTTTCGCACGGCCGTGCCAGACAAGCTGCACGGTCGTGCCAACCTCGCACGGCCGTGCCAACAAGGCTGCACGGTCGTGCCAACCCTAAAATTCTAAGTCTGGTTCTGGATGGCTTCGCACGGCCGTGCCAAATAGGCTGCACGGTCGTGCCAAGCTTAAAACTCAATTCTGGCACTCTGGAATGTCTCGCACGGCCGTGCCAGCATAGCTGCACGGTCGTGCCAAGGCAATTAGGTCCAAACACAGCTTGTTTCCCCTCTTTCCTAGGTCCGAACACACTTTGCTCGTAACGCATCTCACACACGATAATTTGCAAGAATTAAGCATTAACATGACATAAGAAGCACGCAAAAATCATTCATGATGAAATGATGCAAATGACGATATGAGATATGTAAAAATACACACGAAATTATATGCGATAAAGTGATGCAAATGATGCGGGCGTTACAACCCGACCTTGGGATTTTGTATGAAAATCTGGGTCGGGGCGTCACATGTGTAATGGGTAGTTTAATTACTACAAGTTGTAGTTTACTCCCCTGCGGTATAGGATGACAAATCAGTGATATTATGACTTTAGAGAACGTGGACCTAGATTGACTTTATCAATATTCGTTGATCATGTGACTACTTGAATCGGGTTGGGTGATTACATACACACCCTACGTCTAAGCTTTGATTGATTATATATATGTACTCGTAACTTCATATAAGTTACCAATGAGTTGCGTACGATGATGTGTGATGTACGACTTGAGAGATTTAGTTACTATATGTTCAATGACATATTCATTGTGTGTTGATTAGCGTTGTAAGTACGGGTAGACTTACGTATGTTGCGATTATGAAGTCTAGCAGTAGCAGACTTAGATAATTTGATTGAGTTGTATAATAGGCCTACTTTGCCTATTGTCTTGTTTAGTTTACATGTTCAGTAATAACAAACATGATGTGATTGTTCTAGTATGAGATAGGACAATCATCCTACTTTAATGATTGATTGTGTGTTTAATATTTACGAACACCTTGTATTGATTTGAGTATGTGATTCAATAGAACACATCATGTTGATAATATTGAGTTGTGATTCATTAGAACACACGTTGATTTGTTTTAGCATGATGAGTAAATATCTACTTATGCATAGCATCGAGTCCAGATGGCATATGTGCATTTGGAGGTGTATTGGCGTACAGCTATACGGTGAGTTGGGGCTACGCAATAGTCTTGGTGTCCAATACATTGGGCATTGCCCTACCGTTGGCCACGGTAGGGGTTTCTCTAGCACCACAGTTGTACGAAATAAACACGACTGTGCATGTGTCGACATTTTTATTGATCATTGGGATACAGACACCGGTCCCTTGGTCTTTGTAAGTGGCTAGATCCGTATGGTGTCTCGGGTCGTAGGAGGACCGAGTGCATACGTCGACGTGGATACAGGAAATGGTCCATAACGGGTACTTGTAGATCGTGCTTGACCCGATCAGGTACATTTATTTTGTTTTGGGATGCGAGCACCGGTTCCTTTAGATTTGTGTACAGCAGCAGCAGCACAATCATCTACTACGTTTCCCTGGTCGATCCTTGTGAATTGTGTACAACAACAGCAGCACAATTATCTATTATGGTTCTCTGCAGCAGAAGTACAGACATCTATTATGGTTTTCTAGAGCAGCATCACAGATACCTATTGAGTTATTAATGGAGCGACAAGGTCGGAAGTGTGGTCTTGGATCGAAGGTGTACCTCGATACACCGTATCCTCTCATATGTGTTTACTTTACAACTCTTTATGTGTTTCCTATACGAGCGAATATTGATCGTGGTCTCCAACTGGTATGGGACGGTTGGCGGCTACTGAGCCTCTCGTTAGTATGGGGTTGGTTGCTCTTAGTGCTATTATGTATTTATTTTCCTGTTATATTGTTGTGCATGATGCCATGCTATATAGTTGCATATAGTACCTTGTCAATCAATAGTTTAAGTTAGAATTTGCTACTTAGACTAGTATTATAAAGTCTTGGTTTACTGTTGCATTCATACTTATATCACATAATACATTATAGTGGCTTACGGGGTCTTTTAGACTCACCCAATAACTTCCTCAGTTTGCAGGTTGTAAGCTCCGGCGCAGTGAGACTGGAGACTTGGAGTTTAGCAAGTTGTATTTATATTTTTATTTCCTATTGTTTCTTGTATTGTGAGATCGTGGGTTCGACTAAGTTATGTAAACTTAGTGTCTTGGGTAGAAATATTTGTATTCTTAGATATGTTTTTGAGGCTGACTTGTGAGGCCGTGCCGGTTGTTATATTTTATAATTTCATATTACAGACTCGTGGTTTTGGTGTAGCCTTATGCCCGTTGATATTGTATTAGTAGTTTTTCTTGAGCGTGTAGCTCGTGGTGTTATATATTGTTGTGAGTTGTTGTTCGACTTTTCGAAACTCACATTCTATCTTGTATTCCGCTGCATTAGTTTTGGATTTGAGCTTTTGTAGCTCACTCTTATAAGTTGATTCAGTTATTTTTGTTAGTTTAGCGCACCGAGTTGGGGTTCAACACCGGATCTCGGACTTGGGGTGTTACAGATACACAAAATTTAAACCCTGCAAATGGTATTTTATATTTTCAGTGAACGTGATGCATCAATTTTGAAATCGCATCCACAACATATTTTTCAAATAATGCATTGTGATGCATCAAAAACATAATTTCTATCCAAATTTATTCACATTTCACTCTATAAGGATGTTGTAAATAAAAAGTACAACTATAAAATGTATTCTGAAATACATACCTGATTCTTCTTCAAGTCCTTGTTTTTGTGTTTTTCTTATTTTGGTGCTAGTTATTTTTTTCCCTGTGGTCTCTTGTATTTGCAAAGACATTTTGTTTTACTTTTTAATAACTCACAACAATGGATTGAAATCATACACAAAATCTTCGGAGGTTGCTTACTGAGAAATCACTGGAGGTTTTAAGATTTTTGGAAGTTAAGAGGATTTTCGGGTGTTTGATTGTGTTAAACATTCAATCTGGAAGTTATTTTAGAGAGGGAAGCTGATGCACCGCATTTGTGTTAGAAGGAAGGGCATAAACGATATTTCGCAAACAAAGTTCTTTTTCCGGTTGAAAAGAAAAGGTTGTGCATCGTGATGCACAAAACAATACTTTTTAGTATAATATTGTGCATCGCTATGCACACCTTTGTACATTGCAAATGCAATGTTTTGCGATGCATCGATTTGGTTTGCGATGCATAGTGTACCTGTTCCGTGATTTTAAGGGTATAAATGACATTCGCAACAAAGTGTCTTTTTCCTGTTTGAAACAATTATATAAGACTAAAGCAATTGAAAATTCATTAAAGGTATCAGCCCGAATTTCACCAAAAATTTTATTCCATGACTATAGTGAGTGGCCAACCGGCCCAACCCTTTTATACTTCCTCCTCAACTAAAAAATGTATATTTAAAGGGGCTGTTTGGTAACCAGACAAGGATAAATATTATTATTAATCATGGTACTATTAGTACCCTCGCTATTATGCACCAGGATTAATAATCATGTTTCTAATAATAACATGACGTTTGGTAGTACCAGGATTAGATGCTCTAATCATGTCCTTAATCTAATCTAACATTTGGTAGCAGTAGGATATGACTCAGTATTATTAGTTTTTTCCAATAATAACCTTAAGATATAGAGAAATAAAATTGATTGTACTGAAGTCCTCCCCCCCTCTTTTCTCCAACTTCGGTTTCTCATTGGGTCAAGCAGTTTTGAAATTATCCAGATAGATGTAGAAACTACTCATGTTAAGAGAACCAGACATACAATGGCGAAGTGCAATAAACTTCTGTACGAGCATTGATTCATCTCTTAATAAACTATGTAAGTTTCTTTTTTACCATTTTGAGTTGTTAAACAGAAACAGAAAATTGAGATGATATCAATGGAATTTGAGGTAGTGTTTAACTTGTTGCCATGCAGGAAACCCCCTAGGTCGGCAATTTTCATATCTCTTCCTTGAAAACTCAAAGTAGGTATAGGTTTAAATCTGCATTAGGAATTTAGGATCACCAGTGTCAGCTAGTTAAAAAATGAATTTTGTAGTTCCACTGCTCTAACAATGTCGTCAAATCACATAAATTCCAAGAACTTCACACAATCATCATAGAGTGTGACCTGTGCAAAGATTGAAGTAGTGTGGTAGATAATCTCCTTTGTCATAAAAGTTTCCTTGAGAAACCAACAATATTCTACGGCAGATACTTAATAGTTACATTAATTGAGTATTACTTACAAACACTTCAAGGCACGCACGTAGATTTTCAAACTAAAATGCTCTTTAAGTGTAAAATTTGGTGCAGTTTACCTGTGAGAGCAAATAGGAATAAGAAATGTCATGTGGGGAAGACACCAAAAGAGACCAAGTGGAGGTAGACATCAAAAGAGACCAAACATCCTCCCCTCGCTTAATAGATAGAATAGATAGTATATGGGTTGCTGAAAGGGAGATTGGATGAAAGATCAATGATAAAGAGAGAATCATGATTGTTGTTCTCAATGCTAGTTTCTGATCATACGAGAAGTTTGGTCAATTATAAAAGTTTCATGAGGAGAAATATGTTTGGGGAAAAACCTTTCCAGTTCTATCATTGAATAGATTTGATCTGGCTGGTGGTAGAGTAATGAAATCAATTAGCGAGTAAGAGATCAGACCTCAATGAGGCCCAAAAAAATAAAGACCAGACCTCATTGAGGCCCAAAAAAATAAAGAATATAATACGTGATGATGAATAATTGAGTTTGGTTTATGCCTGAATTTATCCTTTACTTTGAAGAGTTGCAACACGGGCATGTATGACTTGCCTCTTACTATTGTACCTTAAGGTTGTTTACTTGTTAACACAAATTGCTGTTGTAACAGATTAGTTTTTGTAACACAGACTACATAACCAACACCCCACTAAGGTTGCTCAACTTAACACCCCACCAAGGTTGCTCAACAAATCTCACCAAATTATGCTTCAACCACAAACTCTTTTCTAATTATCTACTACATAAACTACTATTGATAAATGGCTCACATGAAAAAACAATTGGATTCAGAAAGTATCTACTGATAAATGGCTCACATGAACTACTATTGATCTACTACATGAACTACTGCCATAATAAAAACAATTAAGAAAGCAATTGGAGACGAAAAGTATCTACAGGACGTCAGGCCCAGTCCAAGGGTGAAGCAAAGGAATCAAGGGCTTCAGGCCTCAAAAGTTTTAGGCCTTAAAAAAAAAGTAAATAAATATATATATATATATATATATATATATACACACACTATATATTTTTTAATAAATTTTTTTTTTGAAATAGCTCATCTCGATCATGATTCTGTCCCGCAAGAGATCTATTTACAAAAAGAAAGGGAATCGTTAATTACGCATTAATTAAAACAAAAACTCTTAGGCTTCCCACTTGGGTCACGCTCTAATTAATGCAGTAATTAATAGAGAATTAGAGATCAACTAATTAATAAATTTGACCTCTCCTCCAATCCTCCTCCATCTCATCTTGTTCTCTCTCCTACCGGCTGCCACAGTGCCGCTTCGTCTGTTCGTCGTCTTCTGTCTTCATCTTGATTCTTGACTTAACGATTCTATTCCACCCTTGCTCGCAATTGCAGAACAGATTGAGTATTCTTTAAAATTTGAATACTGGACTTCACTATTTTTGTAAATTGAATAGGCCACGGATCGGTGATCACTAGTCAAGAAAGAGGTAAAGAAACTTTCATTGACTTTAATAATTTATTCTTCTTCAAAAGAATTGCCAACCTACCCTTTTTGGCCTTTTTTGTTTTTTTTTTTTTTTTGTTTTTCACTTTTAGTGAATATGGGCACCCCGATCCGTAAATCGTTCTGGGCCTTTCGCTCTGGATTCTCGGAATAAAATAAATGTGATAAACACATTTATATAAAGAACAGAATCGTCACCGTCGTTTATATAAAAAACGAGAGAAAAACTGAGATTATGGGTTCGGATGCTAAGTTATGAGTTGGGAAGGATATTTACGCACCCAACTCACCCTTTCGGTCTCTTATGACTTGCATGCTTGAATTTATATGCTGCAGGTTCATTATACTATGTGACGGAAGAAAACAGATCACGGAGATTTATATCTCCGTTTACGTTATATAATGTATACATGTTTTATTTATAGCAAAGTAAGCAAATATAATACATATTTATTTAACAGAAATAAACTTAAAAAAAATTTATATACAAAACTATTTAATATATATCTTACATATTTAATATACATACATACATACATACATACATACATACATACATACATATATATATATATATATATATATATATATACACACACATCAAATAAATTAAGTAAAACAAACTTCGAAACTCAAATTTAACAAATATATTGCATGTATTTACATTCCAAATACATCGAAACTAATTTATATACACATTTACAAATTGTCCGACATATTTACATATCAAAATAAAGGGAAATAATGAGTCAAAGGATTTTACCTTTTTTCGTTTTACAGAATCAGGCCAAGTTCGAGGCCATTGATTTATATTTGATCAAGCTAGCTCGTAGCTTGATCGTTGTACTCCCACTGCTAGCGATACGAGGAAAGGAAGATTTACTTTTTGATTTTTGAGTGTGTTCAAAGAATACTGTGTGTTTGTGTGTATATTATGTTTGTATGAAATTTGCCCAGGGAGAGAACAGTTTGTTTTTTCAGGCTGAGGGAGTTGAGAGTGTGTTGTTGTTGTTGGATTTTTTCTCTTCTGTTGAGTGTGTTGCTGTGTTAAGAGAGAGGAAGTGAGCTTATATTTATAAGAAGGAGTGAGGGAGATATTTTCATGTTACTCTTCGGCCCAAGGTTAGAGGAAGGTTTGTTCGGCCACCAAAGTCTTCAGCAGCCAGGCGGCTTGACTTGTAAGGCAAAGCTTGGTTTGGTGCGCAGCGCACCTGGCATGGTGCCCGCGCACCAAAGCCTGTTTTTGGTGTATCCGCGCACCAAGCAAGGACACAGCACACCAGAAGCCTGAATTTACACTTAGAATCTTAGATCATCTTTCATTTTTTATGCTTCAGGTCCCCCGTCAATTTTATTTAATCTTTATGCCTTAAAGTTGTTCCTTTTGGGTTTTGACCCCTCTGAGCTTTGTAACTTCAGTCTTGATCCTTTATGTTGATTTAACTGAAGTTGTTGCGTTTGTTGGACGTCATTAGTCATGTTGGATATTTTGTTTCATGAAATGATCATAGAAACAAGTGTTAGTCTATTTATAAATAAACAATTATTTATAGGACAATTCGTATAATATTTGTGTACAAATTTTGGGTGTCTACAGAGCCCCTCGACTACGTTTGCTTAGAAGTGAGCGAGCATCGTCAAAAAAATAGACAACAGCTTCATATGAAGATTTTAAAATGTTGGCTGAGCCCCCTTGGGATTTACCTGCGTATCCTAAATAGGAATCAAGTCAAACGTAGTTTAGGTGTGATATAGTCGGATGGTCGTACCTCTTAAGAGGTTGCTTACGTATCCCGATAGGGAATCAGACCACGTAGTTCAGGGTTAAAAAGCATGGCAATTAGCAAACATGTGATATGAGATATAATTGGATGGTTGTACCTCCTAAGAGGTTGCCTACGTATCCCGATGGGGAATCAGACCATAACGTAGTTCAGGGGAGATAGGATATAACTGTTGATTTTCTTTTCCAAAGATATGGAAGATTTTTTTGTTTTTTGTTTTTGTTTCAAAGATGTGAAAGATGTGTTTTTTTGTTTTTTTTTGTTTTTAAAGCTGTAAAACATTTGTGTGATATTTTTCGGTGTGCAAACGAGTGTGAATGCACTACAAGATATGATTGGATGGTCAAATCCATAAACCCCAAGTGTTTACCCATTGGGAAATGATCAAGAGATACCGCCTTGTGTCCGATGGGACAGATTCTAAGCTGTCCTAAGACGTCAGCGACGTTTTCTGAGCTGTGTCGGTTGAGTAGTTTTTTCCAGAGGCCTCAGGTTTGTACCTGTAGGGAATTGACCGAATAAATGATACTGCTGGGGATGATTCTGAATGCTGAGTCATCAGCGGTGTTTTTCTGAGCTGTGTCGGCTGAGCGGTTTATTTTCAGAGGCCTCAAGTTTTTACTAGTGGGGAAACGACCGAATAACTGATACTACTACTTGTGCGATGTTCGATGGGACAAACTTTGCTGGGGATGGTGAGCACAACCATTGGCAATGCTTCTGTCAAGATATAATGTAGAGTCCCATTGGGATTTTGCTGGAGATGATGAAAGTACTGCTGGTGACGCTCGATCAACCTTAGGCGAGAAGCAATCTAACTTGAGGCTTGGAAGGTAGTTGTTTGACATGATACATTGTCCTTGATCTAAAGAGTGTACCTTTGATATGGAGTGTGTGTCTTCTGTTCCTTAAACATGACATGATAAGGCCATGGTGATGTAGGGGGTGCGGAAGTGATTGGTCCGCATCGAAGAAGTGGTGGAACTGGCGGATCCGGAGGTGCCAGTACAAGCAGGGTGAAGCAAGGATGGAGATGATTTTCCTTTCCTACTTTTTTTTTTTTTGTGTACAAAAGAATGTATTTATAAATAAATTTTATTGACTTTTTGTATTATTTATTATTAACAAAATGCCAAAAAAGAAAAGAACATACTTAAGGTCTCAATTCTAATTGCTTTTGATTACATGCAAATTGTGTTGTGAATGAGAGAAAAGAGGGGATTAAAATGTGGTTGTGGGATTGTTTCTGCAAGTTGACGAGTGTATAAGCTTTGAAAATTTTGTGATTAATATGGGTGAAATTTTGGTCCTTGAGGTCCCTTGACCAGTACAGGCATCCAGATTCAATTTCAGCTACTCGTTTAGTGGGTCTTCCTTCTCAGGCCTTGGAAAGGATCCTTGATTATCGCAAATTCATTTTCTGACCGTGTTTCCACAAAGAAAAGCCCTACGGCCTACTTCTGTCAAATGCTGAGGAGATGGCCTCCTCGTTTGTAGTAAAGAACCGTGATCTAAGATCAACGATATGGAGATCTGAACTTGTGTCCTCTTCTGTGAGAAGGAGGCATGGTAAAATCAATGAGAACGATCGTTCTATAAAGATCGAAGGGGTACAGCCCCTTGCTTGTGTTTCTGTCAAGCTAACATATTATTTTATGAAGATCGAAAGGATGTAACCCTAAGCTTACGTCTTATGACAAGACGAACTCATGATGATAGTGAAGGTCAGGGGGTGTAGCCCTTTGCTTATGTAAGACAAGTCGAACATGTGATGAAATCCCAAACTCAGAGGTCAAGAGGGTGTAGCCCCATGTTTGTGCCCTTTTTGCAGAATTGGTGTCTAAAGATCATGTCTTCGGAGATTAAATGGGTGCAGCACCCATGCTCGTGTCTTTGACAAGATGAACAAGTTATGTCATTGGTGAGAAAGATTCCGAATCTAAAAAAGGGGTACAGCCCCTTATTTGCCCTTATGAAACAATGATCCTTGATCAAATGGTTGAAGCCCCAGTAGTCTCGATTGAGAAGTTGTAATGGTGACTCGAGTATGGTATTTGGTGAGAAGTCTCAAAAGAAATATGTTAAGATTGACAGACATGCCCTAGGGAGACTCAATTTTGTGAGTTTAGGTGAGATAGATAACGAAAAGCCCTAGGGAGACTCCATGAAAGAAAGGACAGAAAGAGTTTGCTCAAAGAAATAAAGAGACAACTCCAAGAGGACTCGAGAACCTAAGTTCACTATATCGCCGAACATCCCTTGATTAGTGGGGTTATGGACCCTCCTTTGTATTTATTATATTTTAATGTATTTTATGTGTATAGCCGGCAATCAGCCTGACTCGGATCATGTTATAACCGATTGGAACAAAGCTATTGATGGCAACTGGGCCAGGGTGGAATGGTCAAGTGTTTAGATTTGTATGTGAGATTGGCTTTTTGGCTGTGGGCTTGGCCTTTGTGGTTGGCTAGTTGTTTGGCTATTAGAATTGTTGGTTGTTTGGCTTTGCTGGAGAGAGAGAAAGACTTTAATTATTTTGTGAAAGAGAGATAGAGAAAGAGATAAATTGAGGGAGATAGAGAAAGATTGCTCATGAGAAGGTCCACTTTTTTTTTTCTTGCATAGGCAGCCCTTCGGGATTCAGCCTAAGATGCTCTCGACTTTTTTGTTGTTGAGCATATGTAAGAGAATGAAGAAAGATGAAAGAAAGTCACCTCTCTCATTGTGGAGCGAGTGAATGGTCATTCCTTGTAAATATAACGATGGAGCAGCCCCTGCTTTAGAGGGCGCAAACTCAAGAAGATGACCTCTCAAGCAAGCCAGGGTTGGAAGGGTATTTTGGTGTTGGCAAGGCCTATGGATTGTGTATGGGAAATGGGTGTGGTGACAGCCCAGTATGCTGGTAACAGCTCAATCGTAATGGGTCGAAGATGATCCTTGTTAAGAGATACTAGGTTCACTCTGTGTATATTTGTGTTTAATTATTTACTGGCCCATGACTTCGAAATGATTCATCATTGATTCGTGTAATGTTTATCATATTTTTGAGGTGAGTCAATTCATCATTTGGGAAGACTCGACATCCAAAGGATATTCAGCGATAAGCTAGGCTCAAGGGTCACAAATCACAGAAGGATTCGACCTGGACTCGACATCTTAGACAGACTTGAAAAGGTTTAATTTAGAGACTCAATTGACTTGAGAACAAAAGATTATATACAAAAGACATGTGGGCATACTCCACAAGAAATATTGACACTTTAGGCAAAAGGGATATGTTCATGGGGGTCTATCATTCCCAACCATTGTTAACTAATTCCTAGGATCTCAGTCATCACTTTTAGAAGAGGCTTCTTCGACAACTGTATCATCATCGACAATGTGATCATAGGTCTCATGTTCTGGATCGCTCATATCAAGATGATCAGAACTGCTTGAACGAGACTGTATAAGGTCAGCTCGAATTTCTTCATCGATGCGAAACCCAACATCAAGGATAGCAGAGAAGTCGGCATATGACAAGTACCGCATCCGTTCATAGAACACAGGCTAAAGATTATTCAAAAGGATGCGTGATTGCTAGATCGGGTCAAGCCTTTCAAGAGCTTGCGCTACTTTCTTCCTCCATCTTTCGGCGAAGTCAGCAAAAGTTTCATTTTCCTATTGGGTGCATGACTCAAGGTCTCGCTTGTTCTTTCCCTAATTACTGTTGTCTTTGTACCTCTTCTAAAACTTATCAACGAGCTTCTCCCAGGTGGTAATTGTGGTGCAATTAAATGACATGAACCACTGTTTCGCAACCCCGATAAGAATCAAGTGAAAATTAGAAGTCATTGCCTCAAAGCTTACACCTCTCTGCTGTATAGCATGAGTATAAGATCTCAAATGGGTAATAGGGCAACCTGTCCTATCGAATTTCTCAATATCGGGCATTTTAAATTTTGGTGGTAGGATAGCAGTAGGCTGCAGTGCCATTGCTTGTGTGGTAAACTCACCTTTGTTTAAAAATTTTAGAACCATGTCTTTCGATTCTCTGATTTCTGCTGAACTTGTAGCCCCTGTATCAGTGATATCAACTGTTGCTGATGCGGGAGGCTGTCCTACTTGAGGAGCATTGTAAGGATGGACAATATTTATCATTCCAATGTGAGGTGAATAAACAGCAAATGGGTAGACAGGCCCAGCTGGATCCTGTGGGATATGAATGGTTGGATTCAAGTATAGACTGCCTTGGATTGGATTTCTCATGTGAAAAGGGAAGGCATTTAGATTTGGGAAGGGGATGTTGGTAGATGAAGATGTAATGTTGGTTGTAGAAGGTATGGTAGTGTTCGGGATTGAGATTGTGGTAGTCTGAGACTGATGATGGATGTTTGGGTTTGATGGATTGACATTTGGCTGAGAAGGGAATGTGTTTGGGTAAGTGGGTAAGTGTTTGGATATGGAACATATGGATATGGAGAGTAGGCATGTGGGTAGGCAGAGTATGTGTTTGGATTGGGTAAACTTGCATTCACACTTGAAAGTGATGGGTTAATAGTTCCTGTAGAGACAGGTGCACTCCTATTATCAGCCCCTTGACTTTGAATAATGGCTGAAAACCTAGCTATCATGGTTTTCATGTTCTGATCCATCCACCGTTTTATTGCTGGGGTTGGAGTGTATCCTAGAGCCCCTGTGTCATGCCCCGCAAAAGTGTTATTTTCCTGATCGGCCATTTAATTCAAACACAAGCTCTATGTACTTGACTCTGATTTTCAAACTTGAAACTCTTGTCAGCCTCCAAGTGCTAGTCCTCTTCCAATTCAAGGCCAGATTTCTGAAAGGTTGGGTGGTATGGGTAGGAGTTAGGTTCTGGAAGTGTTTCTGGATATATCACAATTTATTGTTCCTATTTTTCTTTTTGAGACACGACTCACCCTAAGATGGTTGGACAAGTGACAATGCTTTGTTTTGACTTATGATCCGTTCCTGAAACATTGGATTCTCTCGCCAAAATATAGGACCTTCGTATTCCACCTGTATTTCGACTCCCTAAGATTGGACAGATCTCAGGCAAAGGGACTATATTCTATATCCACCATTCGAATTGTCTAGGCATATGTCCTCAACTCTTTTGTCAATCCTGTTCATGAGGATGTTGCTTATTTGTCGACCATTTGATCACGATGATTCTCTTTTGGGAGAGCATAACTCTTTTTTTATTTTCTTTGGTATTTATTTCTCAACATCTTTTTTTCGCTTTGCTGTGATCAAACTCTTTTGTCGGTCGACGACTCTTTTGATTTGATTTCTTTTTTATTTTCTGCACAGGATTGACAAAGCATATTGATGACAATAAAAACCAACTGGTCTTTAAAGTGTCCTAGAAATCTATATGCTTTAGCGTGGCTATGCAAGACTAGGATGACTTACTTCCCGAGGGACGATCAGTAATCGCGCGGAAAAGAATAATGTCAGTTGGAGGAATGCTGGGCGCATGACTTACCCAGTTTCATTCTAACGTGGCTATACCAGGGTTTGAAGTTTGGTAATAGTTCGGAATAAATGAGTGCGCGAGTGTACACCGTATCTAAGAATCTCTTTTTACAATTATATGAAAATAAAGGTGAGATAGATATGTACAGAAATGAAAACAGTTTATGTCTATTTTTCTCTGATTCATGTGGTGTGAGTTGTGTTTGTTAGCAATTGAAAATTGCAGGAAAGGAACACAACCACAACTCGAGGGTTTAGAGCCCTAAGAGAAGTACAAACCAATAACTGAATGAAAGAATTTAAAGCGGTAAAGATTACCGAGATTAAAAGAGAAAGAAAACTGTAAAGATTTTTGAAACTTTTTTTTATTTTCAAATTTTTTTAAAACATAACCGCACCCGAAGGCTGCCTACGTCCCTCAAAACAAGGCTCGGGTCATTATAGTTCAACTTTATAAAAGCTGATAATTTTTCTCTTTTTGTGTTTGAAAATATTCAATGGATTGCGAATAATGTCTTCCTTTTGAAAACTTGTATTTTTCCAATTTTTGAAAAGAATTTCTTTTTGTTGTTGTTTTTGTTTGCAATTTAAGGAAAGCAACAAAAGGTGGGACTTAAGCCCCCGAGAGTATAAAGAATGAATAAATAAAAAAAATAAAATAAATAAGTATTATAAATAATAAATTTTGGCGACATCGCCCGAACAAATGAATATATTTGTACTTGCAAGTGTTAATACGAGCAGTATATACACGTAACACATAAATCACGCAACAAATAAAACAAGTACTCCCTCCATTCCTAAATTATTGTCTTGTTTGACTTGGCAGACGAATTAAGATAAAATAATTGACTTAATTATTAGTACTTCCTCCGTTCCACCCAAAGAGTCTATGTTTGAAAATTTTAATTATTAAGGAATATATTAATGTCATTGAATTTAATCATAATTACAAAACTACTTAAGCACAACCAAGATGACTACAACACAAACAGAAGGCAAAGATGAAAGATTATGAAAAATTATAAGCATAATTTTTTGAAAATTGACTCTTTAAATGAAATATCCCAAAATAGTATAGTAGACTCTTTACCTGGAACGGAGGGAGTATTAGTATAGTGTCTTGTTTCTTTTAATGTCCATGTGTATGCGACCCATAATTAAAGTATGGAAAAAAAGTAAGGATAAAATGGTAAAAGTAATGTTTTAAAAAGGAAAGTTTCAAAGAAGACAATTATTTAGGGACAGACAAAAAAGAAAAGGAAGACAATAATTTAGAGACGGATGGAGTAACATTTAACATGTTAAATAAAATAAAAATAAAAAAATTAACATTTAACAAGTTAGTAAAATAAAGACATGCTATAAAATATAAACATACAACACTTATATGTCACAGAAATTAAAAGAAAACAAAATAAACACATAGCACTTTAATCATGCTATGAAAGAAAAATGCAATAAAACATGTAACAGTTAAGGGCCTGTTTCATTTAGCTGATGAGAAATGACTTACGACTAATAACTTATAGCTGATAACTTATAACTAATAACTTATGACTTATGACTCATGAACTGGTGCTGTTTGATTTAACTTTTTGAGAGGCTGATGAGCTGTATTAAGTTAGTATGACTGTTTGATTGATAAACTGAAAGAGTGCTGAACTAAATATATAATAAAATACCCTCATCATTAAATATTATTTGCATCATTATTATTATTTATTTATTTATATATTTATTATTAATATTTATTATTATTATTATTATTATCATTATTCACTATTATTTATTTATTAGTATATTTATTAAAATTATTATGTATTACTATAATTATTTATTAATATTATTACTTATTAATATTAATATTTATTATTATAAATTTATTATTAATATTATTATAATTTGTTATAATACATAAGAGTATTATTTATTCATATTGTTATTTGTTATTAATATTATATTTAATATTATTATTTACTACTATTATTATCATTAACTATAGATTATTATTATTATTATTATTTACTACTACTATTATTATTAATATTATCATAATTATTATTTACTACTACTACTACTACTACTACTACTACTACTACTACTACTACTACTACTATTATTATTATTATTACTATTATTATTATTTACTACTATTACTATCATTAATTATAGATATTTTTATTAATTATTATTATTATTTTATTATTATTATTTGCTACTATTATTATTATTATTATTATTGTTGTTGTTGTTAGATATTTTTATTAATTATTTTATTATTATTATTATTATTTGCTACTATTATTATTATTATTATTATTGTTGTTAACAACAACAACAACAACATATTTACTACTATTACTATCATTAATTATAGATATTTTTATTAATTATTATTATTATTATTATTATTATTATTTGCTACTATTATTATTATTCTTCTTATTATTATTATTGTTGTTGTTGTTAACAACAACAACAACAACAACAACAAAAAAAGGGAAAACAGAACATTAAATATATAAGTTATAGGAATATGTTTAAGGAAAGTACCGAGTAAGGATTCACACTCTATTGCATACACACACACACATACACACTCACTCTCTCTCGCCCTCTTACAACTGGTTATTTACCCCCTCCCCCAAATTGGTATCAGAGCATACGTTACTTTCCTTTTAAATTGCTTTATATAATTACTTTACTGTTTAGATTGTTTATGCCAGGACTAACCTTAGAAGCAGAATACGATTGGTTAAATCAAAGAAAAGAGATAATAAAAGATAAGATAAAACTCTTACGAGAAAGACTTATAACTAGTAATCCAGGTACAATAACACAAGACTTTCCGTTAGAAATAAATATAGAAGTAAAATTATTACAGGCAAATTTCGACTATATTAAAGATCAGAATAAATTACTTTTAGAAAAACTTAGTCCATATAATACAGATACACAAGAAATAAAAAGCTTACTTAATAATTTTACTAGTAAATTAGAAAAACAAAAACATCTGGAAGATACAGTTAAAAGCCAAGTACAAGACGAATTAAAATTATTAACAGAAAGAATAGGATCATTATCATTAAGGCCTACAGGTGTAGAAACAATTACAAGAAAAAAATTTAGTACACAGACTTCAAAACCCTTTTGTTTTCGAGACTATAAACCAGATGGAAACACATCGTAGAAGTTTAAGCTTAGCTCCAAGAAATATTATTAATAGACTTGTTAGTAGAACTGAACAGTACGAAGTACAATTAGATGAATTGATAGATCCAGAAAGAGATTATAATAAATTTCAGACTCATGGATTAACTCTTCTCAAGCCAGAAATTTTATATAATAAAGGGTATTTTGATGATACAACTCAATTTTATAGAAATAGTAATGAAATTACAATACAGTGTATTAAAGATCAAACAAAGATTTTAGATATAATCACTAAAGAAGGTGAGCAAAATTTAAAGAAGAAAAACTTTAAATTCATTCATTTAGGAATAATAGTTATAGGTATTAAGGGATTAATGAGAAAAAATTTAGGATGTAAAGCATAGTTACTATATTTGACAGTAGAATTTCAGACATCACTAAAAGTATGATAGCCAGCACTGAAGTAAATATGAATAATAACAATGGTATAATTTATTGCAGCCCAGACTTTCTATTAACTATAGATGATTTTACAAAACATATTAAAATAGGTATTCAAACGAAAGGATATGAAAATGTAGAATCAGGAAATAATTTATTAATTACTTTAGGTATTTTAGGAAGATGTTCCTTAACCTCAACTACAAAATATAAATTATATACTGATAAGATAGTAAATCTAATAAGCAGTAAAGGTATAAAAATGGTAAAACCAAAAGATTTTTCTACAGAAATATTAACAGGATTAGAATGGAACATTAGGGGTAATAGTAGACGGACTTGGCTGAATTATTTTACTAATGTTCCATTCTAATCCTGCTAATATTTCCGTAGAAAAATCTTTTGGTTTTACCATTTTTATACATTTACTGCTTATTAGATTTACTATCTTATCAATATATATTTTATATTAATTTTGTAATTGAGGTTAAGGAACATCTTCCTAAAATACCTATAGTAATTAATAAATTATTTCCTTATTCTACATTTTCATATCCTTTCGTTTGAATACCAATTTTAATATGTTTTTGTAAAATCATCTATAGTTAATAGAAAGTCTGGGTTGCAATAGATTATACCATTGTTATTATTCATATCTACTTCAGTGCTGGCTATCATACTTTTAGTGATGTCTGAAATTCTACTGTCAAATATAGTAACTAATGCTTTACATCCTAAATTTTTTCTCATTAATCCCTTAATACCTATAACTATTATTCCTAAATGAATGAATTTAAATTTTTTCTTCTTTAAATTCTGCTCACCTTCTTTAGTGATTATATCTAAAATCTTTATTTGATCTTTAATACACTGTATGGTAATTTCATTACTATTTCTATAAAATTGAGTTGTATCATCAAAATACCCTTTATTATATAAAATTTTTGGCTTGAGAAGAGTTAATCCATGAGTCTGAAATTTATTATAATCTCTTTCTGGATCTATCAATTCATCTAATTGTACTTCGTACTGTTCAGTTCTACTAACAAGTTTATTAATAATATTTCTTGGAGCTAAGCTTAAACTTCTACGATGTGTTTCCATCTGGTTTATAGTCTCGAAAACAAAAGGGTTTTGAAGTCTGTGTACTAAACTTTTTTCTTGTAATTGTTTCTACACCTGTAGGCCTTAATGATAATGATCCTATTCTTTCTGTTAATAATTTTAATTCGTCTTGTACTTGGCTTTTAACTGTATCTTCCGGATATTTTTGTTTTTCTAATTTACTAGTAAAATTATTAAGTAAGCTTTTTATTTCTTGTGTATCTGTATTATATGGACTAAGTTTTTCTAAAAGTAATTTATTGTGATCTTTAATATAGTCAAAATTTGCCTGTAATAATTTTACTTCTTTTTGGAGTGTTCCTATTAGAGTAAAGAGTCTTTCAAATTTTATTTCTCTATTATCCGATGTATTAATTATTAAGTCTATTATAGTGTTTAAACAAGGATTATCAGAATTTAAACTATGTGTATGGTCTTTATCAAAATTACACCTTATTCTATTATTATTTTGTAATAAAAATGGTTTCTTTGTAAAAGGGGTAAGTTCTAAACCTAAATACTCTAGTCATTTCGATTCCAGATCTTCTGTAAAAGCAAAGCGTTTATAAATTCTATTCTATCGTTGATTTCAAATAAATTATCTACTTCTGTATTTATTTCTAACGCCATGTCTTGTGTTATTGTACCTGGATTACTAGTTCTAAGTCTTTCTCGTAAGAGTTTTATCTTATCTTTTACTATCTCTTTTCTTTGATTTAACCAATCGTATTCTGCTTCTAAGGTTAGTCCTGGCATAAACAATCTAAATAGTAAAGTAATTATATAAAGCAATTTAAAAGGAAAGTAACGTATGCTCTGATATACCAATTTGGGGGTCGTGAGCTGTTAGGTTAAGAATGTAGCCTTTATGATCTGTTTGAAATTGAATAGGTTGTTCTAAAGGTCTTTCTCTTCCTTTTATCATTCAATCTTTTATAATTAATAACCATTCTACTTTTACCTCTTACAATCTCCGCATGATTTCTGATTATAAAAGCTGCTGATCTATGTGGGCTTTTTCGGATCTACGAATTACTCCTAATTTTAAAAGTTCTGTAATATGCATCTGGAAGTCTTTAACGTCTTCATTCGTAGGGTTTATGTTTTTTGTCTTAATTATATATTCTAGATTTTTAATTTGTAATTCACATACTATTTTATCATTATCCCAGTATTTTAAAACATTTTCTCCTAAAATTTCCATTTTTTCTAATTTAGAAATTAAAGTTTCAATATCTTCTTCAGTTATTAAAGTAAAATAAACTTGTTCTGTATTTATTAAATTATGGTCTATTTCTATTTGACTATCAATTTCTATATCACTTATGTCTTCTAAATCTGTATTTTCTACTAACTGACATTCTCCTTCTTCTTTACAATTACATTTTTTAACTTTTTTAGAGGAAGAGGGTTGATCATCCCAATTTTCTGGTTTATCATCATAATTATTTGCCCAATGAAGAATTATCTGAACTAACGAGGGGTTATCGTCAGTCATTGGTGCTATGTTTCCAGATTTAGTATAAGTCCCAGGAAATTCTAGTTTAATATAAACAAGGACTGGAAGGAGTAAGATAGAATATATAGGGACTCAGTGTTTCAAAAAAAAAAAAGGGTGAAAACATAACATTAAATATATAAGTTATAAGAATATGTTTAAGGAAAGTACCGAGTAAGGATTCACACTCTATTGCATACACACACACACACTCACTCTCTCTCGCCCTCTTACAACTAGTTATTTACCCCCAGTATTACTGTTTGATTGATAAATTGAAAGAGTGCTGAACTAAATATATACTAAAATACCCTCATCATTAAATATTATTTGCATCATTGTTATTATTTATTTATTAATATACTTATTATTAATATTTATTATTATTATTATTATTATTATTATTATCATCATTATTCACTATTATTTATTTATTAGTATATTTATTACAATTATTATGTATTACTATAATTATTTATTAATATTATTACTTATTAATATTAATATTTATAATTATAAATTTATTATTAATATTATTATAATTTTTTATAATACATAAGAGTATTATTTATTCATAATGCTATTTGTTATTAATATTATATTTAATATTATTATTAACTACTATTATTATCATTAATTATAGATATTTTTATTAATTATTATTATTATTATTATTTACTACTACTATTATTATTAATATTATCATAATTATTATTTACTCCTACTACTACTATTATTATTATTATTATTATTATTATTATTATTATTATTATTATTTACTACTATTACTATCATTAATTATAGATATTTTTATTAATTATTATTATTATTATTATTATTATTATTTGCTATTATTATTATTATTATTGTTGTTGTTAATAGATATTTTTATTAATTATTTTTTTATTATTATTATTTGCTACTATTATTATTATTATTGTTGTTGTTAACAACAACAACAACAACAACATATTTACTACTATTACTATCATTAATTATAGAAATTTTTATTAATTATTATTATTATTATTTATTATTATTATTATTTGCTACTATTATTATTGTTGTTTATTATTAATAATATTATTATCATTTACTACTTTTAATAATAATATTATTATTATTATTTACTACTATTATTATTATTAACATTATCATTATTATTATTATTATTATTATTATTTACTACTATTATTATTATTAATATTATTAATATTAATAATATTATTGTAATAGTAATTATTGTAATTATTATTATTGTAATTATTATTATTATTGTAATTATTATTATTGTAATTATTACTATTATTGTAATTATTATCATTGTAATTATTGTAATTATTATTATTGTACTTATGATTATTGTAATTATTACTATTGTAATAATTATTATTATTGTAATTATTATTATTGTTGTAATTATTATTATTGTATTTATTATTAGGGTTAAGTTTGGGATATAGAAAATTTTTCTAAAAATTATGACTTACTTGCTTTTGAAAAGTAGAAATAGGCACCATGTCTAGTACTTATAACTTATGGCAGCACATAAGCTTTAAGCGGCTTGTACATGACTTATGACTTATCTCCCCATAAGTCAAATCAAACGCTTCAAAAATAACTTATGGTAAATTATAAGCAATAAACACCTCCTCATAAGCCAAATCAAACAAACCCTAAATATGTCAGAAACATAAAATAAACCGATAACATTTAAACATGTTATAAAAATAAAACAAAAGAACATGCAAAGCATAAATGTATGAGTCTAGCCAACTTCTTTTTTTTTTTTTCAAGAAAAAAAATTATCCCCAGCAGAGTCGCCGCTGTGAATACCCCGATCCGCATATCGTTCTAGGGCTTTCGCTCTAGACTCTTGGAATAAAATAAATGTGATAAACACATTTATATGAAAAACAGAGTCGTCAGTCTCGTTTATATAGAAAACGAGAGAAAAATTAAGATTATGGGTTCGGATGCTAAGTTACGAGTTGGAAATGTTTTACGCACCCAACTCCCCCTTTCGATCTGTTATGACTTGCATGCTTGAATTTATATGCTACGGGTTCATTATACTATGTGACGGAAGAAAACAGATTATGGAGATTTATATCTCCGTTTACGTTATATAATGTATACATGCTTTATTTATAGCAAAATAAATATATATAATACATATTAATTTATTTAACAGAAATAAACTTTAAAAAAGAAATTTATATAAAAAAACTATTTAACATATATATATATATATATATATAAATATACATCAAATAAATTAAGTAAAACAAACTTCGAAACTCGAATTTAACAGATATATTGCATGTATTTACATTCAAAATACATCGAAACTAATTTATATACACATTTACAAATTGTCCGACATATTTACATATCAAAATAAAGAAAAATAACGAGGCGAAGGATTTTACCTTTTGTCGTTTTACAGAATCGGGCCAAGTTCTTGGCCATTGATTTATATTTGATCAAGCTAGCTCATAGCTTGATCGTTGTGCTCCTATTGCTACCGATACGAGGAAAGGAAGACTTACGTTTTGATTTTTGGGTGTGTTCAAAGAACACTGTGTGTTTGTGTGTATATTGTGTGTGTATGAAATTTGCCCAGAAAGAGAACGGTTTGTTTTCTCAGGCTGAGGGAGTGCTGAGAGTGTGTTGTTATTATTGAATTTTATCTCTTCTATTGAGTGTGTTGCTATGTTGAGAGAGAGGAAGTGAGCTTGTATTTATAGGAGGGAGTGAGGAAGATATTTTGATGTTACTCTCCGGCCCAAGGTTGGAGGAAGCTTCGTTCGGCCACAAAAGTCTTCAGCAGCAAGGCGGCTTGGCTTGTGAGGCAAAGCTTGGTTTGGTGTGCGGCACACCTGGCATGGTGCCCGCGCACTAAAGCCTGTTTTTAGTGTATCCGCGCACCAAGCAAGGACACAGCGCACCAAAAGCCTAAATTTACACTTAGAATCTTCATCTTTCATTCTTTATACTTCAGGTCCTCGATCAATTTTATTTAATCTTTGTGCCTTGAAGTTGTTCCTTTTGAGTTTTAACCCCTCAGAGCTTCGTATCTTCAGTCTTGATCCTTTATGTTGATTTAACTAAAGTTGTTGCGTTTGTTGGACGTCGTTAGTCATGTTGGATATTGTGTTTCATGAAATGATCATAAAAACAAGTGTTAGTCCATTTATAAATAAATAATTATTTATAGGACTATTCGTATAATATAGGTGTACAAATCCTGGATATTTACAGTGACCCTCATTTATTTTAATTGTTTATTTATTTATTTTCTCAATTCTTAAATTATTGCAGAAATCTCGTGATTGTTTATGTTGCATTTGGCCCAATCCAAAATTTTCCTGACAATCAGATCAGATTACATTATTCTAACTTTCTTCTTTAGTCTTGTGTTTTGATTTATTGTCATTTAATTTAATTTTGTGAAACATTGATTTCTTTATTTATTTTAACTTATAAAAATATCAACTAGAAAATTTGATTAGGTTATTCGAAACTAAAAATAAAGAAATAAATTGAAGCTTTGATTGAATCGCAAAAGGGGGCTATCGAGAAATTTTTCAATACAAATAAGAAAGTTGAAAATACAAGTGAGGACGTAGGCCTGGCCCAAGGGTAAAGCAAGGGAATCAAGGGCTTCAGGCCTCAAAATTTTTAGGTCTCAAAATATATATATATATATATATATATTATATATTTTATTAAAAAAAAATTTAAATAGCTCATCTCAATCATGATTCTGTCCCGCACGAGATCTATTTACAAAAAGGAAGGGAATTGTATTTTACGCAGTAATTAACACAAAAACTCTTAGGTTTCCCCACTTAGGTCACGGCTCTAATTAACGCAGTAATTAACAGAGAATTAGAGATTAACTAATTAATAAATTTTACCTCTCCTCCAATCCTCCTCCATCTCATCTCGTTCTCTCTCCTACCGGCTGCTGTAGTGCTGCTTCGTCCGTTCGTCGTCTTCTGTCTTCATCTCTTGATTCTTGACTTAACGATTATGTTCCACCCTTGCTCGCAATTGCAGAACAGATTGAGTATTCTTTGAAATTCAAATACTTGACTTCACTATTTTTGTAAATTGAATAGGCAACGGATCGGTGATCACTAGTCAAGAAAGAGGTAAAGAAACTTTCTTGGACTTTAATAATTTATTCTTCTTCTAAAGAATTGCCAACCTACCCTTTTTGGCCTTTTTTTTTTTCTTTTCATTTTTTGTGACCCTCATTCATTTTAATTGTTTATTTATTTATTTTCTCAATTTTTAAATTATTGCAGAAATCTCGTAATTGTTTCTATTGCATTTGGCTCAATTCAGAATTTTCCTGACAGTCAGATCAGATTACATTGTTCTAACTCTCTTCTTTAGTCTTGTGTTTTGATTTATTGTCGTTTAGTTTAATTTTGTGAAACATAGATTTCTTTATTTATTTTAACTTATAAAAATGTCAACTAGAAAATTTGAATCAGGTTATTCGAAACTAAAAATAAAGAAATAAATTGAAGCTTTGATTGAATCGCAAAAGGGGGCTATAGAGAAATTTTTCAATACGAATAAGAAAGTCGAAAATACAAGTGATTGCTCGTTGAATGGACAAATCAATAATGTAGATATAGATGAAAATGAAAATAGAGAAGAAGTATTAGTTAATAACGATGAAAATGAAAATAGAGAAGAAGTATTAGTTAATGAGGATGAAAATGAAAATAGAGAAGAAGAATTAGTTAATGTGGATGAAAATGAAAATAGAGAAGAAGTTAATGAACAAGAAAAAGAAATTAATAAATTAGAAGAACTCACTACTAAAAATATATATGATCTAAGTCAATGGACAAATATTGATACAAGTTTGAGAGATTTATTAGTAGAAAAAGGTCCTGTTAGAGTTGCTAATATAGATTTTCCTAAGAATGAATTTTCAAGACACTTTTCTTTATCACTTTACGTTCAAAAGTTGACCAACGGTGAAAAACGTAAAAGAAAATGGTTGATTTATTCTCAAGTTTTGGATAAACTGTTTTGTTTTTGCTCCAAATTATTTAAAGCTCTTCCTAGTACAAGTAGTTTAGCTAATGAGGGTGGTAAGGATTGGAGAAATATTAGTAAAAAGTTGAAGAGTCATGAGATATGTAATGAGCACATTGTTAACATGAGTTCATGGATTGATTTAGAAATGAGATTGTTAAAAAGTAAAACAATTGACAAACATGTTCAAGAACAAATTAATAGAGATCAGGAACATTGGAGAAATGTGTTATTCAAAATTATTGCAGTTGTTAAAACTCTTGGAAAAAATAATTTAGCTTTCGTGGAACAAACGAAAAGATTTACCAAGAAAATAATGGAAATTTTTTAAATTTAATTGAAATGATTACAAATTTTGATACTATAATGCAAGAACACATTCGTCGAATTAAAGATAATGAAATTTATAATCATTACCTTGGACATAGAATACAAAATGAATTGACAAATTTGCTAGCACATGAAATTAAAACAAAATTTTTTTAAAAAAAATTATCAATGCAAAATACTTTTCAATCATACTTGATTGTACTCCTGATGTTAGTCATCAAGAGCAAATGTCTTTTGTACTACGATGTGTGGATATATCTTCAATCCCAATTCAAATCTTTGAATATTTTTTAGAATTTTTAAAAGTAGATAATACAACTAGAAAATGTCTTTTTGTTGCTATTATGAATGAAATAAATATTACTAAACTTGATATTAGTAAGCTAAGAGGACAATGTAATTGGTCTAATATGAAAGGAAAACATCAAGGTGTGCAAAAAAGGTTTTAAGATATTAATCCTAGATCATTTTATACTCTATTTGGTTGTCATAGTCTAAATTTGGTACTTTGTGATATGGCTAATTGTTGTCCTAAAGCTACATCTTTTTTTGAAGTGCTACAACATATATATACTATATTTTCTTCATCTACTAAAAGCTGGAAAATTCTACAAGATCATATCCCTAGCCTAACTTTTAAATCAATGTCACAAATACGTTGGGAAAGTCGTATTGAAAGTGTAAGAGCTTTAAGATTTCAAACTTTTACAAATAAGAGATGCTTTATTGAAATTGGGTGAAGTTAATGACGAACCTAAAATAAAAAATGAAGCTGATTGTTTAGCAACTTATGAGCTTGAAAATTTTGAGTTTTTATTAGGCATGACTATTTGGTATGATATATTGTTTGCCGTAAACTCAGTTAGTAAAAATATGCAATCAAAGGATATGTGCATAGATGTTGCTATACAACAATTGAAAGGTCTTATTTCTTTTTTTGAAAAAATATAGGGAAGACGGATTTGAAAATGCTATAATTTTTGCTAAAGAAATTGCTATAAAAATGAATATAGAACCTAAGTTCTGTGAAAAGCGTACTATTAGTAGAAATAAATAATTTGATGAAATTATTGACAATGAAGTTATAAGATCTCCCGAAGAATCATTTAAAGTTGATTACTTTTTGTATATAATAGATAAAGCAATCACTTCATTTCAAAAAATATTTGAATAATTTAAAATGTATCAAGAAATTTTTGGTTTTCTATTTAGCATTGAAAAATTAAGGTCATCAGATAATGAAAATTTAAAAGAAAATTGTCTTAACCTTGAACTTTTAATATGATAACTCTGATATTGATAGATTAGATTTATTTACAGAACTAAAAATTTTAAGAGAAATTATATAAGTGAAAAACGATACACCAATTGACATACTTAATTATATAGTAAGGATTGATTATTTTTCAAATGCGTATATTACTTATAGAATAATGTTAATGATTCCCGTAACCGTTGCTTCCGCAGAAAGAAGTTTTTCAAAACTAAAATTAATAAAATCTTATCTAAATCGACAATGTCTCAACAAAGATTAAGTGGACTAGCTTTATTATCAATTGAAAAAGAATTATTAAAAAAATTGATTACAATAATTTAATAAATAATTTTGCATCCCAAAAAGTATGAAAGATAAACTTTAAATAAATATAAAATAATTAAAATAAATTTTTTTTAAAAGGCCTCATTTTAAAATTCTCTTTAGGCCTTCATAAGTGTTGGGAAGGCCCTTCAGGACGTAAAGATAACATCAGAACTTCACCCAATTTGAAAAAAAAAAATATTGATTCTAGAAATCCTCAAACACAGAATTAGGCAAGAAAAAAAATTACTCAGAATCATTACCAATCACGAACATGCTGTTTACGCAGAAACAGGGTAGAGAGAGAGAGAGAGAGAGAGAGAGAGAGAGAGAGAGAGAGAGAGAGAGAAAGGGTACCTTTCTTTGTGTTTTCTATTCGTACTCGATCAATCAAAAAGTGTTACTCTATTGCTTTCTTCCGTGTATACTCTTAGTATACTCTCTTCTATCAATCGAAAACGAAAATAGTATGATTAACAATAAATTGATAGAGCTCTGTTAATGTGAATATCCGTCATTAACAAAAAATGGTCAAATGAGAGAAGAATAAGAAGAGAGAGAAATCACTAACCAAATCAAGACTCTCACCAACAATCGTCAAAGCCATCACCGTCGCGAGAGAGAAAAACTGCCTGTTTCATCTTCGCCAGAGAGAGAAACGAATTGATTGCTCTAGTTTTTTAGCTTGTTTTTGGAGTATATATACCAGAGTAATTTTTTGATATTAAAAAAGCGCTTTGCTAATCGGTTCCATAATAACACCACCCCCATCTTAAGGTTAAAAATAACGATGGAAAACGTTGTTTATTCAGACTTCTCCTCTTATTAAGCCAAATGCTAAAAAGCGTATCAAACATTCTTATTAATTATTATTATTAGTCATATTCGGCTTCTTATCTGATTACTAAACGACCCCAATGTTTTGTAATTAATTTGATCTTTCTTCGGGTGGATTTATTTTGCATATTTTCATTTTGTATAAAAAAATAAAACTATAATTTTCGAAGACTACACTAAAACTGTTATGATTCACGTAATTTTTAAAAAAATAATTGATTTTTTACCAAATGTGTATCCAAATGCTGGTCAACTACACTAACAAGTTTAAAGTGTATTTCTTTAATTGTGATGGATGATAACAGAAAAGATCTATAAAAGCATCAATTAGATATTTTATGGTATTATCCCTTGCACGAAATAGAAAACCACAAAACATTATGTTGACGTACACGGCATATCAAGCTTTTTTTTTTTTTTTTTTTTTCTCTAGATAAACTCATAAACAGTCCAACCGGGAGAAAAGTATTTTAACATTGTCTATTTGACACATAATTACTGCAAAAAGGTTGAAGTGATGGAGCCGGTGCAAATAAATGTAATATTTATTACTGGGTTTGTGCTTAATTATTTTTTATTTTGTCTTTCATAGTCTTTTTATTTAGTATTTTATTTTATTTATTTTTAGCTAATTTTTGTATTTTTAGAGAGAAAGAAAAAGAGAGATTGTTTTGGTAAGAGTTTTGATTGATTTAGAACATGTTCTCCTAAGGAATGAGGGAAATCTGATTTACATTGATTGATCAGCTAAATTGTAGGGATTGATATTTATTTAGGTATTATTTATTTCCTAATCCAAGTAACTCTCTTATTGTATATTTGTGTATCTTTTGTTGCCTTATTTGATTGGTCTCTTGGAATACTATATAAAGGGATGACCAGCCTCTTCATTTTGGACGCCAAGAATTGCAGAATATCACAAGAGAGATTGTAGAGAGAATTTCAGCAAAGATTAAACACTCAGTTCATGCTGTGTGATCCAGAATATCGTCGGCATTCTAACTCACATCTACCTACGAATTTCTGTTCACCCATCTATTTTGTTTTGTTATACAGATTGAATCATATACTTTTGTTGTTGGGTGAGTTCAGATATATATTTGATAGATCTACTTCATAGAGAGTTTTTCATTTGATTTTCACTAGTATTTTAGTCAAATAGTTTGTATTGATCAACAAAGATTTTTTTAGTGAAAGTTTCGTCATATTAGCACATCTACAAGTATATTACTTACTTGTAGATAAATGTTTACATCTTGTGTTCTTTTTTTGTTTTATTATTCCGCTGCGAAATGTTATCTGGAATGTGATTCGCATCTGTAATCACATTTTAGATCACATCTTAGACGACATTTACTTTCTACGAAAACACTTTGAATATCGACCCTTGCAAATCTTAAGTGATGATCCTGTGTGATTGAATTTACCATGGATGTTCAAAGTGTTACAACTTATCGACCTCCTACTCTCGATGGCTCAAACTATTTGATATGGAAGGTCAAAACGCGAACCTACATCAAATCAATTAATGAAAGGGCTTGGCGTGCCATTCTCACTGAGTGGACTCCACCTAGGATCATTGACGTTGATGGTGATTACATTGTTAAAGATAAAATTAGTTGGAGAGTTGATAAACTAACTCTAGCAAATCTTAATTCTAAAGCACTAAATGCCATTTTTGGAGCAATAGATTTGAATATGTTTAAAGTTATTTCATCCTATACTGTTGCCAAAGATGCATGGGAGGCTCTTCAAAGACATTGTGAAGGATCCGATAGTCTGCGACAGAATAGGTTAGGACTTTTAACAACAAAATTTCAAAAGCTAAGGATGGAAGAAGATGAGGACATTATGTCCTATAATGGGAAATTGTAAATAAAGCTCTAGCTTTGGGTGAGGCTATTCCTAATGCGAGATTGGTTAGTAAGATGATGTGTTCTCTTTCCGAACGCTTTAACGTGAAAATTTCTACAATAGAAGAAGCACGTGATACCACAAAACTTGCTCTTGATGATCTTGTAGGTTCTCTTCTAACCTATGAGTTAAATCTTGTTGAGCAGAAAAAGGGGAAAGGAAAAGACATTGCATTACAAGTTCTCCCTGTTGTCAACAATGATCTCTTAGAACTTTGCAAAGAGTTGATGAATCTGAGTTAGGTGAGGAATCTATGGATCTTTTTACAAAGAAATTTAGTAACATGTTGAAAGCAAAAAGTCAAAATAGTTCTACTAGCGTCAAAAAACCTTTCAAAACTGAGCCAAATAAGTTTGTTCAAAAGAACTCTTTTGGTAAAACACAACATTATGCTAGTCCTAATCCACTAACTCAGTTTAACAACAAAAACTTGGGTTTCATTAGGTGTAGAGCATGCACCAGATATGGTCATTATGCTGCACAATGTGCAAATACCTTACTCAAGAAAGGTATGAATTTGGTTGCGACCTTGAGCGACAGTGAGGATGAAGACACTGATAAACAAGAAGATCTGATTAATTTTTCTTCATTAATCAAAGAAAAGAAATCACCTCAAATCAACCCTTTAGGTGTAGCTCGAGGTGAGGCTCGAGATGTGGTCACATCTTCAGCCACATCTGTCAAAAGGAAGTCTTATGATTTTTCTGAATTTGTGTGTTTCACCTCTTCCTCTATTACTAACAATGATGAACAGGATGATGTTTAATTAGAATATGAGGAACAAGATTTACAAGAAACATATGATAAGTGTACCTTGATTGGGTCAAAAGTTATGAGATGATCAGAGTTCTTGTAAAAGAAAAGAATCGTTTCACAAATGAGAATGATGATCAAAAAGGTGCCATTGCTCGTTTGGATGCTCTTTTAACCAAACGAGACGTTAAACTCGACAAGGTTAAAACTGAATTGAATAAATCAGTTGAGGCTTTGAACATGTTGAACAAAGGTAAGGCTAAACTTGATGAGATTTTGGTTCTAGGTCAAGAAAGTGCAGCATGTCTAGGATATAAAATTCCTATTTTTGTCAAAGAGGGAGAGAAAGTTTCAACTTTTTCAAACAACAAAAGGACCAATTCACAAAAGTCAAGACCTAGAAAGCGACATTACATATGTCACTACTGTTCTATGCCTGGCCATATAAGACCTTTTTGCTATAAAAGAATGGCAGATCTATTGAAAAATACCTCTCAAAAATAGATGCTGACCAAAATGCCTTCCCAAATGCAGTCTGAAATGCCATCACATCCACACAATCATAGTTTGAACCACACCAGATCTGTTTGGGTTCAAAAATCTGAAATTAAATGTCATGTTAACCATACTTCTTCAAGAACTAATGTTGCAAGTTCTTGGTACTGTGATAGTGGTTGCTCTTAACATATGACAGGTACCTTTGAATATCTAACTGATTACTCGAGTTTTGATGGAGGTAAGGTAACTTATGGAGGTGGAGCTCAAGGTAAGATTGTTGGTAAAGGAACCTTGAATGTCAAAGGTCTTCCAAAACTTCAAAATGTGTTTCATGTAGAAGGGCCTACTGCTAATCTCATTAGCATAAGTCAATTGTGTGATGATAATCTTTTTGTTAAGTTTAATAAGAATTCATGTGAAGTATTTGATAAAACTAAGACTTGTATCCTTGCAGGGATAAGAACTTCAGATAATTATTACCTAGTCGGTAATAATCAAACCTGCAATAGTACAAGTGTTGATGAAACAACTTTTTGGCACAGAAAACTAGGTCATGCAAGTTTTAAGAAACTTCATGAACTTTTTAAGTTTGAAGATTTTCGTGATTTACCCAATTTAAACAAAAAAAATTCAAGTGTATGTGGTTCTTGTCAAAAGGGTAAACGTACCATGGTTTCGCACCAAAAGGTTCAACAACTTCTTTTTTCTTGATGTCTTAAACTAGTTCATACGGATCCTTTAGGTCCCATTGTAGCAGAAAGTTTAGTTTAGGTGGGAAGAAATGTTCATATATTGGTGTAAGTGATTTTTTTTTTTGTATATATGGGTCAATTTTTTACGAAAAAAATCTGAAAGTTTTGAATCCATTAAATTGTTGTACAAAAGTTGCATCTTCAAAGGTCTTCCGAAAAATTGCTTAAACACCCGTGAAGTACCAGGGTGGCTATGGTGTAGGGCTTGAACAACAACGGTGCCTCTAGCGAGGCTTGAACACCCGACAATGTTAAGTACCAGGGTGTCGTCTCTGGTGAGACTTGAACACTCGACCTCTCCGTTAAGAGAAGTGAGCGGTACCAGATGAGCTAGAGCTCATTGGTCATTGTAGCCTTTCAAGGCATTAAATAATAATAATAAAAAGGTAAAAAAAAAAAAAACTTCTTTTAAAAAAAAAAAAAGTTATTTGCCGGCACTTGTTGGCCGAGCCTTGCTTGCATGTATTTGGTTCACTTGTTAAGACTTCCGCTGAGCATCCCTTTAGCTCTTGATTACTCATGTAGTTTCTCCGGCGTGTTTAGCCGTCGAGGTGTTCAATGATTAGCATGACTTGTTAGTGTTGGGTTCCAGTTGTAAATTCGCCGATGACTTGGTTTACTTGCTATTAATTGTTACATCAGGTTTTAAAGTTTTAAATTATTCCGGCTTTTTAGTGCCGAGTTTTACTACGTGTCCAATGTTGCGTCATGTCAGTTTTGATAATTGAGTCCTTGCATGATTGTAGTCCTTATTTGGACGGCACGACCCGTTTTCCCTTCTCGGGGTCGGGGTTGGGTCGTCACAGTTGGTATCAGAGCTTTATAGGTTAGCTATCGGCCAGGATAGGTTCCATGGCCTAGTTGGGTTAGTTCTTGTGTGATGTTCTAACGACGAGTGATTTCTTATAGGTGTATCATGGTGCGTCCTAGACCAGGAGCTAGTAGCAGTGGAACTGGTGTAGGTCGAGGTAGAGGCAGGCCTAGGAGGGTTCCTGCTGAACTAAAGGCTAGAGTTCCGGATGAACCAGAGGTTGAAGTACCCCCACCACAGAATCAGGGTGACGAGAATGCCCGTATGGCGGGCTTGTTTCATAGGATGATGACTGTTATGGCTGAGTTGGCACAAGAAGGCCAGGCGGGAGGGGTACCACCCCCACCACTACCACCAGAACCAGAGGCGAGAGTTTCACCACCTCGTAATGAGGTACCGCCAGAACCTAGGGCTAGAAACAATGCTACCTTGGAGAGGTTCTTGAAGATGAAACCTCCATCTTTCGAAGGAGAGTCAGATGCTAGTAAAGCAGAATTATGGCTAGAAGACTTGGAGAAAATCTTTGCAGCTCTAGACTGCACAGAGGAAGAGAAAGTTGTATTTGCTGTGTATAAGCTGAGAGGGGCCGCGAATCATTGGTGGAGAGTATTGTTGGCAAGCTGGGAACTTAACCGGGTTCCAAGGATTTGGTCTAATTTTGAGACGGAGTTCAAGGCTTCCTATGTACCTTTGGTAGTGAGGAGAAAAAGGGAGAAAGAGTTCCGGGATCTAGAACAGGTTCTATGACGGTGTGATTCGACCAAGTTCAGTGTCTCGCTATTGTGCACATCTAGTACCAGATGAGTCCCTGAGGGTACTCAAGTTCATAAAGGGTCTGAAGACCGAGTTTAGGAGACAACTCTTGTCGTTGCAGTTGACAGACTATAGGGGTGCAGTTGATTGCGCCTATGAGATCGAGAGAGACATAGATGAGCACAGGCAGAAGCTGTGCGATCCTCGCATCGCGATCATCGCAGGATCATCTCGGTGACCTCGCGGATTGGAAGAGGTCGGTTTTCGAATCGGTCTAGTCATCAAGGCAACCGTCGTAACGGTGGGATCTAGGCGGCGATCGGATGGACAGCCTAGGCGTACTTCCGATAGTCGTGATAATCGTGTTCCATCTTCGCAAGGGCAGCAAGGCCAGCGGAGTGAACCTGTTGAGTGTTCCTTTTGTCATAAGCCGGGGCATTCGTATAATGATTGTAGGAGCAGACTTGGGCAGTGTCTGGGTTGTGGAGATACAAATCACCGAGTGAAGGATTGTCCTAAGTTTAAGACTACTCAGTCCGTGGGTTCCGTTCAGCAGTCGGGCACCAAGAGGGATAATGATGGGCGTCCTAAGGCGCAAGCTCGTGTTTTTGCACTTGATCAGCGTGGTGTTCCAGAATCGACCTCAGTCATTGGAGGTATTCTCTCAGTCTTCGACCATAGGGCTCAAGTTATTATAGATCCGGGGTCTTCTCATTCCTATGTTGCATCGCATTTCATTGAGCATTTGTGCGTGTTACCTTCTCAGTTGCCTTATGTGCTTGAAGTGTCTACACAGTTGGGTGATCAATTGTTGGCGTTAGGGGTTTATAAGACTTGTGATGTGCTTGTATGTGATCGGGTCTTGCATGCGGATCTGGTAGTTTTGCCTATTCGGGATTTTGATTTGATCTTGGGTATAGATTGGTTGTGTACTTATCATGCTCTAGTTGATTGTCGTCGTAAAAGAGTTACTTTTGCCATGCCCGGTATTCCGGAGTTTGTGTTTACGGGTGATCATGCCATGAATAGTATACATGTTATTTCTGCTTTGCGGGCTAGGAAACTTCTATCTCAGGGGTGCACAGGGTATATTGCTTGTGTGCTTGATACTAGCATGTCTACTGTTAATATAGAAGATGTACCGGTAGTTAATGAATTTTCGGATGTCTTTTCGACTGATTATGCATTACCTCCCGATCGAGAGTTAGAGTTTTGCATCGAGCTATTGCCGGGAACTTCACTAATTTCTAGAGCACCTTATAGGATGGCTCCAGCTGAATTGAGAGAGTTGAAAGATCAGTTGTAGGAACTTCTTGATAAGGAGTTCATTAAACCGAGTGTGTCTCCGTGGGGTGCACCGGTGTTATTTGTGAAGAAGAAGGATGGTAGTTTGCGGTTGTGCATTGACTATCGTCAATTGAATCAGGTTACTATTAAGAATAGGTACCCTTTACCTCACATTGATGATCTCTTCGATCAACTTCAGGGGTCCGTGGTATATTCCAAGCTAGACTTGAGGAGTGGTTATCACCAGTTGAGAGTTCGGGCGAAGGATGTTCCAAAGACAACTTTTCGGACACGTTATGGTCATTATGAGTTTGTGGTGATGCCGTTTGGGCTGACAAACGCGCCTGCAGTTTTCATGGATTTGATGAATCGGGTGTTCTATAACTATTTGGATTGCTTTGTTGTGGTCTTCATCGACGACATTTTAGTGTACTCAAAGTCACGAAAGGAACATGCTAACCATTTGAGAGTGGTTCTTTCCCTGTTACGAGAAAAGAAGCTTTTTGCTAAATTTAGTAAGTGTGCATTTTGGCTCGAGCAAGTATCTTTTCTTGGGCACGTTGTTTCTAGTGAGGGTATTGCGGTGGATCCATCTAAAGTGGAGGCTGTTACTAAATGGAAGACTCCTAGAACGGTGACCGAAGTTTGTAGTTTCTTGGGCTTGGTAGGTTACTACCGTAGGTTCATTGAGGGATTTTCCAAGATTGCTACTCCCATGACGAACTTGACTCAGAAAAAGTCTACTTTTATTTGGAGTGATAAGTGCGAGGCCAGTTTTCAAGAATTGACGAGGAGATTGACTACAGCTCCTGTTTTAGCATTGCCTAGTGGATGTGATAACTTTGTGATATATAGCAACGCTTCATTAGAAGGCTTGGGTTGCGTGCTTATGCAAAACGGGAAGGTTATTGCCTATGCTTCAAAGAAGTTGTCACCATATGAGCAGAATTACCCGACTCACGACCTTGAGTTAGCGGCAATTGTTTTCGCGCTTCACAAGTGGAAACATTACCTTTATGGAGCTAAGTTTGAAGTGTATACGGATCATAAGAGTTTGAAATACCTCTTCTCGCAGAAGGAGTTGAATATGAGACAGAGGTGTTGGATGGAGAAGCTTAAGGATCACAATTTTACTATTCTTTACCATCCGGGAAAAGCAAATGTTGTTACGGATGCCTTGAGTAGGAAGGCTTTTATGTCTTGTATGATGATGAGGGAATAGAAGATGCTTGAGGATGTCCGGGAATGGAGTCCTATTGTAAGTAAGCGTAGTGTTCTCTTTGCTAATGTTCGTGCTACACCAGTTTTATTTGGGTTGATTAAGGAAGCTCAAGCTACTGATCCAGAATTGAGGAAGATTATCGATGGATTGGGAGAGAATGCTACACCAGGGTTCGCGATGAACAATGATGGGATCTTGACATTTCAGAATAGGGTTTGCGTTCCTTCTTCCGATAGAGTGAAACATATGGTTCTTGATGAGGCTTACAAAACCAAGTATACGATACATCCGGGTAGTACTAAGATGTACCGCGACTTGAAGAGGCAGTTTTGGTGGAATGGTATGAAGAGGGAGATAGCTGAGTATGTTTTTAGATGTTTGACGTGTCAGCAGGTTAAAGCGGAGCATCAGAGACCTGCCGGTCTACTTCAGTCACTTGAGATTCCGGAGTGGAAATGGGAACATATCACGATGGATTTTATTACGGGATTGCCGCGTACTCGTAGGGGCTTCAATGCTGTTTGGGTCATTGTTGATAGGTTAACGAAATCTTCTCATTTTATTCCTATTGCGATGACTTACAGTTTGAGTCAGTTGGCGGCATTGTACATCCAGGAGATTATCAGGCTACATGGTGTTCCTGTTAGTATTGTATCGGATAGAGATCCTAGATTCACCTCGAGATTTTGGCATTCATTACAGGAGGCCTTGGGTACAAAACTTAACTTGAGTACAACTTTTCATCCACAGTCAGATGGGCAGTCGGAAAGATTGATACAGATATTAGAGGACATGCTTCGTGCTTGTGCTATGGATTTCAAGGGCAGTTGGGATTCACATCTACCGTTGGCAGAGTTTGCATATAATAACAGTTACCAATCTAGTATCGAGATGGCTCCTTATGAGGCTTTGTATGGGCGTAAGTGTCGTTCACCGATTTGCTGGGACGAAGTTGGTGAAGCTAAGTTATGGGGTTCCGAAATGGTACAACAATCGGCCGCGGGTGTGAAGCTGATTAGAGAGAGATTGCGTACGACTCAGAGTAGACAGAAAAGCTATGCGGATAACCGGAGACACTATCTTGAGTTTCAAGTTGAGGATTTTGCGTTCTTGAAAATATCGCCGCGCCGTGGTACTAAGAGATTTGGTAAGAAAGGGAAACTTTCACCAAGATATATTGGTCCGTTCGAAATTCTTGAGAGGGTTGGTTCTTTGGCTTACCAGATTGCATTGCCACCATCTATTTCGGGTATTCATGATGTGTTTCACGTTTCTATGCTTCGCAAATATATGAAGGATGAATCACATGTTCTTGCCTATGAAGAAATTACCCTTGAACCCTATCTTTCCTATGTTGAGAAGCCGGTGAAGATTCTTGATACCAAAGAGCAAATCTTGAGGACAAAGAGGATACCATTAGTGAAAGTTTTGTGGAAAAATCATTTGATGGAAGAAGCCACTTGGGAAACTCAGAGTGAGATGCGTGAGAAGTATCCATACCTGTTTGATTAGATGGTAAGTGAATTTAGGGACTAAATTCCTTTAAGGAGGAGAGGATGTGACACCCTAGTTCTCTTAATTGTATTATTTGCATATTATATGTCTTATTAGCATGAATAGAAATGCCATGTTAGTAAAATGAATTGTGATTTTGTAACTGCTAAGTGTTTTAGCTTTGTTTACTTGTGTTATTCACAAAAAAGATGATTTGGGATGATTTTTGGTGACTCAAATGACTTTGTACTCAGTGAAGTGCATACTGGGTACAAAGCAATCGCTTTGATTTTGGACAAAGCGATCGCTTTGTAGACAGAATGTACTATCGAGAAACTGGGTACAAAACGATCGCTTTGGGCCTTAACAAAGCGATCGCTTTGTTGACAGATTGTTAAGCGATCGCTTTGATTCGTGGGAAAGCGATCGCTCTGATTCGCTGAAGCTTTATTTTAATATTTTGATAACTTGTAAGCCTTTTGTTTGGGTTGGGACACGTCCCTAAGTGAGAAGCCAGCTCACTCACACCTCCTCTACTAACACAACATCGAAATGACCCCCATCACACCCATTTCACCCAAAACCATTCAAGAACATTTGTGTGTGTTTTCAAGGTGAGACCACTGTGTGTTTTCATCTCCTCCATATCCAACCACTCAAACTTTCATGCAAAGCCAAATTTGTGTTGCTTGGGACTAGAGAAACAACTTGGAAGGTTTTGATTCTCCTTTTGTTGGTCTGATTTGTGTGTTTGAGGTAAGCAACCAATTCCCTGTTTTGTATGCTCAATATCAAGTATGCTCCCTTCATGATAGTCTCTATTTACATGCTTAAGAAGACATGCATCATGTTAATAGCTTGAAATTCCTTAAGTTAATTTTCTGTAAATTTGGGTTAATGACTCATAATTGATAATTTGGACTTTTGTTAAGTATGAATAATGTTCTAGGATGAACTTGGAATAACTTTTGTTCTTGGACTTGTTGTAAATTCACAACTTCAAAAATGATGAACATGTTAAGGTGCACAAATTGGGAACTTGGATCTTAATGGACTAAAAGTCATGAATGACTTAATAGTCTAATTGTATATGAATCGAGAACATAGAAAAGAGCCATGAATTGCATATAGCATTCATCCGCTACTTAGAAATATTTTAGCAATAACTCAACGGAGTTGCCTTAGAGAGTCATTGAACAATACCGACTCTACAAATAAATCCCTACGACGTTTAGAGTTCAATTGAATTGTAAATTGGTTCTTGGGAATTCTTAACATGATTGATCTATGCTTGACTTGTATATCGTAGAGTAACATGCCTACTTGATTGGACGAGTCGCTCTTGTCGACCTCGCTCCATTACTTGATTTATTACGTGAGTAAACATCTACTTGACTCGGACGAGTTCGCTCTTGTCGAGCTCGCTCCTTACTTGATTTTGTATGACAAGTAAATATCTACTTGGCATACCATTAGTCTAGCTGGAATTACGTGAATTGTCTCGATGGTCAACGATGCATCATAGTCATGAATCGCGAGATTCATGGTGGTGATGGGTCGCCACACCATAACTCGCACACACCCTTCACTACTGATCACAGTGGAGAAGAGTACCTTGTCGTAACCAAAGGGCGCTTGGAATAATACTATCATGGTCGATGTATCATACACGTGCATCCGACAAATACAATCGTGTTAACCTTGTCTATTTCAGGGACTACGAAGCGGCACCGGTTCTATAACATATCCTTATCCTATGTGATTTAATTAAGCACTTACGTGAAAACAACGTGCATCGCAACATGAGAACTACGTGCTAATATGATCTTGCTTGATACGTGCTATGTATGCCTTGCATTATATCCTGTCATGCATATTGGTGGCTTACAAAGTCTTTATGACTTACCCTTTCCCTTTTACTGTTTTAGATCCTAATCATCCAGGACCTTCTTATCGAGGTTGATCGTCTACTCGTGTTCGTGATCGTTCGCCTAGAGGTGGTACCATTGGCTTTTGGTTTCTTTTTTGCAAAGACGTTGGGTATAAGCAAGTCATTTAGACTTTGCTTGGGAATGTGTAATCATAGTAACTTGTACTTGTCGTAGACTAGATTAATATATAGTACTACTTATGTTTCTAGTTATTTGCCGGCACTTGTTGGCCGAGGCTTGCTTGCATGTATTTGGTTCACTTGTTAAGACTTCCGCTGAGCATCCCTTTAGCTCTTGATTACTCATGTAGTTTCTCCAGCGTGTTTAGCCGTTGAGGTGTTCAATGATTAGCATGACTTGTTAGTGTTGGGTTCCGGTTGTAAATTCGCCGATGACTTGGTTTGCTTGCTATTAATTGTTACATCAGGTTTTAAAGTTTTAAATTATTCTGGCTTTTTAGTGTCTAGTTGTACTACGTGTCCAATGTTGCGTCACGTCAGTTTTGATAATTGAGTCCTTGCATGATTGTAGTCCTTATTTGGACGGCACGACTCGCGTTCCCTTCTCGGGGTCGGGGTTGGGTCGTCACAAACGAAGTACAAATCCAATAGAGAGATTACACAGAGTTTTTATAGAGAGAGTTTTAAAAGACTGTTGTTGCCTTTAGAAATGAACCCTTCAATGAGGCCACATCGGAGGACTCATTCATAATTTTTCCAACGCAGGACTTTTTATTTTCACTCATCTTCTGTTTATTAGAGCATATAGATATATCTTTTGTATTTTTGGGTGAGCTATTTTACAATGATTATATCAGCTACATATAGAGCTTTTCATATGATTTTCACTAGTTGTTAGGTTTTCATATTTGTATTAAACTACAGATTTTTATCTAGTGAAAGTTTCGCCATATTGGCAAATCAACAAGCTGTTACTTGTTGATTAAATATTTACTCCTCTGTGTTAAATCTCGTACTTCTTCCTTATACTTGTTTATTATTTCGCTGCCATTTATATCAATGTGCTCTCCAATGTGCTCACTTCATTGAACTCATTGGTCAGTTCATTGGTGTTTTATTTTTTACAAGTATTTGTTTTTCTTTCTTTATTTGTTTATCTTGGTTTATCGTGGCTACAATCCTTTCAAGGGTTATTGGTAGTAATTGCTCCATCCTTTTCTCTTTATATCAAATTTACTTTCTAATTTTTTTTCTGTTTTTATTCGTTTCCTTCTCGGTACTAGAAACTACAATAACGACAATGGTGTCCATGGAAATTTTGGGGGAGATAAGGAAGAAATAGATTATAAATGTGCATCGGAGGCTTTACCATATATTTCCAGGGTTTTGATTTGGTGAAGATAACATGACAGATTAGGTGTTAAAATTTGTTGGTATGAACCCACTTCGAACCTCTCTCTCTACTCTACTCTCTCCCTCTTTCTAACCCTAACTTATCTCGGATCAATTCATATCAATGCGACATTAATAGACCAGATTAATCCTTTGTTAGGGATGGAGACTAATTAGGTTTTGTTTAGCAAAACTCTCTGTCTCTCTCTCTCTCTCTCTCTCTCTCTCTCTCTCTCTTCAAATCACAGCCATGATGGAGTTGAATGGATCTTAAATATTAATCAATTGTTGACTTTGATAATGGTTGGGCTAGTAATGTGACCAGATTTAAAGGTTTTACTGTACACAAAGTGATGGTGGTCATCATAATTTGGACAACGATGGGTGACGTCGCTGGGGAAGAAGTGGTGTTGTTATCAGAGAAGAATGGCATTATAGCTTCATCTGTCTTGTAACAGAAATAATTTTGTCTTTTGCTTTGTCTGATTCATTAATTGTGAAGAGACAAAATAAGTTTTTGGATGGGAATCCATCTACGACGCCACCGCTGCCGCCACTTCCGTTGTGTTTGTATGGGGAGAGAGAGAGAGAGAGAGAGAGAGAGAGAGAGAGAGAGAGAGAGAGAGAGAAAAAGGGAGGGGCAAAATTGTAGATTTGGGCAGTGGGTGGTGGTGGGTTTGATTTGAATTGTTTATGTAGAAATAAGGAAGAGAAAATTTAATTTAATAAAATAAGTAATATCGTTTTTGACACTTTGACCAATTTTATTTTGTATTCTGCATAGGTTGGGAAAAGACTCAATTGCCCTCCCCTCGTACAAGGCACGTGATGAAAAATGTTAATTTTCTAACCTCTGTCACGGTCAGGGGGCAAAATGGGACGAATGGCAACGTCATGTATGAACTTGGGACATTTTAAACATTGGGATTCATTGTATAATTTGGTGGATACTTGAGGGTGATAAACATATTTTGGCCTAATTCTTAATAAATGTTTCAATGATCTAATACTCCATCCCTTCCTAAATAATTTTGATTAATTTTTTTCTTTTTTTGTCCATTTTAAAAAATTGTCTTAATTCTAAATTTTTCTTTTTAAGAAAATATTTTTATCACTTTATCCTTACTTTTTCTTCCTATTTTAATTATGACCACATACACAAATGTTTTAAAAAAAACTACATATTATACCAATATTGCCTAGTCAAAAGGAAGATTATTTAGGAACGGAGGAAGTACCATCTATACCCTAATTTAATGAAAAAGATATTGAGAATTGGATATGTTATTCTACTCAAGGGTGTCCAGTATATCTTTGTATTTGTCTAACGGCGTCTAGTGTACAGTTTGCATTTACGATTCTAGTTTATTAGGCTCCGTTTGTTTCAATAAAATTAACTTTTGGAAAAAAAAAATTGGAAAATAGTTTCGAAAAAATGAAATTTTTTTATTTTCAGACGTTTGGTAAATCTTTCAAAAATATAATGAAAAACATTTTCGGGTGTTTGACAAACACATGAAAAATGTTACTAAAAACATATCATGAATATATACAAAAAGTTATACTCCATCCGTCTGAAAATTAGTGTCTCGTATTTACAAAAGGTGTATATTTGAAAAAATAAAAGAAACAATTGTTGTGGAACGTTCCAAAAAGAAATAATGAACACTTATTTTAGGATGGAGGAAGTGTTTATTAAAATTGAGTACTTCAAATGTAATATTAGGCTCCAATTCCAGCTTCAAACTAGAAATTTTATGATCTCAAATATTATACCATAAGTTCCATATACTTTTTAACCAAAGATTTTATTTCGTGTAATATTATATTTAAAAATTAAGCTATTAAGAAAATAGTTTAAGTTTTTAAATCCACCAACTAAAGACTTTCAAATATATATATATATATATATATATATATATATATAACGGGTTCAATCTATCTTAGTATTTTTAATTGAAATATCGTTTTGAAATATTTTTGGAATTCAACTATTTGAATTTATAGTATTATTGTTACTTTCCTGTCTCAAAATGAATATTTACTTTTATTTGTAATCATGGATAAAAGTGAACATTTATTTTGGGACGAACAAGAATATTATATTTTAATGCTATAAAAGTTTTTTATAAATCTTGACAATATCAACAAAATAATATATAAATAAAACTGTGTTCATATAGAGTCACTTCAAAAGATTACGGTAAAATATTACGATTATTTTTCTTGAAAGAAAATTGAATTGAATATAGCACATTCAAATGTTGTGATACTAAGAGAAAATTGGAATGAACAAATTTTGGAAAATGACTTACGGAAATGAAGTCCGTAAGTCATTTTCCTGTAAAGAAGACTTCATTTTCTGTTGACTCGTAAAATGTTTTATATTAACTACATTTTCCTCATGTTACCAAACACCGAAAAATGAGGAAAGTGTGTTCCGGAAATCATATTCCGTTAAACAAACGGAGCCTTAGTTTGTTAGCGCCTAATCAGTATAACGGGCGTGTATTCTTAGTTTATTGATGATCATCTTTATTTCCGTAATGAGCGAGGTCTGCTTAATCAAGTTTTAATGAAGATCATTTTTCTCTCTCTTCAACTTTCACAATCTCATCTCGAATTCATCGACTCTAATGAACTTTAATATCAGTGCATGTGATACTTTTCTCAATACATTTTTGTCCAAACATCATTTTTCACCATTATATTAATTGCAGATTTCACCATTTCATTATTGTTAATATGATACAATTTCGACTAAAGACACAAATTGCAACATCCGTAAAACAAATGAGCTGAAAGCTGACGTGGCTAGCTTAAAGCTTATGCACCTTCTTTCCAATTCGTAAAACCTATTATTCACATTAATTTGAAGGCTAAATTGATGTTTTAAAACCAATTCGTGTCTAGCTTAAAGTTTTGTTTTAAGAAACCTTCTTCACTTACTTTACCATTTTAGCCCCCAAATTGATGTGAATACATGACAATTCAGGTACAAAAATAGGTTTCGAACCCTAATTTTGTAGTAATGCTTCAATAATGTTCTGAGGATCACCAACGGAAAGAAATTGAATGGTGCGAAAACCCTAGGCTAGCCACGACAGCTTCCCGTCCTTTTTTTTCTTGACGAACACTACACTTAGTATCTTTGAATGAAGTTGCGTCAAACAATCGTAAACATTTCAAAAATAAATAAATAAACCCTAAGTACGTTGATGCAAAATGACGTTTGAATTACATTTTGCCCTTGTTTAAGTGGGTAGTTCATTTTGTAATTTGTCATCATTTTGTGATCGACTTTGTAATGTCTTAATAAAAATGTAAGAGAGAGAATTATAAAACCCAATCATAAAGGAAGTAAAACCTATGGAAAAAAATAAAAATAAAACACGTACCCCACTATCTTTTCTTGTGATAAACAGCTAAAAAATTTATTATTGATTTTTTTAATGATTTTAATGTTCAAGCGAAAGAGTAAGAAAAATAGAGAGAAGAATAAAAATTTAATAATAGAGAAAGTAAAATGACGAAAAACCAAAAAACAAAAAAAAACACGTGTACCAACGGGCTTTATACACTCCAAACTGTATGCATCGAATTCAAAGTAAACTGAAATCATATCGAGAAGGAGCAATGTTATGGTTAAAAAAAATTTAAAAAATTTCTTGACGGTTATTAATTAATTATTAAGTTTATATATGTGGGCCCACCATTCAACCCACGTGTCAGATTTACACTTATCTGTGACCAACAGAATATAAGCAAATTGCTTAGGGGGACAAAGTCAAACGCAACAACATGCCAAATTGTATGCATTTCGAATTATATACTGCCTCACATCACCACTATACACAGTGTCTAGCAAATTGATCAAAATTTTCCGGTGAGAACCGACTGCGACCCAAGCAAAGCCGATCAGATGGCTGCCGTCGACGAGCTGACAACACTTGAGCATGCCCGAATCTCACCGGCTGCCAGTGTCGAAAACTCGCAGCCACTTTCGTTCCTCGATAGATTTTGGATCGCCTTCTTTCCCGTTCATCAACTCTGCTTCTATGACTATCATCACTCCAAATCCCATTTTACCCAAACACTTGTTCCCAGTCTCAAGCAATCCCTATCCGTAACCCTCCAACACTTTTTCCCATATGCTGGAAATTTGATAGTCTCTACTTGTACCAGTTCAAGTGCTAGAACAAAAGCGGAAATTCGTTACATGAAGGGTGACTCGGTTTCTCTAATAATAGCCGAGTGCACAAGTATTGATTTCAATTATCTTACGGTAAATCATGCTCGGAATTCCGACAAATTCTATCCTCTCGTACCTCGACTGGGACATGTTATTAAATCGTCCGACTCTCTCAAAGTCCCGCTTCTAGCCGTTCAAGTGACACTATTTCCGAATCATGGTATCTGCATCGGGGTCACCACGAACCACGTTGCATGTGACGGGAACGCCAGGGTCAGGTTTCTGAAAGCGTGGGCTTCGATTACAAAATTTGGCGATGATAAGTCATTCCTTGCTAGCGGATCTCTTCCTTTTCATGATAGATCTATAATCAAAGAGCCCGAATTTCTCGGTGAACGTTTTTGGAATCTAGAATGTGAAATCAGGATTCTAGAGTCTGAACCCCACAATCTCTCCGGTCCTAGCGACAAGGTTCGGGGGTCGTTTATCTTGACACGAGCTCAGATCAATAGACTCAAGGATGCAGTTTTGGTGCAAAGACCAAAGTTACAACATGTTTCATCTTTTGTTGTAGCATGTGGTCATATTTGGAGTAGCATTGGTAAACTGCATGCTACGATCGCAGACGACAAGGGTGAGGAGGAGCTGGAACAGATTACTTTTGTGGCAGATCTTAGGGCTCGTTTGGATCCACCGATTCCTGCAACTTATTTTGGAAACTGCATAGGGCCTTGTATAGCTAGAGCAAAGCGCGTTCAATTACTAGGAGAAGAAGGATTTTTTAACGCGGTTGAATTGATCAGAGAGGCAATCGGTAAAAGATTTAGCAGTAAGGAAAGCATACTCGAGGACGCGGAGACGTGGAACAAGGAGGCCGCTGGACCACCGACGACGATAGGTATCGCCGGGTCACCTAAGTTCAACGTTTACGACACTGATTTTGGGTGGGGAAAGCCCAAAAAATGTGAAGCGATTTCGACCGATTACTCTACATCGGTATCACTTAGTGTGACAAAGGAATCAGAAGATGATTTAGAACTCAGCTTGTCTCTTCCCAAGATTCAAATGGATGCTCTTGTTACCATCTTTCACAAAGGATTAGAGATTAATATTTGACAATTTGGTATGGTCTTAAGTCCCTCTGTCGTTGTAGTCAATGGGCACTCCAAGTGATCAGGTATTAGGTATTAAGCCTCCCACTTTTATTAATTTTTGTTTCGAATAAAATTTTGAGAATGCCGTTTCTCTTTTCCTTAAAAACAAAAATGAAAAGAATTTGTGTGCTGTTGTTCAGATTGTCGTCCAAATTCTATCGATGCTAGAAAGAAAAATGGCCAATGTATCAACATTTCTTTCGCGTTTGGTGGTTAGGAGTGCAGTTGGTTATGCCCAAGACCATCGGGGTCGTAATTTGTTGGGGAGTGTTTTTCTCTTCCATAATCGATTTTGAGCCTATGGTAGTCAAACATATCTAGAATGACATACTCCCTCAGTCCCTAAATTATTGTCTTCCTTTCATTTTTCGTCCGTCCCAAAATAATTGTCTTGTTTGAAACTTTCCTTTTTAGAACATCACTTTTACTATTTTACCCTTACTTTTTCTTCCTACTTTAATTATGGGCCACATACACATGAGTATTAAAGGAAACAACACATTTTTTCAATACTATTCTAATATTAATAATCAAGTCAATTGAATTTTCTTAATCTGTATGCCGGGTCATCCCAGATAATAATTTAGGGACAGAGGGAGTAATTGATTTTAGAAAGGGTTTTGGTGGGTGTTGCGTGTTGCTCTCGTCATATATCGTCTGTTGGAGAAACGTTTTTTGTGTTTGTTCTAATTGTGTCAGGAAGGTGATGCTGGATTTGAATAATATTCATCTTTTTTTAGCTTTTCCTATTGCTACTATGTAGGTCCTTTTAGCATTGGGTTTTGTGGTGTTTTATTGGATGCTAGCCTTTTGCTTTGTTTCTTTGATGTATGTAGAGCTCTCTTCTTTAGTTGGATTCATCGGGGTGTTTTGTTGTATTATACGTTGGAAATAATAGCAACGCTGCGAACAGATTATTTAACATAAGAAATAATTAAATAATTAATAGTGCATAGTGATTATGATCATAATTAAGCGATAAATTCAATCAATAGTCATATATAATCTCAAATATGAATTGTACATTAACAACATAAAATATAGAGTAATTGGGAGACTTATCAGATCGAGTCACCTGTAAACAGACTTGGCGTAGAGAAAATCTTGCCCCTTACTCTTGTGGTTTCGGGTACTAGCAATTTTCTCTGTAAATGAAACAATTTCAGAACCCAAACCTAATTTCACACACAGGTTTGAGTTCACTTCAATTGTTATCTCAATTTACGTAATTTTTGTACGTAGCTTCACATGTATTAAAACAAAACCGAACCTAGCATCAATGGAGAAAAAGACGATGAGAGAGGGAGCGCAGCGTACAACATGCATACACACACCGCTGTCCCCCTGTTTCGTTTCCATCCACATCCCAAAAAGAAAAAACTGCCCAAAACTGCCCAAAACCTAATGATTTAAGTGTAATCATGATTTTTTTTGTTTTCTTTTTCCTTTAGCCCCTGTTCAACTTAAGATTGCTGAATTGGAACCTTCAAGATTAGGAAAAGCCGTACATTGGCCCAGCTCACTAATTTTAAGTTTAATTCGGTTAACATTTGTTAGATCACAAAGTAAATAATTAGGAAACTTTCAAAGCCTTTAATATGAAAGATATAGTTTCAAGCAACGTGAATATTTACTACCTTATTTTTTATGAACATTACGTTCACAAACCTTGTAATATAACAACACCCAAACTTATCTTTTATTTTTCAATTGGGTAACACGTAAACTAAAAGTATTAAATACTTAAAGTAATATACATCCCAATAAAAAGTCTTTGAACTATGGATTCCTACCACCAAATGGTTTTAATCTAAAATTCAATTACAACTTTGACTTTCATAGTTTATGACTTATTTGGACATAAGCCACCCATACATGACCTACCAAAAGAAACCAACCAAGTTGGCTAAAACCATTTGCATAGACTAAAATATCCAACAATCCCCCACAAATCCATAGTGAAAAGACGAACAAATCCATACATATCATGTTTTGCAATAATGGTACCATCTGGTTTGAACCATTACCTAATTAAGCTATCCAACGCTTACCCCCACAGGAACAAGTGAACTGATGTCTTGAACTTGAAGCCTTGGATGTGATGGTTTTTGTTGGTAGCAACACAACATAGGCAATGATAGCAATTTTTAGGGTTGATGCATTATAGCCTTGCGCGTCCTGATTCACTCTCATGAATGTATTCAAGAAACAACCCACATTCCTCAAGTTGCAGCCAAACAACAACATTTACATAGTTGGGCGTCTCTAGGGATGCAACACTAACATCTCGTCAAAAAGACTTGGTCCATTCAAAGTCTAAAAACTTTTACTTTGTATGCAATAAATAGCACCGTACATGTTATTCAGGGGACAGACACAAACACACAAGGTGTCAATCTATTTTTAGGTGCTCCAACCCCACTTGACAGCTTGTTATTGCCACATTGAACCTTTTTCGTAGGATCTCCACTCAGATAGGTTGGGTTGCTGCTGCAAGTGAATTATAATGGGTTTTCAGTCTCATCCCCAACCTGAATTTTAGGACTAGAGTTACCTCAAGTTCTATAATTAAAGGTCCGACTGTGTTTTTTCCTTGTCAGGTACCCACAAAAACAGCAGTAGTGACCTTTCAAAACACAATATCCTTTACAGCTCTATTCTGACTTGGACGTGTTTCCTTGTTTTATAATTATACTTGATACTTATAATCTTCGCTATTGTGATAAAACAATCACATAACTCAAAGATAACATGAATTGTCTCTTTGATCATGGGCAATCCAGACCTGTGTCATTACAACCATTCAAATTACTTCTAATAGTATCTATATTATTTAACTCAGCCTTAAAGTTAGACTGATACAATAGAGTATGTTCGTCATACGTCTAGGTGGCGGTGCCTCCACCTAAGATAACAAGAACACAGTCTATTTTGCTATAATTTACTGAATTATTAGCAATCCAGCCAGCATTATTATACCTTTCAGGTATATCAGGGAATTCCCACAATGTAGCTCAAGGGATTAAGTTCCCTTTTAGGTCCTCAAGTAACCTAACCAAGAGTTCCTTAGCGAACCCTATTTGGACAGCTAGAATATCCACTTAAATTATATTCGAGAATGAAATTCTCAGTCTCATATAATTTCCAAAATACATCAAGCTTCCAACAAATCTGAGAATATATTAATTAAGACATGCACACGAATCACAGCTTTATTCGTATAGTTAGTTATCAAATGAACTTTATGTGTTTAATTAACGATTCTACTGTTTCGTATAATTCAAATTCTCAGTTATACTTTCGGTATTTATAAAATCAACTGAATGAATCAACAACAGTCCAAGAATTATTTTACGAACACTTTTATCCTTCATTCCAAACTTACTATTTCAAGAATAAATTTTGTCTCATTAATTATCTCAATATCCACACAATGAATATAATCAATTTGGCACAAGACTTCGTACTAATCACTTTTTACCATATTGTAGAAATACTAACCACTCATTGATTGAAGCCATATAATAAACTATTATTATCAAATTTTACATGCCATTACTAAGGACTTTTAAAGTCCATAGAGTAATTTAACGAGTTTACGAACTTTAATATTGTTACTAGAATCTACAAATTCTTCAGCAAGTCTTAATATTTTTTTTTTCTTCAAAAAACATGACGACATACAGTCTCGTCAACTATATGAAGACTCATAAAATATATATAGATGTACGTACTTGAAGAATATCAATTGTAGTCAACACAAGCAACCAAGAAATAAATAAAAATATTTATTCCTTCTATAAGTTCAAACTCTTAGGCAATCAAACTAACCTTAGATATTCAAAATAGTTACACATAGTCTAAGTTCTCTTTAAAGAGCTTATTTACATCCAATCATAGTATACCTAAGAGTTAGCTCGATTAATTCTCATGTCCGATTAGCGACAATAAAATTCATCTCACTGCTTTCTTCTAATGCTTAGCTTTATGTGAAACTTAGCATTCTTGAAAGCCATAGATATGCCCTTGATTTTGAATGTGATACAATCTTTCAAAATCCTTAGCAATCCTACTCAAACTCTTTCTAGGTTTATCCATTTTATCAAAGATGGAACAACTCACACATTTATCATCAATTCCTCAATAGCAGGAATTGAACTAGCTAGATGTAGGACTAGAATCTTTAGAGCTTTCAGTTTTCATAGGACGTTTGATACGATCTTCGCCAAGGATTCTCGATGAATCACGTTTTGACGCGGAACGGAAGCTAAAATCAAGGAAGTTGGATGGAAGGTGACACCTCAACCCGATAAATCAGTCCAACTGCGAACCTTGGCATATACAGCCGCAACCCGTTAGTTGAGACGACCACAAACTTTGGTATAAGGATTAACGCCACAATTGGTATGGAATCCCAATTGTTAAGCTGAATAGGGTGAACGCTACAGGACAATCCTGATAAGTTCGAATAGTTCGCAAAGTACAAAAAGAATTGAAGAATTCTCTCAATTTAATTTAATCTCAAAGTTGTTGTGTTTAGAATACATAGAACAACCTTATATAGGTAAAAACCAAACCTTACTAAACCCTAAAAAGGTCTAAAAGACGAACTTCTAAAATATAGGGAAAAACTCTAAATAAAAATACATTAAATCTCGAGATAGGAAAAACCCTGCCCGTCGCTATGCGACCGCATGGAAGCTATGCGGACGCCTTATGTGGCCGCATAAATTTCATAAACCCTGCCCTGGAAAATGATCTCGCCTTAAGCAGCCGCCCACGATTTGATGATACTATGCAGACGCCTTATGCGGTCGTATGAAGCCTGGTGAGTTTCTAGAAGTTGGAGCTTGGACCCTCATGTCTTCCAACTCATCTTTATGACCTCGGATCACATTGAGACAAATTCCTTGAGCTCTTAGATCAATGTTTAGGCATGGAAGAGGCTTGAACTCTCGAGCTATCGCGAACAAAGTGCACTTGAATTTCCATGCACGATCCTTTGCCATATAGTCTTTGAACACATGTATGAACATTAGATTTGAGCAAATCCGGATTGCATCATTCTCCCTTTCTTCAAAAAGATTTGTCCTCAAATCTGCACTTGGTTCAAAATTGAAATCATTGGTGTGCTTTAGAACTTGTACACGGCCTTCAACTTCTAATATCGGTTTGGAGCGTGTTAACAATTGAAATTGCTCTTCTTGGACGAACAACCATTCCCAAGTTCCGGGATCAAAATTCAGTCTTGATTGTTTGGCACAGTGTGTAGTCCTTTGCTCAACAAAGAGTCTTGCTTTTACCTGAGATAAAGTGTTAACAAGGCTAGGAAAGATAAGATCAAATTCATTAGTACAATATGTATCTTTCCCAACGAACTGTTTGTTGTTGAGTCGCGTGAGGAACCAAGAGATCAAACCTGAAACTTCACACTTCGTGAAGCCCCAACTCTAGTACTGGGCCACTCTTAAGGACTGTTTTGTTGTATTATTGTTAGTGGTGTATCTATCTTCAAATTATAGAAAAATCATCAGCGCTCAATGAAAATAATTTAGGCGATTCTGGGCAGCAAGTCACTTAATGCTTTTGATCGATAAAGCTCAAAAACTTATGATGTTCATGAGTGGTCCACGGAAAAAATTTATTGTTTCAAAAGAAAAAAGAAAAAAGTCTAACTTTTATTTTCTTCACACATCTCATTTTTTAGTTGTACTAGAAATTGAACCAAGTTGTTTTTCCACCGATCGAAATGAATTGTATCAGTCCACTGAAGTCGTTGCCCCTATATTAGGACTATTGCCACTATGTGTATCTTGGAGTCCGAATCAGTATATCAACATGATTTAACCTTAGTGTATAATACTAACGCCTTTGATTGGTGGATATTATTAATTTTTCTCTTTGTCACACACACACACACACACACACACACATTTATATTTAATTATTCGTCAGGTATCCACCAATCAAAGACTTAGTGTTGTACACCATCATTAAGTATTGATGTACAAATTTGTACTGGTGCATTGGTGCACGTAAAGTTTTCTACGTCAAATACACAATGCGTTTTTCATAATCGAAAAATATAAGGCAACTTCTTCGATTCATCAATTCAATTGTGCAAAAGTGGTGTTTTATACCCCTCCAGCTAGCAGCGAGTTACGTATACACAATTTTTATGAACGAATAAAACTTACTCCATCCGTCCCGGATAAATATTCTTACTTTTTATTTTTTGATGTCCCAACTAATTTTCCTAAAGACTTTGATATACTATTCTCTATCATTTTTCCTAATATATCCTTAAAACTTGTTTTAATATAACACATGCCAAACAAACTCAATAATTTAAAGTAGTTGAACTCAATTAATGTTCATGAGTATTATGGTCAGAATACATTTTACAACATATCATTAATAATGTTTCTTAATTTCTGTGTTTTATCCACTAAAAATATTTATTCGGGAAGGAGGGAGTATGAGAATTACGAAGAATGAAAGAAAGAAGGAAATTTCAGTATTGTTTCGTTGGTGTAAAAATCGAAAGAACAAGATAGAGAGAGAGTGGGGTGTAATTTGGTCCATTTAATAAGGAGTAGACAGGATACAAATATTCCTTTAAAAACGGTCCCGTGATGCAAGAAAACGCAAGAACAGTTCAAAGAAGATAAAAATTGTAAAGAGCGGAAAAAAAAAAAAAAAAAGAAGATAACTATGTAGATGGACAAAAATTGCAATTAACACTTAGTAAAAAGACGTTTGATGCATTTTAAATCAATAAGTAAGAGGCAAAAAGGAGAAATAATAGGATCAAGAACAAGTGAAAACCACTAAAAATACTACTCTCTCCATCCTAAATTGGGTCTTATTTTTTATTTTTTAGGAAAAATTAAAGAAATTAATTTTTAAGCAACTCTTTTTTAATACCAAACATAATCCCCCTAATTGTCCACCTAATAGCACTGCAAATATATATTGTGACATGATAATTGGTAAAATTAAATTTAATAACTTTATAGTAAATATTTATTTTGAGACAAATAATTACTCCCTCCGTCCCAGATAAATGTTCCTATTTTTTATTTTGGGATGTCCCAACTAATGTTCCTAAAGACTTTTGATCCACCTATTCTCTACCATTCTTCCTAATATACCCTTAAAACTTTATTTAATATAACACATTCCAAACAAACTCAATTATTTAAAGTAGTTGAACTCAATTAATGTTAATAGATATTATGGACAGAACATATTTTACAGTACATCATTAATTATATTTCTTAATTCCTGTATTTTATTCACTAGAAACATTTATTCGGGACGGAGAGAGTATAAAATAAACATTTAATTTTGGACGAAGAGAGTACAGACTTCAAAATAATGTGTATTCGAACACAGCCGATGCCTTTATACTAAACTAGTTTTACACCCGTGCGTTAAACGCACAGGCCAAATACTATCCTATTTCACGGAAAGATAATATTTTATGCAAATACTATCCTAGTTCAAGCTTATTTTCATTGACTCCATCATAGAAAACATATATACTCATTGGTCCAAAATAAGTATCCCCTTTTCCTTTTTAGGATGTCCCAACAAAATAGAAACAAAATAGAAAAAACAGAAATAGGAGGAAGAAGAAAGACTAACCTCAACATCCACCATAAGCAACTCAAAAGATGGAGGAATCTTCATATCATTCCCAGGTTTTACTTCCCACTTTCGTGCTAATCTTACCTTAATCAACCAATCTGATCTTCCTTTTTTAATGTCTTTCAATAGAGTAAAAGTCATTTTATGTTCTTTGGCTGGGAATAATGCAAAGTATATGAAAAAGATTGGAATAGGATGAAAAAGAAACAGATTTTGAAGAAAAACCGTATTATAAACTGGATAAATAAACCTGTTGATATTCCCATTTACTAAATTGGGGAATCCGAAAATAATCTTAAGAGGCAATCACTTAAATAAATATATATCATTGTATCGATATAAATTCTAAAAAAAATTTATACACATTATTTGTTGGCTTTTCATCTTTATTGCATATCAATATCTTGAAACCAGAATGCTATGTTATCCTAGAAACTGCAACTGCCCATAGCTAAACACTGGTTTCATCAATGTTTATATGTTTTTGTATATCCAAATAAAAATAAAAAATAAAATTACTTTAATGAACCAAAATATAATTTGATTAAAAATAAATTATCCAATTTCAACCATTAAAATTAAATCATTTGATTAAAATAAAATTATAAAGTAAATAAAAATAAAATACATATCGATTGACTAAAGTCAATCATCCAATGTCAACCATTAAATGTCTAAAATCAAATATTGGCAGTCAATTTTGTAAAATGTTATAGCAAAGCAAGAGGACAAATTTCAATTAATGCATCATAGTATAGGGACGTTTGTACAACTTTTACTTTTCTATACATATGTATGTATATATATATATATATATATATATATAGCTTTTCAAATGGAGGAGTAGTAGTATAATATTAGAGGGAGAAACTAAAAACAGAAGTCAGTAACGTCCATGTGGTTATGAAGGAATCAAATGCCTTGGATAATGTAGCTCAAATGCCTTGGATAATGTTGTAGTCATTAATACAACATTTAATTTTCAAGTTGGGAAATGTTTAAAAGTATTTGCTATTTATTAAGTTCAGATGACTGTTCATTTTTGGAAAGTTCTTTTTGGCGGAAAATTTCCTATTTTAGTAAGTGTCAAAATCACTTGTGTCATTATATATATATAGATTTTCTTTTCTGTTTGAAGTTTTGTGGGTCACGAGTACAAGAATTTCTACCTCCGTCTCAAATTCAGGGAGATGCTAAACAACGCACCCAAAAGTGCTAAACAACGCACCCTTAATTATAAAATTACCAACCTACCCTTAAACTTAAAAAATTTTAAAAAACAAAAACTAACTTAACCCCCTCCCCACCCCTCATTTCAAACTCTCTCATTCTATCTTACTTTCTCTTCCCTTTTCTCTTACTTTCTCTCACTTTCTCTCATTCTCTCCACTTTTCTAACAAAATTCTATATTCCTTCAACATTTACTCAAAGAAAAAGGTACGTTTCTTTATAATTTATGTAATCTTTTATTAAATGTTAATGTTTGAACTAAATGAAAAAAAAAAAACGCATTTTTAGAGGGCCGGACCGGCTATGCATGCAAACAACCGGGCGGCTATATACAATGAGGACCGGGCGGCTATAAAGCATTTGGGCCGGGCCGGCTATATTTGAATAAGGCCGGACCGGCTATATTTAAATATAACCGGGCGGCTATATTTAAATATAACCGGGCGGCTCCTTTTTTTTGAAATAATAATGATGTTCCTATTACATTATTTTTGCTATATTTTTGTTAGATTAAATTGCTTTATTATTAACTTTTAAAATTGCTATATTTTTGTTAGATTAAACTTTATAAAACATAAATTTAAAACATAAAAAAACATATATTGCTATATTACATTATTGATTATTTAAACATAAATTTAAACTTTTAAATTGTTAGCTATATTTAAACATAAATAAGAACATAAATTGCTATATTTAAATATAAATAAAAACATAACTTTTTTTTATCGATTATATAAAACATAAATTGATATATGTTTGTTGTTTGATTAAATTTTTATTTTACGTAAATTTTATAATTACGCTAATTGTTATTGTCATTTATGTATTTTATAATTTTGTTTTACGTAAATTTTGTTAGCTTATTAACTTGTTATTGTTAATTTTAGATGTCGAGTTGGTGGCGGTGGCGATGGTGACCAATCGGGACGAGAGCTTATAGCGGGAGGTGAAGGATCGCATAGTAGGCTGCGCCCGAGCCAAAGCAAGTAAGAGCGAGCGGGATAGTCGGCGGCCTAGTCGGCGGCCTCCACCGATAGTTCATCATCCGGCTAGTGTCACTCGTGAGCGGACTCCACCGGCCTTTCGACGGTCATGGATCCTTTCATTTGGTGGTCCTTCGCCAATGGTGAGAGTGATTTGGCGGTGAACGTGAATTAGAGGTAATTGGACCTCAAGTTTGGTCGGGTCCTTCGCTAGTAGTCGGCGACGGGTCGAGCATGAGGCCTGGAAGGGGAAAGGGTGTGATGAGTGCTTCGCATTTTCAGCAGTTGCATCGCACCTATCAGATGCAGATGGGAGACACTGACGATGACTCTGATGATGATGATGACGGCGACGACGATGACGGCGAGGATGTTGCTATTGGTCGAGGAGGTCGAGGTCGTGGGCGTGGGCGTGGTCGTGGACGGGGACGAGGAGTTGATACCGATGATGATGAGTGGATGTTATTCGATTCACATCCGGGGGCCCGCCACGCCGGCGTGCTTGGTTTTCTTGGCCATATTGCGCATGCAATATGGAATGGCGAGGTAAAATAAATTATTTTCACGCATAATTTTGATTATTGTTATCAATATATTTTGTATGAGATTGGTAATGATAATTATTAAATGGGTGATATTTTTTTTAACGGGAGCGGCAAGTGTTGATTTGTCATAATCTTTGCCGATCGCCTTACTAAATGGGTGATATTGTGTGACAGACGAACGACCTTATTACAGTGCAGGCTAGGACACTTGAGGCGGTGCATGTTTCACACCTAAACATGCCTTTGATTTCTGCGTTTGTCGGCGATGGCACCGGAAACAAACGGTTTCCATCCGCCATTTGGTGAGATGTCTATCACTCGCACGATGTGCATTACATTCTACGGATTCCAGTGGCAGGGAATATTGTCATCCCGAACACATCAATCTCGGGAATCAAGGGTCGGTGTCGGCCCTATTAGGAATGACAATGTCGAGATCAGGTGAAGTCGAGCGGCGTTAAGTTCAACTTGTTGATGGAACGTCTAAGCCCGAAGTAGTTAGTCCAAGAAATAGGGCGATGGGTTATATCATGTGGTTGCTGGGTGCAACATTATTTTTGGACAAGACCCAGAATCGATTGACTGTGCATTATTTGCCCTTGTTGGCGAGCTTAGCTGACGTTTCTGGTTATGCGTGGGGTGCAGCTACCTTAGCATATTTATACCGCCAGGGAATTGCTTCTAGGCGAATACCGCCCAAATTGCAGGGTGTTTGACGTTGCTGCAGGTGTGTATAATTAATTATTGAAATTTAATTATGTAATTTTTTGGTAACATATTTAATTGGCACTTGTTTTTAACACATTTAATTGGCACTTTTTTCAGACTTGGATCTACGAGTACTTTCCTGCATTTAGACCGAGCAGGAGGCAAGGATGGACGCCGAACTTGCCGTGTTCGTTGAGATGGGCCCCCACTGCGACACCAAGGACGTCACAGACAGCTCTGCTAGAGTATAGACGTGCACTAGATCGATTATCTGCTGACTTGGTACGTATTTTATTTATTTTCGTAAGCATTTAATAGAATATTTTATTAATGATGTTTAATTATTTTATAATACAGGTGACGTGGACCCCATTCCATGTGAATCCGACCGCGAAGTCCCAATTAGTCTTTTCTCGGGCATAATTCATTCCAAGGATATTACCGAGCCGTACATGCCCGATCGATGCCTACGACGGTTTGGGTATACACAAGTCATACCGTCTCGGATATACGTCCCATCGTGGTGTATAGAGGTCGGAATGCCCATAAGTACAAATGCAAGCACGAGCTTATGAAGAGGGCATGGCAAGAATGGCGACTTCTTCTGCTCAATTTGAGCGCCATTGGGTCCTCGGTAGCGAGTTACCCACATGAGGCGGTCGACGGTTACATGGCTTGGTATCGGAGCATTCGCATCCTCGAGTCTCGCCGCGAGCTAGGAGTGCCGATCTTCTTTGGGAAGTTGATCCCCACGAGATACCCGAAGCATCTACGGTGAGTAACTATTAATTTTTATATCGACATTTTTATCAATCATTACATATTATATTTGATTTTGAGTAACTATTAAATATTAACACTTGCGTCTGCTGGGTTGGACACCAACTGGAGCTTCGAGTCCCGAGAGGCGGGATGAAACGGACGAAGTTGTCTTTTGGGAGACACTTGATGACTTGTGTAATAAAGTTAGAGAATGGATGTAGATGAACATGTAGGGTGTTTAATTTTACTTTAACCGGGACGAATATATGTATTATTTACTTATGTTTGATACGATATTTTGGTTTCATCTTTATGTATGATAAACATTTTCCGACTTTGCATTCTATAATTGTTGGACATTTCAAATTGATAGAAAAGTGCCTAATTACTTTAACATTACACAATATAGAAAAGTTCATAATTAATAACATTACACAAATGTTTTCTTTTACACGCATGTTGTTCAAATTGCGATCGTTGCCTCCAAAAGGAAAATTCGCCCGGTGTGCAATGTTGGGATCACAAATTAGTTCCCAACCGGGTATAATCTTTGGCATTGGAGAGAACCCAGGCATATATAATGCAATGAAGTGGTTTCCATTAACCAAACCGAAGTCTATCTGTTCATTTGGCGGTGCACCTTCTTCGGCTCGAGACTTTAGTGGTAAGTATGTCGTACTCTTGAAGTGACCAACATGTGACTATCTTTTGGTACTTGGTCGCAATCACAAGTCCTAAGTCCATGAGATCCAAATAATGCTCTTCGGTCTTTGGAGAGTGATACCATTCAAGTCTATATTTTCTGCATTTACTACATGCTCCCAAAACTCGTACATAAAAATCCCGTTTTCCCGAGCTCATGTAGCAATTCGAGTCTCACATCAAGCCAACGCTCCTCGAACCATACGAAATAGGGCAATGACTCGAACCCACAATTTCCATCTCCCTTTACATTTACATAATCATCAATGAAGTCATGAATGAAGGATGGTACTTGATCTGCGAATGGAAATGAATTACCCGTACTATGCATCGATGAAGATCGACCTCGACCTCGACCTCTACCTCGACCTCGACCGGAGATGGACATTGGGTCACTAATCATGGAGTATGTCCGATCTACGTGCTCCCGGTCGGACAACTCCCTTTTGGTCGAGTTTTCCCTCGGACGTCCTTTGTGATGCTCATGTATAGGTGTACCTAAACATTGTAACATTACACAATATAGAAAAGTTCATAATTAATCATTTTAACATTACACAATATAGAAAAGTTCATAATTACATATTATATTTAGATGTACTGTTGTCGCCGCATGAGAATGAAAGTAGGCGTGAAATCGGCGGCATAATCTTTGCGTCTTTAGGCACATTTTTATATCATACATCGGGTTGTTGAGCACTTCATCGCCACGAGTAGCTCCCTCCATCCGGTTCATCAAATTTTTCTCCCTCCATATGTAAAGTCCTCCAAAAGACATGGATACCGTGGGGATCAATTGGTAGATTAGCGGCCTCCAACACATTCATTTCATGTGCACACGGTAAGCCATGTGTTAGTCGAACGAACAACCGCATTTTTGAATCGGTACCAATTTTCTTTTTCGACCCCGTACGTCAACCTCTTCGATGAGCGTTCAATACAATGGTGTGATACTTTACCTCTCAAGTTAAAAACAATAACCTATCTGTTACTTTCAAATCAAAGTTCCTTGCCCTTTCAAATGTAGTCTTGATCTCATTGAATTGGAGCTCGATCAAGTCATGGATCGCAAGACTAAACTATCCAAACTGTTTGACGATGTTTTTAACCAACTCTTTAACATCCCATGTGCACTCTTAACTCGTTATGCGATATGGCATAAAAATAAATTAGATCAATGTAAAATTGGATTTCTTAAATCATTAAATTAAAGATAAATTTAAAACTAGTACTGTTGGTAGTAGTAGTTCCAAAATGCACATAATTTTTGTCCAAGCATGGACAAATCGATCTCGATACGGCTCCAACCATTCCTTCTTCACATAAGCGATCTGGTATCCATTTCCATTTTCTTCCATCGAGCCAACATAAGTTGATATTCATCCTCGATCTTGGCGTGCACTATCCTTTGCCATCGTGAACTAAATGCTTTGGTAAATTTTTTATTCTTCATCATTGTACCAAATATTTTTCCACGTTCTTGGATATGTGTCGCCTACATAAAAGATGTTTTGACTCGGGAAAATGATGCTCAACGGCACTCATCAAAGCCGTTCTCGATCGGTAACTATCACATCGGAGCCGCGACTATAAAACATCATCCGCGGTGAGTCATTGCCCAAAAGAAGCTTGCTTTCCTCTCATTTTTAAGAAGGCGAATGCTACATGATAATTTTTGCCCGTCGATGTAATCCCAATGATCTCCAACATAGGCATATCGTATTTGTTTGTCCGATACGTACAATCCATACACAAAACATACGGATATAACGTCGGCTCCTGCGCCTTCGGGTGAGCAAACATGACATCGCCCGAACGTTTGTCCCCTCCATATGCCTAAACCACGTCGGTATCCCAAATTCTTTAACAAGGAAAAAAATATTGCATCTTTGTCATGTTGCCCATTTTATTCATTCTTATCTTGTTGGGCATTTTGCACTGCGAGCATTAAATAAAATTTACGTCAATAATGAATCTAAAAAATGTTATCAATTATTTTAAAGATTTCTCACTTAACACATTGATTTACGTACTCTCAAAGCTATTGCAATTTTCTGGATTTTCTTTCTTTATGGCGTTGAGTATCTGTTTCCCCTTTATGTTTGCATGACTTAATTCTTTGATCATACCGAATTCCTTCTCGGTAACGCCGTTTGAGATCTATGCCACGGTGATAATCCGACGGTTGATGGTTGTGTTTGCCCTTCTCTTTCTTAATGATCACCTTCCACTTACCATGGGTATTTTCCACGGCTATTACTTGAACGGGCATTCTATTTTCTTTGTGCCTCTCAAATTTCGATCCGCTTCGTCCAACTCTCCGTCATATTTGTAAACCCCACCCTCTCACATCCAAACCACAACCTTTTACATCCGTTCGCCCTTGTTTTACGCCTTGAATTCTTTAGGTACATATTATGTTCTTTTCCCTTGCTCTAATCCAAGCTTCAACTTCTTCTCGACGGCAAACACATCATCGATCGCAAAAAATGTGACACGTCGGGAAATCTTCCGTATCATCATTAACGATGTGAATACCCCGCAAATAAACATAATGTAGCATTAAAAAAATTAATTATCCATGTATTGAATTAAAGTATGTTACTTTATTTGTATGTCACTTATTTGTATATAGTGTAATTATATAAAACATAAAAATAAACATAAAATAAAATAAAAATAACCAAGACTTTAATTTACAAAAAAACAAAAAAAAAATCAAGCCATCACACTTTAATTAAAGTATGTTATATTATTTGTATATATAGTGTAATTATATTTATAGTTATATTTAACATATTTAACATAAAAAACAAACATTATATAATAAAATATAAATAACCAAAGACTATTTAATTTATAAATAATAATAAAAAAACCAATACACTTTAATTAAAGTATGTTATTTTATTTGTATATATAGTGTAATTATATTTATAGTTATATTTAACATATAAAACATAAAAAATACAAAACAAAACAACACAATTTTATTTACAAAAAAAAAAATATATATATATAAAAGGAGGGCCGGGCCGGCTTTATTCAATATGGCCGGACCGGCTATATAACAAATGGGTCGGGCCGGCTTTTTGTTATATAGCCGGGCCGCTATATTGAATATGGGCGGACCGGTTGTTTTATTGAGGGCCGTCCGGCCATTTTTAAATAGGGCCGTCCGGCTATGAATTCGAAAAAACCCTAATTTAAATGAAAAATATTAGATTAAATTGAAAAACGTACCGTAAAATAGCTATCTTCGGTAAAATTGACATTATTGTTGTAATCCATATCTCCGTATATCAAAATTTAGATTGAAAAGAGGGAGAAAGTGAGAGATAAAGTGAGAGTGAGAGTGAGAGTGTGAGAGTTAAAGTGAAAGTGAGAGTGAAAGGTGAGAAAAACTATTTATACTTTTTTACCTTAGTTTGTTTTTGTAAACGATACATTAAGAAAAGACATTAGATAAATAGTTTATTAAATTTGTCCGAACAAATAAAATCTAACTGCAATAATATATATTAATTAAGAACTCTAATCATTTTTATCTTTCATACTAATCAAGGGCGTTTTTGTCATATTTTAAAAAATTCATTAAAAAGGGTGCGTTGCTTAGCACTATCGGGTGCGTCGTTTAGCGCATTTTTTAGTCGTAAAATAATTATCGTTATAGAATTTCAAGAAATATTTGTCCATATTCTACCGAAATTACACTTATGTACTACTCTCATTAAAACGGATTGTCAAGAGGAAAGAAGAAAAAATATTCATGTAACTTATCTACAATAAATAAACTTAAATAAGGGTAAATTAATTATTATGTAAACTTTTTTAATTTTGTGTAAATTGCTAAAATGATACTCCCTCCGTCTCTAAATTATTGTCTTCCTTTCCTTTTTCGTCCGTCCCTAAATAATTGTCTTATTTGAAACTTTCTTTTTTAAAATATCATTTTTAATATTTTACCCTTAATTTTTATTCTTGGTCACATACACATGGACATTAAAGGAAACAACACCCTATTTCAATACTATTTCAATATTAATAATCAAATCAATTGTTTTTTCTTAATCCATATGTCGAATCAAATAAAACAATAATTTAGGGACGGAGGGAGTATTTATTATGGGACGGATGTAGTAAGTGGGTCTAAATATCTATATTACAATAGGAGGAGGTTTGCACGTATGCAATTGACCCCGGACAATTACTGGTCCAGATTTAACGAATTACTAAATCTCTACGGCTGCTATCTAATCTAGATTGCACGAAGGTCGTCATCATCTCGCTCCCACCCCAACCGTTCCAGCCGAAAAATCACTTGCCACCGTCCATACCCGTTCGTCCTTCAATCAACAGCCGACCACCGCCCACCGCCACCACTCTTGCCGACCACCGCCCACACTCTCTTTTACCTCTGCAATTCGGGTAAGCAATAAATAGTGTTGCGCTGATCTATTCGGGTTAGCAATTTACTTTTTTCAATCCCTCCTTTTCTTTCAATCTCTTTATACCTTTCGTTGTTATGGTTTAATAGTGTCGTGCTCAGTTGTGATTGATTGTGTAAATAGATGTTTGGGGGATTGGACCGGAAAGAAAAGAGGGAGTGAAACGGGTGGTTGTATTTCTTAGAATGCACACAAACTGTTTGACAAAGATTCCAACTATATTGAATGCGTCTCATGTAGTCGCGCTTTCGATTGGTGTCAGTAACTTGCCTTTTAAGTTGAGGTTTTCCAACAATAAATCATTTAATTTGTCTCGACTTGGTTTTTTTAGTAGTACTCCCTCTGTTTCAAAAAGATTGACGTTTTACAGTTGTGCATACATATTAAGAAATTTTATAAGTTGACAAATATACCCTTATTAAATATTTTTAATTTTTATGCTAGGAGTAGTTGAAAAGATAAATTAGAAGGAGATAGCCATTGGGAGAAGATAAAGTATTTAATGAAGAGATGATTAATTATTGGAACTTGTGAGAAGACAAGGGTAAATTAGGCAAAACATGCATTGGAAACCTAAAACGACAATCTTTTTGAAACAAATTTTTAGAGCTAAAACGACAAATATTTTGAAACAGAGGGAGTAGTTGGGAATTATTGTTATAGCCTGCATTGGAAATTGACATTATAGATGTTGAAATTATTTCGTCTTTCAATTTGATTAGTGGTTGGTCTTTCAATTTGATTAGTGGTTGGGAATTACTCCGTCTGTTCCACTCAAATATTTTACGTTTAAAAATTTTAATTATTAAGGTATATATTAATTTTATTAAAATTGATTATAATTATAAAAATTAAGCACAAACAAAATTATTATAATATAAGTGAAGGATAAAGATAATATATTATGAAAATTGTAAACATAATTTTTGGAAAATAGACTCTTAAATAAAATATTTTAAAATAATATAATAAACTCTTTGTCTGAAACTGAAGAAATATTATAGTAGCCTTCGAATGAAAATTGACATCATCCACGATGGTTTTTTAGATGACTAACACCTCCATGGCCCCACCTTCTAAAAAAAATAATCTCACTCTTTTTTTTGTTACAAAAAATAGTTTTATTTTAAAATTTAAGATGCAAATATCCATTTTCTTTTTCTTTCATTTAAAAATCATTATGTTTATCAACATGTTTTATAAAAAATCTATGGCTAGTATTTTGTTAATTTGTGCCCTAGGAACATACAAAATATGGAGTATTAATTAAGATAGTTAGTGCTAAATATTTATGAAAGTGAGCATTAATTAGGATAAATTGTACTTAAAATGTGTAAAAGTAACTACCTTAATTAGGATAAATTGCGCGGGTGCTGCAATTTCTGGAGCAGAGGAAGAAAATCGAAGCCAGGGTTGCTGCGCGCAAAGGAAAGATGTCGCAGAGAGAGCGGAGATGATGGAGGCTCAGCCGGAGCAGTAGAAAAAGATGATCGGAGCTGACTATACTGGCGACAATCGAAGTAGAGAGAGATCGGAGGCGCAGACGTATCCCTTCGGACCTGGAGAAGGTCTGACACTGAGTCGGGCTTTCGTGAACCAAGAGGTCGCTCCTTTCGTTTTAGTCTCGGGCCCCTTTTTTCTTTCCCCAATCCTTCGGAATAGCCCAGAAGGGAATTTCGCTCTACTCCCCCCAATCTTCACTTTAGGCCACGCCGATTGTGGTTGACGGCACTGAGGGAGATGGTCAGCGATAGGGGCTACTGTTGGCTGGATTTGTGGAGATGATGAAGTCTTGGCCGGATAATTGGGAATGCATTGACAAATTCTCTTGATTAGATGATGAAGTTTTAACTGGATCTTTGGAGATGGTCAGAGAGAATGAAAATGAAGACAAGGGTAAAATAGGTATTTGACTTAAAATTAACGGCTGAACTAATGCACATCTAAAAAATGGGCTCGCTTATAAGAAAACGATAGTATAGTGGCTCAAATGACATTTTTGAAGTTGTGGTGGCCGAATTGCAACTTTGTGAATAGTTGGGTGGATCAAAGATGGGTTGTGCCAAAAAAAAAAAAAATTACCTCCATTCATTAATTATTGTCTTGTTTGATCAGCACACGGATTAAGAAAAAACAATTGACTTGATTATTAATATTGGTATAATGTGTAATTTCTTTTAATGTCCATGTGTATGTGGTTGATAATTAAAGTAGGGGAAAAAGTAAGGATAAAATGATAAAAGTGATGTCCTAAAAAGAAAAGTTTTCAAACAACACAATTATTCTGGGATGAAAAAAAAAGGAAATGAAGACAATAATTTAGGAACCGAGAGAGCACATAGTATCCATTAAGTTATCTCCTTTTTCCGAGCATCTCATTCTCTTTTTGCTCCACGAGTCTGCTTGGTCAATTCGGAATCTTGAAATTGAAATAGAGAATCGCAGGCTCCTGCTTCAATCGAATATATGCTCTGTTGTGCTCATATGTTCATATGCACTGATGAAGTCTTGGCCGGATAATAAATTCATCAAATATCAATTTCATTATCTTCATATGCTCTGTTGTGCTCATATGTTCGATTGAAATTGTATTAAATCAACTTTTGACATTGTCACCTCTGTTTTCAAGATGCAAACAGTTATGCACATTTGCTGTGTACTACTATGCGCCCCAATTTAAATGCAAACTCTAAATAGGTGCTTATTAACTTAGGTTAGGATCTTCCGTTCTAAAAAGGTGTTTCATCCCCTACTTTAACTTCAATACTAATTACTCCTTAATTTTTGATGCATGTGTGAAGACGATTCGACGGTTGGAATCATATCCCCTCAATATAATAGATGAAAAAACTGGTTATTTAAAATATTTTTCTTGCAGGTTTGAAACCTCATCCGATCTTTCAAGAAGAAAAAAAAAAAAATCATCCCAAACCAAAATACACTCCCATAAAATTCCCAGTGGCTGTGTTACCTTTGTATGCTGAACTGAGATTACGAACAGAAATTGAATGCAATGAAAGGGCTAAAAGCAAACTCTTGCAGCTGCGTGAAATAAGTTTCTGCATTAATACAAATGATTAGTTGGTTAACTGTGGGAATAGGGGCACATATATAACCTTGGAAAGTGCAAGTGAAAGAAATTCTAGATTTTATACCCTTCCAAATCTGAAGAACATTCATCTGATTTCTAATGGACGAATCAGAATAAGAGTTTGTCCAACGCAATATCTATTTAGTAAAAAATGCTAGACACGTATGAAAGATATATTTTTCCAAAAAAATCTTCTCTAATGCAAACCTCTTGTGCTGAGGTGGAGATGTGGTGATATTTATATGGGAAGACAGCTTTTATGGTGCTCACTGACACCCATTTATAGAGAACGAATTTCTAATTTTTCACAATTAACCTGGTAGATTTAGTAATTATGCAATTTTACATCATAAATATTTTTATGATTTAATGCTCCCTCAACACTGAAACACTTTGTTATCTTATTTTTAACGGTATTTAATATTTTTCTATAATTGAAAATCAAAACAAAATTACGCTAATTTATTTATCAAAAACAAAGTACACTATAATATACCCTTCTAAGCTGTTAACTCGTTTTAAAGTTGAAAATAAATGGTTTTGAACTTTTGAAAAACAAGAACGTTTGAAATAATTAATGTTTTAAAAATGGAATTTTAAATATTTTATTTAGGCTTTTGAAGGAATCAGGAATTCAAAATTCTATAAGAAATTGTGAATGAAAAATATTTTTTATTTTTTCTAAGATTTTTGAAGTAGGCAAAAATTCAAAATCAAATTGAAAATAGAAAAGCTTAAGCTTTAAAGAAAAGAATTTGAAGGTTTTTTCAACGAACCTTTGGACTTTCAAGTCAAACACAAACTCAAATATTGGGCCGCAGGAGGAAGAAACACCTAAAGGCTAAAGCAGCAGAAAGCCCAGGTGCCCAATAGCAGATGCACCCCAAACTTCGTAAGCTTTCTCAAGATACCCAAACCAATCCGGATTGTGGTGATCTGCTAGAAATGTAACAAGCAGAATTTCGGCCAGGTACCTTTTAAACAATTTTCAACCGTTTTAGCTCAGTATAATTGTTTTAAATTGAAAAAAGACACTTTTGTTGTGAAATTTTATCCATGCCCTTAAAAATATACAGAACGACACGCTATGCATCACAAAAACAAAACGATGCATCGCAACACATCACGATACACAAATTACACTTGCGATGCACAGAAAAGTGTGCATCACGATGCATAAAATTATATTACAAAGTACTGTTTTTGTATATCGCAATGCAAATCCTTTTCTTTTGAACCAGAAAAAAGTATTCTATTTCCGAAATGTCGTTTATATCATTCCTTCTAACACGTACGCATTGCATCGGCTTTTACACTACAAAAACAAACTAACCAGTTGAATGCTAAAGACAAACACTTAGCAAAAAAAACATATTCACTTAAAAAAATCTTAAAACCCTTTGCCAATTTTGCAAAAAGCTTTGAAAACATTATTGTGAGATATTATCAAACAGAGCAAAAATGTTTTCTCAACTACAAAAGAGCACCGGGAAGAAAGTAACAACCACCAGAAACAACAAAAATGAAGTATCATGTTAGTATTGCTGAATACATTTTAGGGTTTCAAAAACAGGGTAAAAATGTCCTGAATAAGAGTTGAAAATGGCTAAAATACTGGTGATAATAGTTGGAATGGGTCCTCTATAACAGGTCTATCAATAAGAAAGAAAAAAGACTGACACTTGAAAAGGGCTAAAATATTGGTGAGTAATATACCCTTGTATGTATTAAAAATACAACAAATAATCAATTGATACTTATTTTCCAATGATTTCCACAAGGCATCATATGTCAAAAAAAGGATGAAGGCATTGATCACTAAATTACCATTATCGCGATACCAACGATTAGGCCAGCTACAAGATGTCAGCCCAATAAGCACATGTGAAATATCACCGCAACAAGCAGTTGGAACTGATGATTGCGGGGTAATCGTGTGCATTTTGATTGAAAAGTTGCTCCGAGGTCACAAATTACCTATGAAAATTAACGCTAGTTCATGTGTAGAGTACATGACAAGAATGGGTAAAGCAGTGATAATGCACGGAAAAATGTTTAAGAAATAATATATTTTATATAAATTACATTTTTCTTGTTATTTCTCTTTTTTTATGAATCTGTGCTGATAAACATTGTGTACTTTCTCTCTTTTTTGAAATTATACTTGCGATGCATAAAGTTGTATTATAAAAGTACTTTTTTTGTGCATCGTGATGCACAACCTTTATTCCCGATGCACAACTTTATATTCCCGATGCACAACTTTTAAACTTAACAATTTTGTGCATCGTTTAAAAATTATTAAAGTTTGTGCATCGCGATGTACAAACTTGTACTGAAATAGTACAGTTTTTATGCATCGCGATGCACACCTTTTTAATTCGATTCACAATTTTCTACTGAATCAACAATATAATATTTGCGATGCATAACAGTGTGAACCACGATGCACAAAAGTGTACTACAAAGTACAAACCATTTTTTTATGCATCACGATGCACAACTATTATTCTGTGCACACAACTGAACTGAATGTATTCTCTTATTAAATACAAAATGGATTATTATTCTAGTTCTTAATACAAATAAAATCAATAGATGCAAATTTTTTATTTTTGGTAAGCAGTTTGAAAAAATGTATAAAATACAAAGTAGTTTAAAAATAGCAGTTTCCATTGAATTAATTGATTTCAATTTCACAGTGAAGACGATTATATAAACTTTAAAAAACTTAAAAAACGAAATCGAATGAGCAGAAACTATCGAATGTGATATGAATGTAAATTTTGGTAAAAAAATCGGAATGCAAGAAAAAGACGCAACTAAAACGTCATGTTATTACGGGAGCAGTTTTAGAACAAATAGTCAATTTATCACTTAAAATAAGCTTAAGCGGTTGAACGCAATTATAGTGAATTTAATAGGTTGAAAATTTATGAAAGGAAACCGGTCCGCTATTTTTCCATGTAACAATTTAACAAGGATTGATTGTGAGGACTCTCCCGACTGTATAAGGAAATGACCATTGGCTATAAGGCCTTAGAGCGACCACAATGGGAGCATTTTGCAAACACTCTAAAATTGTTTTTAGAGAATTTTAGTTCCCTTAAGTCTACAGTGGTCAATTTATTACACTCTCTATTCCTAAAAGTTACTAAATCACCCTCTAGGATTGATTTTACTTGAATAGTAAAATTCTCAAAGCTCTCTTCTTTGCCTCTCTCTCTCTCTCTCTCTCTCTTTCTCTCTCTCTCTCTCTCTTCAAATTTTCAACAGTATTTTTTTTTCAATTTCACTCTATCCGTGTAAAATGGAAATCAATTTTCTCGTGTCTTTAATATATGAGAGGATAAAAAATAATAATAATAAAAATGCATTTTAAACATAAGTTTCCTCTTAAATTGATATATACTCCCTCCATCTCTAAATTATTGTTTTGCTCTTCTTTTTTTGTCCGTCCCTAAATTATTGTGTTTGAAACTTTCCTTTTTAGTCTATCATTTTTATCATTTATCCCTACTTTAATTATGGGTCACATACATATGAGCATTAAAGGAAATTAAATACTATACCAATATTAATAATAAAGTCAATTGCGTTTTCTTAATTCGTGTGCCGGGTCAAACAAGACAATAATTTTTAGGAACGGAGGAAGTACTATTTTTCGATAATAGTAATTGAAATAATAAAAAATACAATATTTTTTTATAAAAAATAAAATATGAAATATTTCATTCTGATTATGGTGGAAAATAGAAATAAAAAAGAGGAAAAATAGAATGGTAGTTAGGTTTGTTAGTTGATATGATAGAGATTTAATTTTAGAGGATTATATATAGAGTGCTTGTTGGAGAGAATTATTTTTATGAGTATTAAAAAAGTGAAATTAGAACAGAAAACAAAGTGTTTAGAGGGTGATGTAGAGAGTGACTGCTGTGGATGCTCTTAGTGTGGCCGTCTTAGTGTAAGGCAAAGTAGAGTTGTTTAGGGCATCAGTTTTTTAGGGGCCCCTTATATATATAAATATATATATATATATATATATCCTTTTTAATAAAATCTAATTAAGTACCCTCCGTTCCTAAATCATCGTCTTGTATGAGTTTTTTAAATACAAATTTGACGTATATTATTTTATTTTTTTTCAAAATTATAAAATCCGTAATTTATAATATTTTTGAAGTGTTTCGAGTTATGTGTTTTATGATTTTGAAAAAAATAAAAAAATATATACGTAAAATTTGCATTTGAAAAATATTCAGTTTGACAGAAAAAAGTCAAACATGACGATAATTTAATAACAGAAGGTGTATTAATTATTTGAGTGGGGCTATTAGCACCCCCAATTCCTTTAAATACACCTAATTTCTTGATACACTCACCATCTTTATTTTAAACCAACCTAAATACTTAATACACACCGCCTTTATTTCATATATATTTTACCCTTCTTTCCTCCCCCTCATTCCATACACACACAGGCTTTGAAGAAGAAGGAAGAAGAAAGAAGAAATACCTTCCATACGCACACAAACAGAGTTATATACGCGAGCGTACACACACACACACACACAAACAATTACATGAATTTGGTGACTTTGTACAAAATTTGGGTCGGAGTTGTTCGGTACTGGTTGACTGAATACCTTAGGGTTGTTCGGCCAGCAGTGGTCGAACATTCTAGTGATGTTCGGTCACCCCTAACCAAACATCACTACGATGTTCGGCTACCGCTAGCCAAACGACCATAGGGTGTTTGGTCAGTGTTGATTTCTTCCTCCTTTTCAAACACAATGAGTGAGGTTTAGGTTAGAGAGAGAATGAGAAGATGACGTATTTTAGGATGACAATTTCAAACCGAACCGTGGATACCCGAACTGAACTGAACCGAAGTTGACGGTTATTAACTGGTTTGACTGGATATATTGATTTGCAGATAATTGGTATATTGAAGAAGTTTTACAATCAAGTGATTTTAGTGCTATGTCAGCAATAATGCTCATAAGAGGTGTAAGATTTCTTTTTAATATGAATGTGGTCAGAGGATCAATATCATGTCCAGTGAGCTCAAAGAATTGTTGAGAATAATTATGTCTTTTGCCCAAATATTTTCAATTAAAGTAGAGGATTTTGGAATTTTTTACCTCTTTGAAACACCTTCAGCAGTAATGGTGATCTTCTTCCCGTCGATAATAACTTTGATCTTGTTTCCATCCATCACTCCAGTTCTGTGAATCATTTCACACTCCCGCCTGTATAGTGGAGGTTTTGCATTCATGAAGGTGGCCATTCCAGCTCTGCCAATGATGTCTTTGATTCTCTCTCCTTGTTCTCGAGTATAGAAGCTTGGTTCAACAAAGTACCCAGTGTTATCCATTGTGAAGATTTTTTAAGAGGAATTTGGCTAGGGTTCTGGTATAATTTGGTAGCAACAACTTTGATAGATGAAATTTTTTGTTTCAAATGAATGAAAGATAAGAGTTATTATTCCGCTAATTTTGAATGTGGGTAATTGTAACGCTCTTTTGGTTGAGGTAATTCTGTAATGGTGTAAAGGCTAATTTGTAAGGTGTACAAACTCTTCGATGGTAAATTTGTCTTGATTGGCCGCCACATATCTTCTTTCGGATGTAGTAAATGAACACGTCTGCATTTACTATTCATTTATCACACGTGCAGTGCTTTCTTGCTTTGATTGGAAAGTTGTCGGTAATCATTTTACCATAGGCTCCAACTAATTGATTAAAGTTTATCACTTATAAAAACATTAGAGCATCACAACAAAATTCTACTTTTATAGATTAAAAATGAGTTGTTCCAACCTTTTCTTGTCTTCTGACTTCTGTGAAAGTTTTTATCAAGAGCATATTTTCAAGAGATTCATGACGCATCTAGGTTTTATGAACAACATTTGTGTATGTTAAACACTTATGAATTTGATCTTCAAAAATGTGAAACAATCTTGACTGTTTTTGAAAGATCCTTGTTAAATGACATTGATCAACATGAGTTTGAAAGATTTGAATACTACTTTGAAAATCCTTTGGTTGATCTCTCTGATTTTGAAAACTTTGTTGAAGTACAAATAACTAACTATCCATTTGTCTTTTTTCTCTTTTGAAATGGATGACTTTTGTGTTGTAGCTGCAGACAACACAATTTCTGATGCTATTTGTGAGGATACATTTGAAGTTTATGCTGCAAGTAGTATAATGCTTGAAAGTATGGAAACATGATTTTACAGTTATGTACAAACAACTAAGAATGCTTATATAATAAAAAGCTAAATTCAGGAACTTGATCTTGAGTTAAGATCCTCTTTTATTTTTGTTGAGTGTTCCTGCAAAGAAAAACTTTTGGTACCCCTTTTTATGTGTGTCTTGAGCTGTAAGTATCCTTGTGAATCCGTACAAGTCTGCAGTGTGATTACAGGTATTAAAGATATACCTTTTGTCATGTATTGCAGTGTGATTATTCTTTAAACACTTTTATTTAACAGATGTTGAATCATAGTTGTTTCTGTGAAAACTCATTTTCCCTTTTTTGTTATAACAATTATGATTTCTCTTGAAACTTTTAGCATAATGGAATGGGTGTTTGTTAGTGGCTACTTTGGTGTTCACAGTTTTATCAGATGTAACAATTTGTTTACACTTTTGATATCCATTGTTTTATTATTTTTTTCAAAATTTTCTCTAGTTTCTTTAATACTCTGTTGAATTTCAATAATTTGTGTATTTATTTCTTTCAATTGATGTTGTAATACTACATTGTCAGTTCTAACTTCTAGCAAATCAACAGTTAAGTCTATATTTTCATTTTCAAGTTTATTGTCCCCTTCTTGCAAGTTTTCTATGATTTTATTTTTTGAATAATTTTTGTTGATTCTTTTACATTGTCTAATTCTCTACTTAGTTTAATGTTCTCAACTATTAAGGATTTCATGCTATTTTCAAGTTTCTTCTTTTAAGCATAAATAACTCATACTAACCTTTTGAGTCCTTCTAAGTTGAGATTTTCAAAATTGCTTACTTGATTTAATTCTTCAGCTGCTTGGATTTCTTCTGAATCATCATCTGAATTATTTGAGCTGTCTGAGTCACTATCATCATTTGCCATGAAGCACATAACGTCCAACTCATTCTCATTTGTCTTGATTCTTCTTTTGAGATTGGTTAAGTTGATGCATTGATTTCTTCATGTAAAACAAACCAACTCTAGTTATTAGTTTTGTAACAGTTGTCAGATGTAGATGCAAAGCATGTATAATCATCAGGACATGGGCAAACTACACAAATGGTCCCTGTAGTTTTAGTGTTTTTTGCAATTGGTCCTTACACCTCGCAAATGGTCCCTGTACCAAGACATTTTACCAAATTGGTCCTTCCGTTAAACTCGTTAATTTTCGCCGTTAAGTGCGCACACGTACCACACACGTGCATATGTAGAAGGGTAAAATAGTCATTTCATCTTAAAAGTACAGGGACCAATTCGAAATTTTAAAGTCAAAGAAAATCAACGATTAAAGCCAAAATCAACGTCAACCCAATCCTCACCGTGCTTAACCCGACCCTCCACTCTCATTCGCACCAATCCATCTCCTAATTACCCATCTCCTAATTAGACACCATTCAAGGTCCACCAAGTCATCCGCTGTAAAATGGTTCCTTCTTATCTCAAATTCTCAAAAAAAAAAACCAAAATATGCGAAATCATCACCGCAGCCACCACCACCCATCAATCAATCAATTTTTTTGAAGATCTTACTTGTTGATGCGTTAGATTTCACCAAATTCGAGCATGTATTTACAAGTTTTATGATGTAAGAGAAAATGAAAAGCTGAACACCATTGGTGAACAAAACACCTCTATTAAGCAACAAATTTGGGGATTTCCCTGTGCTTGGCGATCTTCCTCTCGAGCTCATCCTTCTTAGCACCTACAACCCTCCCAAACACACCAATCCATTCTCCCCAATCCCAAATTCATCCCTCACTCTCCTCACAATTCTCGACGAATCTACAAATAACAGCCGCCACGGCTAGGCAAAACAAGCGCGGGCTACGACAGGGTCGATTGGCTCATCGTCTTCTTCAATGCGGCTGATTCCGCCAGAAATTACGGGCTTGGCCTTGAGAGAGATAATGCAGCGGGAGTCGAGGCCGTAGAAACGGAGGCGGAGGGCTACGAGGTTGGAGGCGAGTTTGAAATCGACGGTGTCGAAGAAGAGGTTTTGGTGGAGGGCCTCCCCCTTTTCTTCTTCCCACTTGAACCAATTCCAACTCTAGCAGCAACAACCGCAGTTCCCACTTCAGTCCCCAGCCCTCCTCCTCCTCCGGATGCCACTCCAATGCTCACGTTCGCCACCGCCGCCGCTAGCTGAACCAACCCAATACTAGCGCCGCTCTCCTTCTCCTCCATTTTCAAGCCTTCTATCATCTAATTTCACCACACACAGAGAGAGAAGCAGAGTGTGCGAGTGTGAGTGTGTGTGTGAGTGAGAGAGAGAGCCTGTGTGTGTGTGTGTGTGTGTTTGACAGAGAGGATAAGGAGGGGCAAATGGCACCAGAAGTCAAGAAAGAATTCGATTACTATTGTGAATTTTTAGAATTACCACTTTGGTTGGGTTTATAGCAGTAATTATTGAATGTTTTATTTGAAGAAAATTTAATATATCCATTAACATAATTAAAGTGTTCATAGTGGAGATAATTATATGGGATCCAAATTTTACCATCTTGATCTTCGGCTCCGTTCAAATGGTTTGAAGAAAGAGGAGGAGAGAGAGAGAGAGTAAAAATGGTTTGAAAAAAGAGGGTCAATTTTACAATTTCACAATTGGTCCCTGTACTTTTAAAAGCAAAATGACTATTTTACCCCGTCCAAAATGCACGTGCAATGCACATGTCAAGACTTAACGGAAAAAATATAACGGAACTAGACGGAGGGACCAATTGCGTTCAATTGGTTGGTACAAGGACGACTAGCAAAAAAATTTTTGTACAGGGACGAATTGCAAAAAACACTAAAACTACAGGGACCATTTGTGTAGTTTGCCCTCAGGACATATACTTCTTTCATAAGCCATAATAATACAATGTGGATCTTTCACAAGTTGATAAGCATGAAGATACTTAAATCTCATAGAAACCTACTTTGATACCAATTGAAAGATTAAGAGAGATTGGATCAAGATGTTTAACCAAAACAGCTAAGCTTTGATACCAATTGAGAAGTCTCTTCTCAGATTAGTACAACTAGTATTGGTAAATCAGTTAAGATTTGTTATCAACTGAGAGTGAGATGTTTGTAAGTTGAATGACTCAATAAGTTTGATACTAACTTGTCTTTAAATATATTAAAAGAAGGTAGTTTCCTATTGTAATGATCAAACCTTTGATGTAAAATGTTAATAAACACTATTTAAAGATCACTCAGATAGATTAACTCTGAAAGTAAGAACATCTGTTTGATAAAAAAGTAAAAACAGTTGAGATTATGTCAAACATCTAAGATTGTAAAACAGAGTTGTGCATAGCAGAATTGATTTAAGCAGTGATCTTAAGACAAATTATGATCTTATCTTATGTGTGTGTAATGTCTCGATGATTACAAACAATATGAGCACAGTTTGATGATTGATTGAATAGAATAATATAAACAATATAGTTCGAACACAAGGCTGGAAATAAAGTGAAAAAATAAAAAGAGTTTAGGGATAGAGAAATTGACATAATAATTTACAGTAGTTCAGATCTCTTATCTTACATCCATTCCTTACAGCCTTCTGGCTATATAAGGCAATAATCCAATATAACTATCTTAATTACACAGATTATTGGGAATCGAAGGAAAGATCTCAATTCCTTCTCAACTAGTTGGTTCTTCCAACTAGGTTCTCTACATAATACACAATGGGGAGTTGCTTCCTAATACAATGACTCTAAATAGTCGAATGAAGCTTCTGTTGTAGGCTCGATGTCACTGTGTGACTACTGCTTGTTGTGCAGTTGTCTTATGAAACAGTTGAGTTGTTGCGTTACTTGATTTGACAGTTTGTGAGTGATTGTTGATTATTATGGGATGGTTAATGCTTGTATAGCTTGGATATCAAATATGTCAGGCTATTCTTCACAGACTTATACGTAGTTGTTTAGTGCTGTAGAGTTTCTCGAACTCTAATCTCTCTTGTCTCTGTATCTTTCCTATGATATATCTTTGTGTGAGCTACACCATCCTAATCACTCTCTGGGAAACTTTTTTTGTTTTGTGGAGAACTTTTTTTTGTATAGGCAATGATTGGAAAGTTTTCGTTGCATTCTAGTCGTTATACGTATAACGACTAGATGAGTTATTTACAGTTCAAGTGCAGTCTATGTGGCATGCAACTTGCTACCAACTTGCAAACAATATTCATTTAGGATTTGGAACATTCTTTTAGGGTTTGTCTTGGCAGGTCTTCCTCTAATAAGAATGCGTGTCATATCACTGAGACTACCTTTGCTATGATATCTTAACTGTTTTGATAAAACAGTTAAGCTGCAGAATTATATCTTGGCTGTTTGTGTTCTGCATTCTTGGCTGTTTTTGTTTCTTGGACAATAACTCTTTGTACATTAAGTCTAATAAACTGTTTTATGGGAAATTATACAAATTTGATTTTGCAACATCAAAACCCTAAGAATCTGGGTCCTAACAAAGATTAAGCATAATAAACATGACCTTATAAAAGGCTTGTGTTTGAGATAAAAAGAAGAGCTAGTGACGCGAGAAAGAAAGTGGGAGACAATGGTGGTTGAAGGTTTCTAGGTCTTGGCGTTGTTAGAGAAAATATAGTGGGTGGTTATTTTGGGTTGTGAGAGATGTGTTACTCTGTGATATCGTGTCAATCCTTGTATTCCTTTATTCTAGAGGAGGTGAGTACTGTTACTCTGTGATATCGTGTCAATCCTTGTACTCCTTATTTTACAGAGGGTGAGTACGTAGAAAACTCTATATTGTAAACTATTCATGATTTATAATAAAGTTGTTGTTTGCTTTATAGTGGATTAAACAACGTAACTCATATGTTCCATTTTGCTTGATTTATTCCGTTATATTTGTTATATAATAAATACTTGGTACTAGTATTATTTTTGACTAATTGAAGATATAAAACTTAAAATTTTTAATTCAAAAATATCCTAGTTTTATAAAATAAGAATTATAATGAAGTGAAACTTTAGTTGAAAAATTCGTTAAACTCTTATATGCCCTTGATTTAAATAATAGATAATTGCATTATCACATCACAAAAGGGTGGGAGAGGCTCATCACAAGGGGGAAGAGAGAGAGAGAGAGAGAGAGAGAGAGAGAGAGAGAGAGAGAGAGAAGCCTTCATAAAATTTCATATATATATATATATATATATATATATATATATATATATATGCTTGCAACAATGAGGATTTAATTTGTGCTTATACAGCAATTCCCCCCACCCCAAAAAAAAAAATCCTAAATAATTTCTCAATAAATTTATGTTGTTATTTCCTCCGTACCACTCGAAGAACACATTTAAAAAATCTAATAATTAAGAGATATATAACTAGTATTGGATTTGGTCATAATTACAAAATTGTTTGAGCATTGTGAATATGTTTATAGCATATGAAGGGTAAAATTGAAAGGTTTATGGAAATTGTAGATATAATTTTTTTTAAGTACACTCTTTATACAAAACATTCTAAAATAAAATAGTGGACTCTTTGTCTGAAACAGAGGGAGTAAATTACTTCTTTTACTACTTTCCCAAATAGGCATAGCAATACTTTTAGCTATAAACAACTAAACAAATTAGGGTATCTTGGTTGTATATGTTATTACTAAGCCATTTTCAATGCATGAAAGTAAAGCCTTTGTGACCAAGATATACAAAAACACCAACCCTATCAAATTATTTTAAAATATAATAATCTTGTTTGAATAAAGGCCAAAAGTACAATAATCATAAATTTGTATTAAGCATATATAGTAGCAAGAAAAGAAACCTGAAAGATAAACAAATAAATTAAGTAAATGAAGTGTTCTTTGCGCGTTCTTGTCAAAACACACAGTTGCATGCACCACAAATTTTCCTAATAGTAAATGGGTTGATGGACACTTTGTTGTAATATAATCTGGCCATCTGGGATAATATTCATACATAATATATACGTATGATGTCACCATGCACTCACGTACATAAATGCATGAAGTTCAACCACGTAATTATTCAACTGCTTACAATGCCAGAGGACCAATCTTCTTCTCAATATTATAATCCTCAATATATATATATATATATATATATATATATATATTTTGTGTGTGTGTGTGTGTGCTTCCTTACATGACTACGTAGAATAAATAAATTGTCATGAAAATGTATTAATTAATGGAGGGAATGGTACGGCCACATGCTTAGAAGTGATGAGCTTTATATAAACCCTAGCTAAGATAACGAAGAAAATTTGAAAGTATTATTCAAAGTTTGTTGGGGAAAACTGTAACAGCTACAACAAGAATTTAACAATAACAATATTAACAAGTTTTGAGATAACTACCAAATCTGAGGAATAACAATTCACGATGACGTGGAAGCTAATTAGGGCAAGCCACACGCAAATGAATTCTTGTAGATCAGGGACAGGTAATTACCTTAACAAGAATAATGTTATTATTGTAACCAAATCCTAAAAAAAAAATTAATACTCATAATAGCAATAATGGCGATCCGTGATGCCATGGACACGACAAAAATCATTCTACCCAAGATTTCTGATTTTTTTTTTTTTTGAGGGGGGAAAGATGGGCGTAAAATAAGATTACTCAAAGCAAAATGTATACACGACTATACGTATGCCATCGTTTTTCAAGATTGAGTGAAATAAAGAATACATTCATAAGGTGCGAATGTGAAGAGCGTATATTAGAAAAGACATTGAAATTAGTGGTAAGTGTTCCGATAATACTTAATTAGCTTACACGATCGCATAAAATTATACTACTCGTTATTAGGTCGACCAAGAAAAATGCACGCAGTGTACACGTACTCATTCTTGGAGCATCAAATTAGTCCATTTTAATTTAATCCTCAACTGTTAAGAATACATGCACACGTTCACAGTGTCTAGGTTTAAATTATCATACGTTGATTACCTGCTTAATATTTTTTTAACCCTAATTAATATAGTAATCTCGGACATTGAAATGTCTTATGAACAACAAACAGGGGAACAATATAATCCTTTGCTAAATACACTTTAAACAAAATTGTCAATGATGCCTTCATACATTAGACTATATATAGATTTAAGAAGAAAAGTGATGGAAGAGTTCTAGAACAATAAAACAGTAAAAAATGAAAGAAAGGAAAGCATGTTGGGCAAGCAAGCAAGCAGCCAGCAAAGAGTAGTTTGACCTTTGCGGGAGCAAATCTCAGTTACTTTTGAGAATTTTAATAAAATATTAGTTGACCAAAACAAACGAATTGAAATTATACCGTTAGATAAAGGGTTGATGGAGTTAAACATCTGAACTTCAACCAACTTTGAATTGTGTTGCTCTTTAATTTGTTTTAGGACTATGCTTTACTTGCTAGACTATTACTCTTATAAGAATAAGCAACAAAATAATGACTGTACAAGGAAAAAAAAAAAAGAAATATATAAATGACATAGAAACTACTATTGCTTTAAATATATAGTTGCTTATCCAAGTGGGTCGATTTTGAGGTTCAAAGTTAGTAGGAAGATGGAAACTGAACGGCAATGGGGAAGAATTGAGATGGAAATCATACTTCTATACTTTTTCGGTATCAATATTTTCGGTTGCATAACAAATCAAGCTTTTCGAGTTTGACTCATGTTTTATTCGATATTAATGCTCTTTTGAGACTGAGTTTGTAAGATAACTAAGCTTGAATTAATATTCATGCTTGTTACATTATCAACTTCCACTCGATAAACTCACAATGAGGCTTTTCTATTGAAAAAATTGGATAATCAGGCTCAGCTCAATTAAAAGTTTATTTAAATGAACTCGAGAATTAATAATCAAGTCAACTTTAAGCACTTTCAATTAAAAGTTTGTTTAAATGAGCTTGAGAATTAATCTAGTCAAGCTTAAACACATTTTTAAACTTGGCATCCTTATCGAACAAACTTAAATATCAAGTATTTCGCTCGGGTAAGCTCATTTACAACCTTAAGAATATTCTGAAGTTAGTAATTATGAGACAAGAAATAAGTTTTACGTGTTTCGGCATAACCACATTTAGAGAATATTACCTCCGTTCTAAATTATTATTATGTTTGACTTTTTGAGCCAAATTGACTGCTTTTCAAATAAAAATTTAACATACGTTTTTTTATTTTTTTCAAAATCATAAAACATATAATTCGTAATAATTTTTTGGTACTAGTATTATGTATTTGAAAAAAAAATTAAAAATTTAAAAAATACGTCAAATTTTTATTTAAAAGTCACCTACTTTGACTCAAAAAGTCTCACCAGAATAATAATAATATATGAATAGAGGGAGTACAATATAAACGATCATGCCATAAAATACACGTAAAATTTGTTATTCACAACATTATTATAATAACATTATTATAATTATAGTAATTAGTTTAATCTTCTTAATTGATGATGCTTCTATTCCAATATCCATAAACAGAAGAGGAAAACAGTATAGGAGATTAAATTACGAAAACAATCTCACTGTGATTGAAGTATAGTCAACTCTGACGAAATTGTTGATCATTTTGGATTAGAGTACAATGTTTGTCACATGGAAGGGCATAGTTGGGTATAATTAAGTATGAGATGTCTAAATGTGGTAATAAAAGGATACGCTAATAACTATAAATGGCTAAAATTGGGCCAAGTGTATCAGTGGTTGTCAGACCGCTGCTTTATCAGCATCATCATCCATTTGAAATTGCAATGGTCTCGTTGACCTGGAAGATACAGGAAGGCAGGCCACTTGTCAATACTTGTACGTGGCTACATCTTGATGGGCTGACCTCATTGGGGCCCACAAAGACGAAAACTTTAGTTTCCCCATGCATGCACAGACACGTGTTAAATCACGTGACATGCCATCAATTCTTAAAAATAAATTAATTTTTCAAAGAAAAATATTTCATCCATTCCATACAAAGAGTCCACTTTTGACTTTTTTCGATCAACTTAGTTGAAGTTTGACCAATAATTAATATAAATTTAGTGATTTTTACAAAGTTTTGAAAGTTACAATCTATAGAATTTTTAAAATAGTTTTTAATTAATGCAATTTTATTTCCTAAAACATAAGTAAAATGTGTAAAATTTTAATTTAATTTAGTCACATGTTAACTTTTAAAAAAAAAAGTGGACTATTTGCCTGGAACGGAGGGAGTAGTAACCTAGAGACGAAGAGAGACAGCTAGCATGGGGTTTTCTTTTTTCTTCCGTCAAGAAAATATAACTTTTATTATTTAAATGCAATACTCTGCAAAACAGTTATTGAAAATATTACTAATATTAATATAAAATCAAGTATTAATGAAATATCGTAATTAAAAATTTTTAAATGTTAATAACGATTTCTTTAATAAAAATATTTATGTTTTCAACTAGAATGAGAAGAACAAATATTATTGGGTCATTTTTGACCCATTTCGAAAACAACGTATCATCGATACATTCTGCAACTTCTAAGCTTTCGTTTCAATATATTAGTTCAGCCAATTAAAAAGAATGATCCAATCAAATCTATGCCATTATAAAGTGAAAGAGTCCAAAATAAAGTCCTATTAATTACGTTCTTTTAAATTGCCAAGATTTCTCTTAGTTTAGATAGTAATTACTTCACTATTACTAAACTGTAAATGGTTATCCGCTATCTCTACTATTGTAACTTTTGAATAATTTTTTAGAATATTTTAATAAAAAAAATATCGTACGTAATATGCTTTTTGTTCCGTGACTTTATTTCGTGATACGCGATTTTAAATTGCATATTCTTTTTGTTCTTTTGAATTAATCATACATGCAAATTAATTTTCGACATTTATTGCACATAAATGTCAAAAGGAAGATTAAGTTTGTAGCACAAATATGGTCTCAATTATAGGGACCCTTTAGCTTGTGACATGCTGATGAAATCAAGAAACTTGTGAAATGTGTTGAGATAAGGCAAAAAAGTTTGAGAACAACCAAAAGAAACATTTTCTCATCATTGGTAGAGGAGCTAACAACCTTACCCACCAATAGAGTCTCGTTTTGAAGACTTATTGCGTAAGGTCAAACCCATTGATAACATGACATTTGTTATCCACTATTCAATCACATTTTACTGTTACCTACACACCTCCCCTCTATGTGACACGATCACTTTTTCTAGCTGATTTTCAACTTCAATTTATTTTTTGTTTTTTAAACGTAGGCCTAAGTTGGGTAGGACCATAAAGATGGTAAAAATCTCTCAACAAGTTTTAACGCAACTAATTTCTTATGTCTCAGCATTAAGATATATCGTTAAGCCAGAACAAACCATTTACCAGCTGATATACGGACAAATTGCCTATTGGTAGCTGATTTTCAACTTCTAACCGATGGAAAATATCTTACATCAGTTCATCCCCTATTTCCTAATTTTCGATCTCATACAATTGATACCTTAAACAAGTTTGACTTGCATGAAAGGGATATTACTAGGGTTAAAAAACAATACATAATCAATTATCAAATGTCCATATAGCCTTTAAATTTCGTCATTAAGCAGTAATATTTGAACTAGTAAACTCCATTTTATGATTTATTTCTAGAAACTTTTTGTCACCTATTGTTGCTTGCAAGAAATGTTATTTAGTGGAAAGATATGTGACCCAAAGTAAATTAGTTGTACCCAAAATAGTGTCGATCAGTTGTAATCCAACAACTAAAACGGTTTAAACTACAAAATACTCACTATGTTCCTAAATTATTATCACGTTTAGCTTTTTTCGTAGTGCATAATTTTGGAAAAAGTAAAAAAAAAACGTCAAATTTGTGTTTAAAAAATATTCTGTATAACCAAAAAAAGTCAAACATACCACTTGCTCGGTGCCCAACAATATGCAGGAGCAACAAAGTTCAACACATTTTATCATCGGAATAGCATAAGAAAGTAACCATGCCCGTACTTAAAGTACGTGTATATGCTATATATATTCATATAATCGACTGTCGATTACTAGTTTTCATAAAGAAATTTCCAAACATAGATCCTTTTTTTTTCTTTTACCATACTACCGTAGTAGACTAGTAGTAATACTAATTAAAGATATAAAACTACATAGAAGTTTCTTATTATATAAAAATAGCATAGTCACCAGTAGAAAATGGAAACATGAAAACATAAACAATATTGAGATAGAGAGAGAGGGAGAGAGAGACTGGGGGCGTTGACGTAAGGAAGAGGCCGGCGCCAAATCCTATTGACTTCACGGCTTCCTTCTCATCTATATATATGGGACACAGGGAGAAGTCATCTTCTCATTAGGGACCTACAACTTCACTTTTCCTCTCAAAAAGCTCTCTTTTTGATCTTTCCATATAAAACCCCACCTTCTCCTTCCCTTTCTGAACACTCAACAATCATCTTTAATTAATTTCTTCTTTATAGATATTATAGAAAGAAGAATTGACATCAATGGGGAGATCACCTTGTTGTGACAAAAATGGACTCAAGAAAGGTCCATGGACACAAGAAGAAGACCAAAAGCTCATGCACTACATTCAGATTCATGGTCCCGGCAACTGGCGAACCCTTCCCAAGAACGCCGGTATATTTCCTTCTCTCCCGCTAAAACTTGTGTGTGTGTGTGTGTGTACACCCCAATCTTTTCTTTAGATATAGTATTTGCTTTCTGATGTTTTATGTTGAATAATTAGGTGAGGTTTCTAATTTGTAAAAATGATCTTTTTTGATAGGGCTTCAAAGATGTGGAAAAAGTTGCCGATTGCGTTGGACAAACTACTTAAGGCCTGATATCAAGAGAGGAAGATTTTCTTTTGAAGAAGAAGAAACCATCATCCAACTTCATAGTATTCTTGGGAACAAGTAAGATGACCATAATTTTTCTTTGCAGTTTGTTTCAAAATTATAGAAAACATCAATCCACTATTAGGAAAAGTAAATCAGGCTTCTTAACGTATAAGATCCTCGCTTAAAACATCTGAAGATAGTTTATGGTATCGTTCGCTAATAACACTCTAATGATAATGCATATATGTTTATCATTTCATGAAGCATCTTTTCTTTCAAAATTTCGTATTGTCTAACCCTCTTGTTTAATTTTTTGTTTTGATCATAGGTGGTCTGCAATTGCAGCACGCTTGCCTGGAAGAACCGACAATGAGATCAAGAATTACTGGAACACCCATATCCGGAAGAGGCTACTTCGGATGGGAATTGACCCGGTGACCCACAGCCCTCGCCTTGATTTTCTAGACTTATCATCCATCCTCAACTCAGCTCAACTTAACCTTTCAAACCTTCTGGGCCTCCAAACTCTCGTAAATCCGGAACTCCTGAGGCTTGTCACCCTCTTAGCATCAAATCAAGAAAACCACCCAGAGTCGTTACTTAACGATCAAGAAATCCTAATGAACCAAAACCCTACTCAAGAAGCTCCGATTTGCACCACTCCATCAAGTTTTCCTACCACTCAACTTCCAAATCAAGCACACATGATGCAAGGGAACAACGGAGAATTTTTCCAAAACTTTATAAACATGAATTATCAAAACCTCCAAGAAAATTTAATAAACTCAGGGTCAAGCGAAAACCTTGCTACAATAACAAATTACGGTGCTAGTGGGCCCCAACAAACTAGGGTTGATGGATCAGAAAGCTCAGGCTTACAGTCCTTAAACATGGGAAGCAATAACAGCAATAGCCAAAATTTCAGCTTTGATTCTGTTATATCCACGCCAATATCAAGCTCGACACCGTTGAACTCATCGTCTACATATATCAATAGTAGCACTGAAGACGAGAGAGAAAGTTACTGCAGCAATATGTTCAAGTTTGAAATTCCAGAGAGTTTCGAGTTTGATGATTTCATGTAAATAGTGTAAGCTGAGTTGTGGATGGAACCAAACCCTCGTTTTTCAGTGAGTTTTGGTCCATTAATGCTCACATATATAGTTTCTTTGCTTAGCTGAAATTTTTGTAAGCTTTATATGTAAAAAGTTGTTTGTGTGAATTAATTTACTATGGTTTCCTTTTTTTTTTTCCCGATATCACTCTTTTTAATTAGTTGTGCATGCAATAACATTCTGCTACTTTCTGTTCTTTCGTTACATACCATTTTCCATTGAAAGGGTGTGAAGATGAATCATGAAGTAGAGTATGAATTTGATTACCAAATATGAAACCATAATAATACTTAGTGCAAGACAGCATTCGAGGACAGTTGTACGTGTATCGGAACAATATGAATTTGTTCATTTACCTAGTTACCACTATAGTGAGGATGTCCCTTCATGGGGGATGGAAAATAATGGTATCTTTAGCATTTAAAGTGTTCATAATCTGCTTGTTGGCTCCCACGCTACTGGAAAAACGCACATTAGCGATTGAAATTTCTGTTGCTAATTTCATGTTTCCGTCGCTAAATACATATAGCGACAGCAATTAGCGATGGAACTCTGTAAAAAAATGGTTGTTGTTTGAAGACGGGGGTCTTTCCGTCGAAAATTAGCGACGAAAATGGTTTCCGTGGCTAAATTAGCGACAAAAATTACCAACGGTTATAAACCGATGCTAAATATCTTCCGTCGCTAATTAGTGACGGAAATTAGAGATGGAATTTCTATCACTAATTAGTGACAGAATATTCTATGTCTAAAGTCCGTCTCTAATTAGTGACGGAATTTAGACACGGAAACTTACATCTCTAATTAGCGACGAACAATTCTGTCTCTAATTTCCGTCACTAATTAGAAGAAAGGTGTTAAAGTGTTCAAAACGACTAACAACATTTAATTCTTTGACAACAAAAATAGAAACTACTATTTCTCTTTGTAATAATCAAACAAGAGATATGTCCGAGTCTAAATAGAAAGTTACAGCTAATAATAAAGGGAATCTCAATAGAAAGTAAGTAGATAGTAGTAGCTTGAAAGCATCCAGGGACGGTGTAGTTTTTTGAAAGATGAATTTTTAATGTCATTGATATCTGTCCTCATAGAGGGATTCGTTCTAGAAAAAAAAAAAAAAGGGGGTCAAGGAGTGGGAAGGGTCAATTTAGGTTTAGATTTGGCCTCTTAATTTCTAAGTTTATTTCCTTAAGCTCTTCACACTATCACGGAAGAGATTCTAACTTCAAGGTTAGGAAGATTTTACCAGTTTGATGATGATTTAGAAATAAGAGTTCCTGTTTATTAGGAGTTAATCTTGCCCTTGTCACATTGTGACAGGGGTAGATCAAGTGACACGAAACAAATCATCGGTGTTGGTGATTAGAGTTAGTGTCTAGGTTTTAGGGTTTAGGGTTAAAATTAGAGTTTTAGGCTTAAGATTAATTTAGGGATTAGGGTTAGAGTAATGGTTTAGGGATAAGCTTAGCTTTAAGTGTTTATCTAGGTTTTAGGGTTTAGGTTTGATGGTTTAGGGTTAATTATAGTTTAGGGTTTAGGGTTATAGTTAGGGTTTAGGGTATAGGATTAATTAGAGTTTGAGTTTTAGGGTTTAGGATTTAGCTTTAGGGTTTAGTGTTAGGGTTTAGGGTTTAGGGTATGAGTTTAGGATTAATTAGAATTATGAGAGTTAATTAGAGTTTAAATAGGGTTACAGTTTGATTAGGGTTTAGGGTTTAAAGTTTAGGATTTAGATAGGCTAACTCAACCTAACAATCTTGAGGTTCCGTCGCTAATTATAATTAATTTCACCTAGTCAACCCCCTTGTCCCCCCTTCCCCAAACGAACCTTTCCCCCTTCCCCAGACGATCCACACACCCAAAACACATAACATTCACTCTCTCTCAACTCCGGTGCCCACACCAACCACCACCGCTGCCGCCGCTGCCCAGCTCAAATCCCCTCTCTCTCTCTCTCTCTCTCTCTCCTCCCCATCTCCCTCTCTCTCTATCTCACTCTCTTCTCCCTTCGGCCACGCCGCGCCGTCTGCCTCACTCCGGCCACAGGTAATAGATTAAACCCTTTTATTTTAATTTTTTTCCCTTTTTAGTTTATTTATTTATTTAATTTAATTATTAATAGCACCACCACAAAAATTAGCCGGAACCACCACTGCCGCCACCGCCCTTTCATCAGCATTTGTCCTTCGAATTTTTAGGTAATTTATTTTTGTAATTTTTTTAATTAGATAGTTTAATTTTATTTTATTATTTATTTCTGTTTTTTATTTTTTTATAAATAATCTGTATTAATTTTGTAATTTTTGTATATTTATATATTTTTTGTTTTTGATGTAATTAATCTGTATTTTTTTGTTATTAATTTGTATTTAATTTTATTGTAATTAATCTGTATTTTTGTAATTAATCTGAATTTTTTTCACTTTTTGAAAATTTTTTGTAAATAATCAGTGGCGGAAACTCCGTCTCTAATAGTCCCGCGTTTTTGCCGTGATTTTTAACGATGGACAAAAGGAATATTTTTCGAATATTCTTAATTTAGCGACGAAAATTAGCGACGGAAGTATTTCCGTCACTAATTTAAAAGCCATCTAATTTAGTTGCAGTTTATGTCGCTAATTTTGTGATTCCATCGTTAATTAGCTACAGAAATTTCCGTCGATAATATTTTCCTTTCTAATACGTGTATTTCTAGTAGTGCCAGCCTAACCCTGATCTTACCTAGTGCTGGTTGCGGAAACTGAAAATTCCTTCAAAACTCACTAATTTCTTCTGGTTGGTCTTGAAAAGTAGACTTATGTCAAATAGCCTTAGGGCTAAACTACAGATGTGTGATTCTGATTTTTGTACAAGATGTAATAATGCGGAGGAGTCCTTCATCCATATTATTCGAGATTGTTTTAAAGCTCAAAACATTTGGATTTTTTTCGTGGACACATCCTGTTAGAATGTTAGCACTTTCACTTATGATTGGTTGAGAGATAACTTGTTACAAAAAGATGGAGTCATCCTACAAGGGATATGTTGGATGTGATGGCTCGATGTTCTGGCAAGAGGCCGGCGCCCTCCGAGGGTACGGACTATTCGGAATTTTGGAAGGCATGCGGCCGCATAGGGCGTCCGCATGGCATACTGGAAATCATGCGATCACATAAGGCGTGCGCATAAAGTTTCTGGAAACCATGCGGCCGCATAGGGCATCCGCATGGAATCTTTGCAAGTCGTATGCGGCCGCATAGTGCGACCGCATAGCGACGGGTTTTTTAACCTTTTAAGGGTTTTAGGGTTTCTATTGTATCCATATAAATAGTTGTATACCTAGAACGTTTGAAGGTGGTAAGCCTCTAATAAAATTTCGATAAGTCTGTTGACCCAAATCTCTCTCTCTTTCGATTCCCAACTGCTTTTGTGTGTTGTTTTTTGTCAATTGCTTCCGCTGCGTTGCACAACAGGATACCGCGGGTTGATTGGTCTTCTCCAGTGCTTTTAACATATGGAAAGACAGGAATGACGAGGTGGTAAACTCAAAGTCTAACAGCGAGGCGGGAACGTGTGCCCAAATTGTTAATTGGGCAAGGGAAGTCTTTCATGCATGCCTTTTGTAACAATTTTGATTCCCAATCTCATAAAAGCCCGAAACATATTGTTTGGTCTCCTCCTTTAACAGGTCAAATCAAGATGAATACGAACGGAAGTGCAAACAATACAAGTGGCAAATGTTTTGGTCAAATTTCAACAAGGGATATAAGTGACAAGAAAGATGACAAAGACAATTTAAATCTGGGTACAATGACTACAAGATATTATAGAAATGAACGCAAAGAGTTTTGTTAACTAGGGAAAGCCCTTGAACAACTTGTTCGCCGGCACAAAACCCCGGGAGGTTTAGGAACCTGCCTTGACCAAATGATTTATTAATCAGGTTGAATACAAGACTAAGAGCGTATGCTAGGGAGCTTAAACTAGTGAGAATGTGTCTCTGAAATACATGTGTTCCTCCCTTTTTATACCTCGAATATAAAGAAACAAAAAGCCTAGAATATAGGAAATTGGTTAAAGTTGTTGAGGTATTCTCGCCACAATGTTGGTTGAAGAGATATGGATCCTTTGCTGGCCTTGTTGATGAGAGAACGTTTGTTGACTCAGTCTCCTTTATCTGTTGACATACTTCCTAAAAAATAGGTTGTAACGTAACAGTAATTCAACCTGCAAAAAATGTCAAGGTGCAGTAGGAGAACTCAAGTTGTTAGTATCAAGATGATATATGTAAGTTGTAGACAAGTTGACTAAAATGTAGGCCCAACAATTGCCCCCAAACTTTTTAAATTTTCAAAAGAATATAAAGAGACAAAAATTTAAAAAGTTTGCCAAAAACTGACAACGTACGGCGGTTTATTAATGCTAAAGGTACTGATGGGACGGTTTTTGAGACTTCCCAAGGCAAAAAGGTTACTATAGCGTTTTCAAATATACAACTGCTCACAACTTCCTTCGTGAAATAACCAGAACCTTCTCCAACTCTTTCTCTCTCAGACTTGCATACCAAAAAGGTTTCTTCCCGGAGAGGTACCAGTGAAGATCGTGTGGAGGAGAAAAACAAAGTAACACTTCCGGTGAGTTTCTCGTCTTCTTCTCAATTCCTTGTTTGCTATTTTTCTCAAGTTGAAAAAAGATGGGAAAAAAGAAGATATGCATAATCGAAAGCGAAGAGGGTCTACCAGAGGGTTTTTCAACCCAGAATCTATTAAAAGAACCCGAGAAAGAAAAATGTTCAATTTCTGAAGCAGATCTGGAAGTTGTTAAGAAAAACCACGCCTTGCCCCTTGAAGCCGTTCTATTCACCCATCCTTCCCTTACCTCCGAATGCTACTCCCCTGAGTGGGTATGTCTTCCCGAATACCCTTTCACTATCGGCCTTAAATTCCCATTCCCTGTCATAATCACCAGGTTTTTTGCTTCTACGAAGTTAAATTACGCCCAACTCATGCCACAGGGTTGGCGATGCCTTCAAACCCTAGTTAGACTACGGGATGAAATAGGATTGGTTGTAGACTTAGAGGAATTTGCTTACACTACTGAGATAAGAGGTTTTGGCCTGGGAAGATTTTGCTTTAGGGTAAAAAGTGGGGGTGAGCCCATCCTGATCTCTAACAATGACCCTGCTGATCGGGGGTGGAGAAATCGTTTCTTCTTTGTTAGAAAAGACAGCCTGAGTCAAGAGGCTGGTGTAATTCAAAAATGGAGGTCTCAAGGTAGAGGGAATTTTTCCTCTGATTTTACTCAATTACAAAAAGTCTTTTATACATCTTAATCCTTAACAATTTGAATTTTCTTTGTAGAAGTTGCCAAACTAAGTGTCCTATTTCCGGAACAAGCAGATACTGAGGCTAACGTGAAGAGGATATTTGAGTTAAACCCTGCCATTAGGTCTTTTAAGGCATTCCCCGTTTTGTTCACCCCGGAAAGGATTGAAGAAGAGTCCCAGAAACTGTCAAGATGTCCACGGTTTGGTCCAAGTTCTTGCCCATCTACGATTTGTTGTCTCGCCAAGTTTTCTTAACTCCTTGTCTTCTATTACAGCAACCACTCGCTCAAAAGCACTCGTCAGCACTGCTGACTTGCTTGCTGGGGCAAAGGCACGAAGGTCCTCACGGAAAGACAATAAGCTCCCCCCTCCAGTATCTATGGCTTTCAGCTCCGTCTCAAAGAACAAAGATGAATCAAAGAAAAGGAAGCTGGTGGAGTCTGAAGATACTGATGCAAGCGATGTTCTGGATGGCGAAAGAACAAGGGAAAAGTTTGTCGTGGTAATGAAGGACTTTGCAGATAAGGTAATAATGTGTACACCTTGAACTATGTACCAAAGGATTTTATAAAGTACTAATACTCTCTCTTACACAGCTCTCGGGTATAATGACTCCTATCATGGATCAAGTTGCCATTCGAAAATCAAGGCGGCTAGGAGCGGTGTTGAGGCCGAAGAGGCACGAAAGGAGGTGAAGGTGAGTCTTTGGAGAGATAAGCAAGTTGAAGAAGGAAGTTAAAATGCGAGTAATGAAATAGTGAAGTTAAGGAAGGAATTGGCGGATGTTTGTCTTGAGAGGATGAAGGAGAACGAGGCTCACGTCAAGGAGCTTGAAGGCGCTCGAGAGGATTTCAAATTTAATGCTACCAAGGCGCCGCTCGAGACCGGATTCGATGATGGAGGAAATGAAGAGTGGACACGCTGTGCAGTGGGACCTTGAGGAAGAAAGAAAGACCTTGGAGGATTTTATCAGTGAACCAGTGGATACGGAGGAAGTAAATTCTCCAGCCTTGGAGGAGTTGATTGAGGATGCAAACAAAGTGCTGAGCAGCATGGTGGGGAAACAAATTGAAGGCGACAATCAAGAAAAGGAGACAGACGTAACACCGACGGCAGTAGGCCAGAATGTTGATAAAGTTTGAATATTTTAGGGGATTTGGAGGGAAACACAAACAATTTATGCTTTTATTCGTTTGGTCATGTAATCTGCTCATAAGAGCGCAAACAATCTATTTAGGGGTACTAGGTTGGTCTAGTACTCCATGCTTTTCATAGGTTGATAGGATTTGTTGGCTTAACCAACTCATCCACTAATCTTTGGAAATATTCTGAACCTTGACTGAAGTAATCCATGTTTCTTTTAGAAACACTTGCTTGTCTTAGTAGATAAAATGTTTAATAGTTTAAGCAGTAGGTAACATGTTAATGTTACAACCAATAGTCACATCTTGAATAGATGTGAAATCGTGCGCACGGGCGAAGGTGTAGAAACCTTAACTCTTTAGAAAAGATGTAAATCTTTTAACCAAAATGTACCTTTGATCGAGGTAAGTCGTTTGAAGAGATAGAACAAGTATCAGCCGTCCTGGCGTGTCAACATGTTCCATCCCTCTCCAGCTAAAGTCACAACATGTTGGAGCCGTACTGGCGTGTTCACATGTTGGACTTCTTCGTCTCAGGTCTGAACATGTTGGAGCCGTACTGGCGTGTTCACATGTTCAGCCTGCTCCATGTTAGGTCTCAACATGTTGGAGCCGTACTGGCGTTTTAACATGTTGATCCTACTCCGCTTGCATACCTTGCAAAACAAATTCATGTTAGGATTGGGTGTTAGCATAGCCAACACCCCTCCGATGCTTAAGTTAGTAAGGGTTTCCAATAAAATTGAGAATTGAAATACATAAATGAACTTGACCTAAATTAACTCATACCTGATAAGTCTAGTTGTTAACTACTTGACTTACATAAAATAGAGCTTTAAATGAATGGCATTCCAACTCCTAGGGATCCTGTCTCCACTTGGGGTTGACAACCAGTATGCACCTTTGCCAGCTTCAGCATCAATGAGATATGGTCCCTCCCACTTGGGAGCCAATTTACCTGCATTCAGTTCTCTGGTATTTTGAAATACTTTTCTCAGAACTAAATCACCAACCTGGAACCTTCTTATTCTGACATTCTTGTTGTAGGATTTAGCAATCTGTTGTTGATAGGCTGCCATCCTTATCTTGGCTAAGTCCCTGATCTCATCAATTGTATCTAGATCTTGGGTTAACAAGAGGTTATTTTCATTTTGAGTTAATAGACCATACCTCGCTGTTGGAATTGTTACCTCAACTGGAATTACAGCTTCTGCTCCAAACACCAAAGAATATGGAGTTCTACCTGTGGCCCCTTTTGTAGTCGTTCTGTCTGCCCAAAGTACAAGTGGTAATTCTTCAGCCCACTTTCCTTTCTTTTGATCTAAGCGTTTCTTCAAGTTGTTGACGATCAACTTGTTGGTCGACTCAGCTTGACCATTGGCTTGAGGATGGACTGGTGTGGATGTGATCAGCTTGATGCCCCAACGAGCACAAAAATCTCCGTCTTTTTACTTATGAATTGGGATCCGTTATCACATATGATCTCGATGGTACACCGAACTCGCTAATAATATTCTTCTTTAAAAATGAAACTACCTCTTTGTCTCTTACTTGCACATAGGCCTCTGCCTCGATCCATTTTGAGAAATAGTCAGTCATTGCTAACATAAACACTTTGCCTCCAGGAGCCTTAGGCAACTTGCCCACAATATCCATACCCCATTTCATGAAGGGCCAAGATGAAACAATAGAATGTAGAGGTTCAGCAGGTTGATGCAAGATGTTACTGTGCCTTTGGCAGGCGTCACATTTTTGCACGTAGCTCATGGCATCCTGACGCATTGTTGGCCGTAATAACCATCCCGAGGGCCTTTGATGCCAGTGCCTCCCACCGGAATGATTTCCACATGTTCCTTCGTGGATCTCCTTCAGCACGAGTTCAACTTGTTCATTGTCAATACACCTCAAATAGTGTCCTGCGAAAGATTTCTTGAACAAGACATTATCTATTAAAACAAAAGTTGAAGTGCGCATTTTAAAGGATCTAGCATTCTTAACATCAGGTGGTATAGTTCCAAGTTGAAGGAACTCAATTATAGGTTGGGTCCAAGATGGACTTGTAACATATGCCCCATTGGACTGAGTCACTTCTTGAGTTTCTTCCACTTGGTCTATTACCGGGTACTTAACATAAATAATGGGAATATTAGTATGCAACATAGATTTGCAAGTTGAACCCAAGTTGGCTGCATCGCTACGTATTCTCTTCTCTAGGGACTGCTCCAATGAGAATGACAGAAATTTTGAAGCCAAAGCTTTAACATGTTGAAGATATAGAGTCATTTTGGAATGCTTAGCCATGTAGCTGCCATTGAAATGGTTAGCGAGCAATTGAGAATCAACATATACATTTATATGAGTAATATTTAAACTTAAAGCAGTAGTTAAACCCATGATTAAAGCCTCATACTCAGCTTCATTATTCGTCGCATTGAATTCACAGGATACAGCTTGAGGTATGATATCACCTTGGGGGGACTTCAGAACAATTCCCAAGCCAATTCCTTTGGAATTTGATGCTCCATCTGTATAAAGTGTCCAAAATCTAGGAGTTGTTTTACCTTCAAGTGTTGTACCTCTTGTTCTACCTCGGGTTGCGACTTGGACTAAAATCGCTACGAAATCGGCTAGAGCTTGAGATTTGATAGGCGTTCGGGCTCATATGAAATGTCATACGTGCTCAACTTGACCGACCACTTGGCTAATCTTCCCGACATTTCGGAGTTCTCAACACACTTCTTACAGGATAATTAGTTCTAACAAGTAATGGGATGTGTTTCAAAATAATGACGCAATTTTGTAGCGGCGGTAGTTAAAGCTAAAATTAATTTTTCAAGATGAGAGTACCTTGTTTCAGATCTAGTAGAGACTTACTTACATAATACACGGGATCTTTGTTCACCTTGAATTTCTTTCACTAACACCGCACTAACCGCATTCTCGATACGGCTAAATATAAGTAGAGGCGCTCACCACGTTACGGTTTGGCAAGTAGGGGTGACGTCATCAAGTATTCCTTAAGTTGTTTGAAGGCTACCTCATGTTGATCAGTCCATTGGAATAGTTTATTCTTTCTTAACACTTCATAGAATAACCTGCACTTATCGATGATTTAGATATAAATCTATTTAAGGCACTACTCTACCGGTTAACCTTTGGACGTCTTTAACATTCTTGGGAGATTCCAAGTTGAGAATAGCTTTGATTTGTTCAGATGGCTTCAATTCCTCTCTTAGTCACCATATGGCCCAAGAACTTCCTCGCTTTAACACCGAAGTTGCACTGGATTGAGCTTTATGTTGAAAGCTTTCAAGATGTTGAATGCCTCCAAGATGCTCCACGTGATCTTCAATATGCTTGGACTTTACTACCATATCATCTATGTAGACTTCCATCGTCTTGCCAAGTTGATCTTTGAACATCTTGTTTACCGTCTTTGATAAGTTGCCCTGCATTTTTAAGACCAAATGGCATAGCAATATAACAATATATACCTTCGGAGTCATAAAGGCCGTATCTTCTTGGTCCGAGGGCTCCATTTGAATTTTTGAAATCCCGAGGATGCATCCATGAACGTCAAGATATCATGGCCACTGTCTCATCGACTAGAGAATCAATATGAGGAAGAGGAAATGGATCTTTCGGGCAGGCTTTGTTCAAGTCCGTGAAGTCCACGCATACTCGCCACTTGCCATTCTTCTTCTCTACCACCACAACATTGGCCAGCCATCTTGGATATTGAACTTCCTTGATCATCTTGGCTTTCAAAAGTCTTTCAACTTCATCCCTTATAATCTGGTTCCGTTCATGGGCAAACTTTCTCCTTTTCTGGTGGACAGGACGAATAGTTGGATCAATGTTTAACTTGTGAGTAATGACGTCCTTGCTTATTCCTGTCATATCTTCGTGCTTCCATGCAAAACAGCATTTCTGACTTTTCAAAAACTCGATCAGCTCTTCCTCAATTTCGGTTGGAAGATCTGTACCAACTTGCACTTGGGCCTCAGGATTTGATTCATCAACAGAAACACTCTTCGTCTCGTGCTCCACTGCTTCAATAACATCCTGGGCCTTTTTCTTTAATTGCTATGCGGGACGAGGACCGAACTTGCCTTCATGTTGACCTTGTAGCATTCTTTAGAAAGCTGCTGATTGCCCTTCAACTTGGCTACACCCCAAGGTGTTGGGAACTTGACGCACTGGTGATAAGTTGACGGCACGGCTTTCATGTTGTGGATCCACGGTCTCCCTAAAATGACATTGTACGAAGAAGAGCATTCAATTACACAGAATCTTTCCATAGAATTCATACCTTCCAAATAGAGAGGCAACTTGATTTCTCCAACTGTTTGCTTTACTTCACCACTGAACCCTACCAGTACGGACGAATTCCTCACAACTTCTGATAAAGGAATTCCCATCTCTTGCAGTGGGTAAAGATTATGTTAATGAGCTACCACCATCAATCAGGATTCTCTTGACCATACAATTAGCGATCTGCACCTGGACAACTAGACCATCATGATGGGGGTCCAACGTGTTATCCTTATCCTCATCTTCGAAGGAGATAACTTGACCCTCCGTGAAGTCGCGGCACCTTGAGGGCAGCTCTGATTGATCTTCCTTAGAGCTCTTGGCATGACGCTTGGCTGCAGAATAAGTTGTACCACAAATATGGGATCCACCTGAAATAACATTTACTACCTTGGTGGCTGGAGGAGGTACAACTTTCTGTGCGGATGCTCCACGAATCGGGTTCTTTGGATTCATTTCGACCCTCTTCTTACCCAACAGATCTTTGAGGAGTCCCTTTGACAATAGATGAGCAATCTCCTTCCTCAAGGCGAAACAATTTTCGATAGTATGCCCGAATTCCTCATGAAATGCACACCACTTGGACTTATCTTTCCAAGTTGTGGGCTTGTCATTTTCTTAGGCCATCTTGCTTTATCTCCAAGATTCTCCATGGCGCAAAGGACTCTGCAATATCCACGAAAAGCAATAGTCGAGATTCTAGGATAGTCATTATCATCTCCATCTTGATCATCATCTACAAAATGAACTTTAGAAGATTCGATTTAACGGGGTTTGCCCCTAGACTTATAATGGTGGGAATCGATTTTACGTCCGATGGCTCAAATAGAGGGTCCTTCCAATTGACTTTTCCATTGCTAGACTGTCCTCCTCCAATCGATGAATCGTAAGGCTCGGTTCTTATTTCTTCAAGTTGTTTGGCGGTGTCATCACCACTCATTATAAAATAGAGAGTTCTTTTCGTGCCAATACGGAATGCTTCCGTAGCCGTGGACATATCCAGATTGGGTATGGTCACCGCTTCTTTATTAAACTTGTGCAAATATTCCTTAAGACTCTCATTAGGTGTTGCACAATTTCAAAGGTCATTTGGTCAACTTGTCGAATGCCTGTTGCATGAAAATTGATTAGTGAACATGCCGACAAGTTGAGCATAGGAAGAAATAGAGTTTAGAGGAAGTCTGTTAGCCATTTTAGAGCTGGTCCCGATAGAGTTGAGCCAAAGCCCCCGCAAAACATGCTTCTTTAAAGACGGGGGAATACTTATAATATCCATTGATTCTGGTACAAAGAACACATGCTCTGGATCGGTGCTCCCATCATACTTCTTCATATGAGGGACTGAAAATTTCTTTGGGATTTCCACATTAGCTATGGTGGAACAAAGCGGGATTCGTTGTAGCAAGTTGGGAAACTTGGTGATGAGGTAAGTTGACTCCAGGCACACCTCGAAGCAATTCTTTTATGGTTTGCATTTCCCTAATAAGTTGACTCTCGAAAAGAGAATTGTTATTAAATTGGGATGCGAAGTATCAAAAGTATTAAAGAAACTCCTGTTTTCCCCATCGAGGGTGCGGCATAGGTATAGCAAGACGTCAACACGGGTTGGCTAGTTGTAAGGTTGAACCGTGGCCGCGAGGTTGGAATTGACGTCATGATTGTACTTTCGCCGGTAAGGTACTAGACATAGGGATATCTCCAACATGGCTTGGTCTGTACTGCACCAAACAAAGATCTAGGATGCAAAGGTGAAAATGGAGTAGATGTTTGAGTTTCGGTTTGCTTTCCTTTACGCATGGAATCAATGGCATTGAGTATCATAGTGTTCGTATGCTCTTGAGCATCTAGCTGTCGATCACTTTTTCAATATCGTGACCATGTTAGACATTAGCTCCATATTGGCGGCTTCGGATTTGAAGACGGATTGCACGAGATACGAGAACTAGGAAGGGTGGTTCCTCTCACCAAGACTACCAGACGATGGATTGGCCATTTCTATATAGATAATCAAAGTGTCCCACGGATGGCGCCAAATTGTTTTGGTCAAATTTCAACAAGGGATATAAGTGACAAGAAAGATGACAAAGATAATTTAAATCTGGGTACAATGACTACAAGATATTATAGAAATGAACGCAAAGAGTTTTGTTAACTAGGGAAAGCCCTTGAACAACTTGTTCGCCGGCACAAAACCCCGGGAGGTTTAGGAACCTGCCTTGACCAAATGATTTATTAATCAGGTTGAATACAAGACTAAGAGCGTATGCTAGGGAGCTTAAACTAGTGAGAATGTGTCTCTGAAATACATGTGTTCCTCCCTTTTTATACCTCGAATATAAAGAAACAAAAAGCCTAGAATATAGGAAATTGGTTAAAGTTGTTGAGGTATTCTCGCCACAATGTTGGTTGAAGAGATATGGATCCTTTCTGGCCTTGTTGATGAGAGAACGTTTGTTGACTCGTCTCCTTTATCTGTTGACATACTTCCTAAAAAATAGGTTGTAACGTAACAGTAATTCAACCTGCAAAAAATGTCAAGGTGCAGTAGGAGAACTCAAGTTGTTAGTATCAAGATGATATATGTAAGTTGTAGACAAGTTGACTAAAATGTAGGCCCAACAGCAAATACGGCTATGGTGGAATTATCCACAATTCTGATGGAAACTGGTTAGGAGGCTTCTACAGAAACCTAAACGCGTGCAACAGCTTTGAAGCAAAAATTCATACTATCTTTGTTGGTCTCGAAGTGCTCAAAGCTAGAAATATAATATATATATATATATATATATATATATATAATTGTTGAAACGGACTCCAAGATGGCGTGCAGTTTAACTCAAGACCAAAAAGAGAACAACCATCTTTTAATGGTTTTGATTAAAGGTGTGAAAGTGTTGATAGAGAACATCAATGGGAAGAAGATACATTTAGAGAAGGAAACAAATGTGCCAACTTCCTCGCCAAACTAGGTGCTTCCCAAGCGCTCCCCTTTGTTTATTTAGTTGAACCTGCCCCGGACCTTGTCCCTTTTATCAAGGATGACAAGGCTGGTGTTAGCTCTGTTAGGATTTAAGTTTTGTTTTGTTTTCCATGTTCAACAAAAAAGAAATACATTGGACAGAGTATAGGAACAGAAAGAAAAAGCAGATGATTAATTGATGAAATCAGTAAAAGGTTAGGACAAGAGTCCTTATTTAAATACTCGTCTAATAGTTGCAACCATTTAGAAATAGTTACGGCTTATAAGGGTGTAAATAGTACGGTTCGATCCATTCGGTTTGAGACAAAATGTGAGTTGAAGTGCAGGTCTTTAGTTCGTAAAATATCAAATCGAACCAAGTCATTTAAAGTCTCGAACCGAACCAAAACAAACCACGACGGTTCGGCTCGGTTCGATTCCATTTTGCGGTTCAGCTTGGTGGTTTTAAAAATCATACAGTATGCGTATCCATGAGAAACACTGGAATAGGAATGGACCAGCGAAGGAGTTGACGGTGAGGAGTCGACTGGGAGGTGTCGATGGCGTGGAGTGATTTTCCCACTACGTCCTATGTTTCACATGATATCAAAGAACCAACAATGAGTACCCAAGCAACATACCAATCATCTAGATCCTCGCCTCGCGGACCCTTTTGAAAGTGACAATTGCCCAAACTGCCCCGTTTGCCATTCGTAGTGTTAACATTACTTTCTCTCTTATTAATTTCATATTTTTATCTCATATCACTTTTATTTTTCTTCATTCAATTATTACAAAATTATATGAAAATTATAAACCATTCATGAGTCTAAATAGAGCCGTAATCTATTCCATTAAACCTCCATGTGACAAATTTGCTGATGATAAGAGAAATCAGGAACACTCTAACTGGTACAGTACAACTCATGTAAACATACCAATTGTTATGCACATGATTATTCGATTTAATTATATTATTAATCTCTTGCAAATAAATTGTATAAATATTTAACATGAACTTGCTAGTTATTAAGTTTAGGAAACATTATTTGTTATTATACGTACTTTCTCAATACACACATAAGAGTATATATATATGTTTTAATTATGCTTTTATTTGGCTCTTAACTCATACTTATTTTGTGATAAATAAGTAATAATATGAAAATAATAACATTGAGAGTGATAGATGTACAAATATTCAAATATTAAAACATAAAAATGATTAAAATATAAATATATTTATACAAAATATGGCATATTCTTGGTCCCGTATATTGCAATTATATTCTTACTGTACCCATACAAACGTATAGAAGTAGTTTTTCTATTCACGTATTTTTATGTCCAGCTTTATGGTGTGACTTCGACAAAAAAAATCACATTAATTTTCTACTTTCTCCGTTCCTAAATTATTTTCATATTTAACTTTTTTGAATCAAATAGACTATTGTTAAAATGAAATTTTGACTTATATTTTTTTTATTCTTTCCAAAATCACAAAACACATAATCTGTAATACTTAAAATATATTACGAATTACGTGTGTTGTGATTTTAAAAAATATATATATTAATTAAATTTTCATTCGAAATATAATTTTACACTAAACAATCAAAAATAACAATAATTTAGGAACAAAGGGAGTACGTTTTTTTGACGTACTATACCCATCTCGTATTTTACTGACGATGGTTCATTATACTCGGGAAACAAGTATCACACGCTACTGCACTTTCTGATGTATCACCAACCAACTTGCTTGTTCCTCACACAACCTTATTATTTTGTAATTAGGACTTAATAATAAACTGTAGGCTAACTCCATTCCTACCCCAAATTTCCTAATCCATTGACGTAAAATGCACAATCTAGTTCTTTTGTAATGTCATTGTTCAGTCCACTACCAACCCAGCCAGGATCACTTCAACCAAACTCAACAACAGGGCACTTATATATATATATTGATAAATTTTTAACTGTTTTAGTACTCTATATTTTTTTCAAACTGGCAAAAGGCACTTTTGTGCACGAAAGTTTAGTCGTAATACATAAAAGTGTCTTTTGTCAGTTTAAAAAAATTATAACACTAAAGCAGTTGAAAATTCACCAAAGAAAGACGGCCGAATTTTTCTCAATATATTGTCTTGCAGAGGCAGTAAACAAATGCCATACAGCAACGGATAATGTCGATTTGTATAGCCCACTTTTAGGGTTCTTGCGTGGTCCAAACTCCAGCATGCTTCCGCTAGGCCCAAACAGGGTGTCGCTGAAGATTCTCAGCTTATTGGCCTCTCTATCAAAATAGCCCAAGCAATATTCTAGGCTTCTAGCTGTCTCCTACTTCTCCTAGCTCTCTTCACTCTAACCCCTTACGGTATGTTTAATTTCGTAATTTAGTGGCTTTATATTAGTTTTTAAATTCTTATTTTGTAATAATTAAAAAAATGTAAGAAAAATAGATTTGATTTTAAAAGCATCACACGTATTTGATGCCAAGAGTATCGTTTAAATGGATTGAAATCCCATGGGAAAAAAGATGGTTTGAGCGTCCTCTTCTTTCTACCAAAACCAATCCCACAAAACATTTTCAAGTCAACAAAACCATACAAGCATTACCAATACATCCCAATCACTCCATGATTACCCTATAAAACTTAATATCTAGAAGATGTAGTCATAAGCTCTTCCACTGTACAACCTATCTGTCATCAAGAAGATTAGTAGGGGAGAACTCATGGGAAAGCGAAGACAGGTCAGGTTTCTAGAACAAGTCAGGATTATAGAATAACGATCATGCTTATCACCAAGAAAACTGTACATGCAATTTGACTTAGTCATGCTTTAAGATTTTTTGATACTGAATTGTTGGACCAACGCAACTACTCTTTGCGTCCCAACCAAGGTTAGGCCGTTGACCACAGGCCGCGATAGGCCGTAGCACGGCCTAATAATCCTAATCAAACCTTGAATGGCCAAGATGATTGAGCATGAGTAGCACGAAATGAAAAGTACGTGAGAAGGTTGTTTGCAGCTCATAGACATATTAGCTTAAAATGACAAACTTTGTTTTGTCTTCGAAAGTCTGCAGAAAGAATGTCTTGACCAAAAGAGGAAATGATGATGAAAACATCAATTTGAGAAAGGCCATCAAAGCCAGGAATATGCAGGTGTACCCTACAGTAGGACGTGAGTAGACTGTGTGGTGAAAAGAAGGTATTGACCCTAGCTAACAGTTAGAAACCAGGATAGGCTTATAGTCTTGAGCCTTTAGTCTTAGGGATACCTTAGGAAGACTAAAAGAAAAAAAGATATATAGGAAAAAAGTTGATGAGACAAAAGAGAGGACAAATTCAAACACAAACTGAGTCAATTAAATCAAGTTGGACCTTTAACTTTTCAAGTGCTTAGAGCAACATATAATAAGACTCGCCCTCTCCTTGTGGTTCTAACCTTTCCTCTGTCGATACTTTTACTCCACCTTGAACTAGTTGTAAACCTAACAATGTTACACTTTTAGAGTAGAGTTGTTACCATGGTTGTAAACCTAGCATTGTTAAATTTCAAAACACCAACTAGCTCGTGCTTGAAACTTCCCAATATTCTCTTTCTAAGGAACTTGCGGCTACATCTTACAGATCTACTTGTTTTTTTCTTTGCATCCTAAGGGAGCGTGAGAAGAGATTGAACCTGAGACCTCACACTTTGTGAAACCTCAACTCTACTACAAGGTCACCCCTTAAGGACCTTATAGATTTACTACACAATGAACCGACTATCAAAACAAGCTTCTAAATATTACAAAGGAACAAGCCATTACTCAAGAACTATCATGTCTAGTAAATAAAAATTATACCTAGTCACTTGTCCACCCACTCTCAGTATAAAAGTTTTGGTGTCGTTGGATTTTTAAGATTAAACGTAACCTGTTGGGTTCACTAATCAATCTAAAGCATGTTTAGTGGCCAAGGGTAGTTAACAAGAAGGGTTGAACTATGATGAGACATTTAATCTGTAGTCAATCCATCTTGTCACTAATGACCAATTAAATAACAAAATGTATGAAATTATTTTCTCAACGAATTTTCCATTGAAGATGTCTGTATGTCCCAAACGGCCAAGAGAATTTTATTAAATTAAAAAAAAAATTACAAGGTTGACCATTGCTGCTTGTGGATGTAGGCTTTGCCAAACCACGTAAAATTCTTGTTTATTGTGTGTTTTGTGACTACTTTCGTGCTATTTGTTTGATTCCCAAATAAATATTCAAACCTAGATCGAAGGGGCTTCGGAGTTGTATAGTTCACATCGTATCATCCATCTCCAACGGTGTTGTTTTGGGTCTAAATCACCAACATTTTATGCATTTCTATCTTTTAAAACACATTTGTAAAATTGTTTGTGTACAAAATGATGTAGCATTTATGTATAATTTTTTTTGCTTCACTGTTTAGCCCATAATAAGACCCACAAGACCTCAAATAAGATGACATCTAGAATATTATTTGTGCACAAAAATAAGTACTCATTAACTGCTTCTTATTAGACCACTTTCAGACGGTCCAAACGAGTGACTCTCAAATTGTCCATCTTTATTGTATGTAATTAGTCCTTTCATATACCGTGGTTCATAGTATGTAATTAGTCCGTTCATATACCGTGGTTCATAGTATGTAATTAGTCTTCCTTTCAGCTCTAATTCTTTGTATTAGTATTATATATATATATATATATATATGTGTGTGTGTGTGTGTGTGTGTGTATTGTTAAAGGATATGTGAAAAAAACTCAAAGGGGATTCTCCAAGAAATAGTCTGCGTCTCTTTCTCCTCCTCTATCTTCTTGTGCTTTCTTCTTCTCTATCTTTTTGTGCTTACTGCAAAAGTATTAAATTCAACATGGTATCAGAGCTATAAGCGGTCATGACAGACCAATCAGGATATTCTAATATACCCCAAAACACTATCATGTCATTTACATTTTTTTTCAAGGTAGTGACCTTCACGGTGTTTATTTCCCACATCAAGGTCAACGTGGTGGTAGGCGCAAGTTTCTTCCTATGCCGGCCTACAATTTCCAGCCATAAACATTACCTACAACTCGGCCTTCTTAACAAAACCCAATATGTCAGTTTTGTAACCGTTAAGGACACACAACACCAAATTGTCTAACTCGTTGTAGTTATGTTTATCTTGCCTTTATTCCATCACATTGGTCTACTCCTTTTCAGACTTATCCTCAGTCCCAGGCTGCCATAGTCCCGATTTCTTACATACTCGATTTTGGCGCTACCAACCATATGATTTCCTCCACAGATACACTCTCTCAATTCACTCCTTACTCAGGTATTAACTTGGTAACCATTGTGAATGGTTCTCAATTGCTTATCTTGCATGTTTGTCGATCTCAGTTTACATATGGTAATCGCACCTTCTCATTATATGCATAAGTCATTGTTATCTATACGTCGTTTTTCCTTAGACAATAATTGCTTCTTTGAACTTGATGTCTTTGGTTTTTGTGTGAAGGACAACCAAACGTGACAGACCATTCTTTCTAGTTAGAGCTTGGGTAGTCTATATACTCTATCCTTCACATCTCTGTCTCAGTTAAATCATTTGTCTCTCATTGGTGAACGTGCTACCTCCACCATCTGGCATGCTCGCCTCAGTCACCCCTCATCTAAGGTTTTTGATTCTATAGTAAGTAAGTTTCAAATTCCAATTAGCGGTTCCGTAAAACAAACTCAAATGTGTCATATATGTTCTATGGGAAAATCATGTACTCTACCTTTTGTTGCCCGTTCTTTTAATTCTCGTGCTCCGTTAGAATTGATACACTTAGATGTTTGGGGGTTATCCCCTATTTCTTCAAATAGTGGGTTTCGTTATTATTTGTCTACAGTTGATGATTTTTCTAGATTTGTTTGGTTCTTCCCTTTCATGCAAAAATTTGACGTGCTTTCAATTTTTTCAACTTTTAAATTTCAAGTTGAAAATCAATTGGCGCATAAGATCCAGGCTATACACACTATTAAATCAATTCAAACTGGTGGTGGGGGTAAGTTTGTAAACAAACAATTTGCATGTTTTCTTGTCCAAAATGGCATTCGTCATCAACTCACTTGTCTATACACACCTTAACAAAATGGGGTTGTCGAAAGGAAACGCCGTCATATCGTTGAGATGGGTTTGTGTCTTTTCGCCCAATCACATGTCCCACAAAAAAATTGGGTAGAAGCTTTCACTACGGCTGTGTTCTTAATAAATTGGTCTCCTACGCATCAACTCCAAAAAAATATCCCTGTATCAAAAATTGTTGAAACGTATTCTCGATTATCATTTCTTAAAAATATTTGGTTGCTTGTGTTTGCAACATCTTGTGCCTTATAACTCACAAACTACTACCTAAGTCAATTTTTTGTGTGTTTCTTGGGTATGATGTACAACGTAAGATCGCGCCATTGGAAAAATTTACATGACAAAAAGTGTTATTTGATGAACATTTCTTTCCCTTTGCTCTTGTAAAATCAATCTCAGGTACTCCTGGCCCCAGCCAGTCCATTTCATGTTCAAGCCCGAGCCACTCTTCTTTAGTAGTTAAACCGGTTCAACCAGATACTCTCTCTTGGCCTGCGGATAATACAAGAACCCAGGCTCCTCCAATTGGCCAACCAACAGCTCTGTCTCAGCCTATATTGTTGGTCTCCTCTCCAGATATTGGGTGTTCCAGCCTGAGTAGTTCACCTACAGTATTAGGCCCATTGCATGTTGCGGCTAGCTCCACACCTCACATTCCCATTGCTGGGCCTGTACCCCCTCTCTCATTGGTTCAGTTTGGCCCTAACCATTCAGCGTTCCCTCTAACTTCAATCGATAGGCCTATTTTCTCCTCCAATCTAGTTCTGTTTCATCTTGAGGCTGAGTCTACTCACAGCTTCAGTTCTGAAACTCCTCCTTTAAAATTTAAAAGCATTAATGAGCTCATGTACCACCATACAATGCCTGAAGCCTTGGTTGCTGCTGATCTCAATTCTGTGGACTTTGAACCACAAACATTCAAACAAGTAGCGCCTTTGCCACACTGTCAACAAGCAACGGTCAAAGAATTGAACGCTCTTCATAAAAATTCAACTTGGAGTTTGGTTCCTCGGACCACAACTATGAACGTGGTGGGTAGCAAGTGGGTGTTTAAGGTCAAACGTCGGGTGGATGGGTCAATTGAAAGACATAAGGCTCGCCTGGTTGCTCAAGGGTATACCAAGCAAGAGGGAGTAGACTACGGTGAAACGTTCAGTCCAGTGGTTAAGCCACCTACCATTCGGACCATTCTTGCTTTGGCTCACTCTCGCTCATGGGACATTCAACAACTTTGTTGGATATTAATTTATTGAGATTATATAAATCGAAGTATTTTAGTTTAATTAATTAATTAGTTTAGCCTTTCTTGGTATTTCTAATTATTGATTATATTTTATATATTTAACCCTTTTAAAGAAAGGTTATTTTAGGGAGATTATATTTTGTTAAGGGTTTATAAAGTTTATAAAGTTGATAAAACTTAGGGTTTATGTTTGTTCATCGTGTGTGCCGTATTATTCATGTGAAGATCACGGCTACCTTGGATGAATTTATGTTAAGAATCCTTGATATATGGTAAAGTCTTTATTTTAGGTATTGAGTCCTTTTTTGATTTACGAACCTATTAACCTTTTATATGGTAAGATGTTTTCTTATTGAACAAGGTTTCTAAAGCCTACTCAAAAGCTATATATACTGGAGGACTCAACCTTGTAGACGAGAGGAAGTACAAAGCTAAAAGAGAGATTACACAGATTTTCGAGAGAGTTGTTTTTAAAAGCTGTTGTTGGGTTTTTGCGAATGAAGCCTTCAATGTGCCTACATTCACCACTGGAAAACATGACATTACTGTCGGAGCAATCCGACAGTAATTCACAGATTTCGACAGTAATTGTTAATTTACTGTCGAAACTGCTTCGACAGTATCCGATAGTAAACCTTCGAAGGTAATTTATCTCCGACAGTATTTCGACAGTAATTACAGTCGGAGTTCCGACAGTAATCACCATTCCAACAGTAATTCCTATCAGCAATTACTATCGGAGCCTCTGACAGTAATACTGATTCCGACAATAAATACTGTCAGACGCTCCAACAGTAACAAGGTGACAGACATTAACATTCCATTAGTTTACTGTCGGAACACCGTTAATTTTTTGACGTAAATTAACTTCGTTATTATTTTTAATAGTGACTTACTGTCGGAGCTCCGACAGTAATAATTAAAAAATATATTTTTTAAATAATTACTGTTGGAGCTCCAATAGTAATTATTAAAAAAATAAAAATAATAAATTTTAAAATTGTTTTTTTTTCACCTGATATAGCAGTTATATATACACAATCACACACACGCTACAACAATAAACTATAATTAACAACAAAAATATAAATTAAATTAAAATTAATATATATACAATTTAAAAAATATTACAGTACCAAAATAAAGTGTCTAAATCTACTACTACTGTGGAGGGGGGTCAAATAAATTACGCACAATAGGAGACCTAGACTGCTGCAGCTGCTTCATGACTAGTAGCCGCAGTTGCTCGAGCTGCTCGGCTTACTGTTGCATCTGCTGGGCCTGCTGCTGCACCAGCTGCTTGAGAGTCTGCGTCTTCTCGGCCAGGGCACGCTCAGTAGCTGACTGCTGCAGAGGACCAAAAGACGAGGTCGCCGAGGAAGAAGTGGATGCGCCCGGTCTTAACGCAGTGGCGCCGTGGTCACCAAAGCCATAGAGCAAGCTCCCCTATTCTTCCGTGACTTCGCAGTGACCGAACGCAAAATGTCGCCGACAAAGGGTGTCGGCACCTCAGGGGTCGTCTAGACAAGCTCCTCAGCGACCTGCGTCTGTATAGTCGCATTATAGGCATCCTGTGTCATAAAAATATAAAACATTAATATTAACATTTTAATTAACTAATAAACAAAATAAAATTAAAACATTTTAAGTAATACTTACAAATGTGTTCTTTGTCGTATCATCAACAATGACATACGGCAAATCAAAACCAGGAGCACAGGAGTGGTGTGTGTCGCAGCAAATAAATCAGTCATCGGTACCTCGGTACCGTAGTGTCGAATCTACAAATATAATGAACTAAAATTAGCGAAGAACACATATTAAGCTATAACACGATCAACTTATAAAAAAATAATAAAAACGGCCTATATATACCCTCAAACCCTTCTAAAGCAGCCTATATACACTCAAACCCTTTTTAAACTACCTATTTCACTTAAACCTTCCAAAATAGTCCATTTACACTCAAAACTTTCTAAAACTATTTATTTACACTCAAAACCCTTCTAAAATAACTTATTTACACTCAAAGCCTTCTAAAACAATATATTTACACTCAAACCCTTCTAAAATAACTTATTTAAGGACACCATAATAGTCAAGGATAGCGTTTAGGGTTAAGGTTTAAGGGTCCAGTTTAGGGTTTAAGGTTAAGGGTCCAATTTAGGGTTTAGAGTTTAAGGTTGTGATTAAGGGTAATGGTTGGGGTTGAGGGTATGGTTTAGGGTTAAAGTAGGGTTAAGGTTGGGTTTAAGGGTTTCGGTTTAAGGTAAAGGGTATAATTTAGGGTTAGGTTTTAGGGTTAAATTTTAAGGTTAAGGTCGTGGTTTAGGGTCAAGAGTAGGGTTTAAGGTTGTGACTAGAGTTATGGTATAGGGTTAGTGTTTAGGGTTTAGGGTTTAACAAAAGAAATAGAATAAAATACACATTTACACAGAAAAACAGAAAATTCATAAACATACACATTTATATTAAATAAATTCATAAAAAATAAATAAATACAAACACAAAAAAATAGAAACATACATATATAAACAGAAAAAAATATATAAATTAAATATAAAATAAAAAAATTGAAAAAATATATACCTTACATCTGGAGGCCGGCGGCGACAGTGGCGAGATGGAGAATGGCCGGAGAAACTTCAACATGGATAGAGAGATAGAGAGATAGAGAGATAGAGATAGGGAGAGAGAGAGAGAGAGAGAGAGAGAGTAGAGATAGTGACTACCAATTTCCTAGACGTTTCTGTCAGTTGAAAAGGGAATATTCGAAGAATGTTCTTGTATTACTGTCGGAAGCCATCCGACAGTAATTATTATCCCGCCAAAAAAATGAAAATTACTATCGAAAACACGACAGTAATTTGAGCATCTCCGTCAGTAATTACTGACGGAAGCCATCCGACAGTAATTAGCATATTTCTAGTAGTGATTAGAGCCTTCATTCATAGTGTTTCCAGCGCTGCCTTTTATTATTCACCCAACCTTTGGCGTTTGATCTGATAAGTTATATCTTAAATGTTTTTTGGTGAACTATTATTCAAAGAATATATCAGCTACATGTTAAAGCTTTTCATATGATTTTCACCAGTTGTTAGGTTTTTATCTTTGTATTAAACTACAAGTTTTTACTAGTGAACATATTGGCACAAATCAATAAGAGATTTACTTGTTGATTAAAATTTACTCCTCCGTGTTTATTTTCATACTTCTTCCGTATACTTGTTCTTTAACTATTCCGCTGCCATATCAATGTGTCCTCCAATGTGTTCTCTACATTGAGTACATTGGACAGTACATTGGAATTTATCTTTTACAAGTATTTGATTGTCATTTATTTTTGGTTCAGCTAGTTGTACCGTGGCCTCAATAGTTCTTTCAAACTTGATGTCCGCAATGCCTTCCTAAATGGTGTTTTTAACGAAGAAGTGTACATGTCCCAACCCTTAGGGTTTGTTGACCCTCGTTTTCCTAATCATGTGTGTCATTTGAACCAGGAAATTTACGGGCTTAAACAATCGCCTCGTGCGTGGTTCCAACGTCTTTATGATTTTCTTCTCAGCCTTGGCTTCTTCAACGGCAAATTAGATAATTCCCCTTTCATTCGTCATGTTGGGTCCTTTAACGTCATCATCCTAGTTTACGTTGATGATATCATCGTAACAGGAGCTTCGTCCACCGAAGTCGCCCAAGTTATTGATCACATTTGTGCCATTTTTGATAGCAGGAAGATTGGTCCCCTCAACTTTTTCCTTGGGATAGAGGCAGCTCGATCATCAACAACTCTTTCTCTTAGTTGATCAATCTCGTTATACCTCTGATCTTCTTCATAAGTTTCAAATGGACAAATGCAAGCCGGCCTCCACTCCTTTCTTGCCTGGGTCTCATCTCTCGGCTTCTAGTGGTGACCCTATTACAGATGCCAATCTTTATGATCATAGTATGGTTGGGGGCCTTCAGTGTATCTTACCCTCATTCTAACCTCTCATTCGCTATCAACCAAGTATGCCAATATATGCATGCTACGCGAACTGATCACTTCCAAGTTGTAAAACGAATAATTCGTTATGTTAAAGGAACTATCTCCCTTGGTCTTCAGTTTTGGGCTTTTTCGGACAGTACTCTTCAGGCATTCAGCGATGCTGATTGGGCCGACTACCTTGACACCCGTCACAGTACAACAGGTGCGTGCGTCTTTATTGGTCCAAATCTTGTTGCCTGGACAGCAAAGAAACAAACAACGGTGGCTCGCTCAAGTAGTGAAGCTGAATATCGAGCCCTCGCCACCACCGCGGCTGAATTAAAATGGTTTTCCTTTCTTTATCGCGAGATGGGTGTCTTTTTGGCTCCACCGGTTATCTACTATGACAACATTTCCGCCATTCATATGTCTCGGAACCCGATTTTTCACGCCCGGACACATCATATTGAAATAGATTATCTTCACTTTGTTCGCGACCAACAACGATGTGGGTTTCTTCGTGTTGCTTACGTCCATACAACTGATCAGCTCGTGCACGTGTTCACCAAAGGTCTCGCTCGTCCTCGATTAGGCTTTCTTATGTCCAAGCTACAGCTCCACGTTGTTCCGCTTGGCTTGCCGGGTGGTATTAGACCACTTTCAGACGGTCCAAACGAGTGACTCTCAAATTGTCCATCTTCATTTTATGTAATTAGTCCTTTCATATACCATGGTTCATAGTATGTAATTAGTCTGTTTATATACCGTGGTTCATAGTATGTAATTAGTCTTCCTTTCAACTTTAATTCTTTGTATTAGTTTTATATATATCTCTGTATTGGTAAAGGATATGTGAAGTAAAGTTGAGATATTCTCAAAGGGGATTCTCCAAGAAATAGCCTGCCTCTCTTTCTCCTCCTCTATCTTCTTGTGCTTTCTTCTTCTCTATCTTCTTGTGCTTACTGCAAAAGTATTAAATTCAACACTTATAATATCAATCAATTAATAAATGTTGATTTAAGAAAATCAATTTCACCGTTGGATGTGCAATTCCCACTAAACTAACTTTGTTGCCTTTTTATCTTCATTCATGCTTGATAGATGATGCCAAATTGGAGCATATAATCTTTTTTTTTTTTTTTAGAGAAATAGGGGTGGCACCCTGCTAAATTTTATAAATGAAAAAAAAAAAAGAAATACAAACTTGAGGGGGACAACCAGTCTTGCCCTTTAAAAGAGGGAGGACGAAGGGGCCTGACCTCGAAAAGCAAATACATGACAAGAAAATCAAAATAACAGGAGCTAAAAGCCGATCAAGAGCTAAACGACGGCGAATATAAGGAGTTCCCTGAATATCCAGCAAGATATGACATATAATCACTAGAGTGAAAAGGTATTCTAATTATTGACATTCTTTAAATATATTAATCACTAGAGTGAAAAGGTATTCTAATTATTGTCATTCTTTAAATATATGTAGTGGAAGTAAAGAGTGTGAAGAACAAAAATGGATGGAATTGTAAGGTCCGTTAAGGATTGAAGATGGAGTTAAGGATTGAAGATGGAGTTGTGTTAGCACGTAACTTTGTCCCTAAAGTCTTTTTTGAAATAACGGTCATATTCCCCCAATTACAAATTTAGAGTTTATGCACCATTTAATTTCTTTTCAATTCGCGATTCTGAGAAAATTATTGCACAAATTATTCTCAAATTAGTGTTCGAAACCTATTTTCGCATCAAAGTTGTCATGCATGTATTCACATCCATTTGAAGACTAAAACAGTAAAGTAAGCGAATGAGGTATTTAAAATGGGACTTCTTTCGATTTGAGTTGGAGGTATTGTCATTGCGGGGTTAGAGCATTTATGTGAGTTTTCTAAAACCAAAAAACCTTGAAACACGCTATCCCAATTCGCTCTCAATCTCTCACAATCAAGTTTTCCATATTTAATCATTGACAGACGTTAAAATTTTAACCTGATGTTACAATTCCGGTTTTTTTTTTTTTTTTTTACAATGGTAAAAGCAAAGAAAAAAAAACAAACTTAGTAGTTGAAGTCGAATCCGAACCAAAGTACGATAGTTCAAAATGATGTTTGGCCTTTAGAACTCATTTATTTGAAGTGGTTATTTCAATTTATGTACAATAACCAAAATCTAATCCACTGAACTTGTTGCTTATTTTGCAATATTACTCTAGTCATATATTTTTGTAAATTAAGCCAAAACCTACGTAAAACAAAAATTGTTAGAAATTCTGTTGGGGTGTTAAAAATTGTATTGTAATACTCTCTCCGTATCAAATTGAATGCCTTTTATATGATTTATATTTTTTTCAAAATGAACTCAAGTGTTCCTTTCTTTTTTTTTTTTTCCTTTCTTTTTTTTTCTGTCAAGTTACTAAACTATATTTGTCATATATCATGTCACAGTACGCACGTACAATATTATAGCATAGATACATGTTACCAAAAAGACTTAAAAACTCAAGTTATTTAATCTATGCAAAAAACTAAGGAGGAATACTCATTTCAAGACAAAACAAATATATGTTAGTTGATGTTAAATTCGTGATCAAAACATAATTCCTTAGTAAGAATGTTGGAAGACTCTCTTCGATATTTTCCATAATAATTGGGGAAGGGCATTATTGTCTCTATACTATCCTCAAAGCATGTCATCTTCCCAATAATTCTTGATATCTTTAAGGTGGAAATCAACTTGGAGTAGTTGAAGGTAAGGTAGAAAGCTGCTTTGTTTCATTGAGGCCTTTATCAAAAAGTTGAGGCCATTAGGTATTCAATTATTCAAGCTTTCTCTCACCCACTTCCTTTCTACATTATCAAATTTTAATTTGCCTTTGGTAATGACTTATGACATATAGCTCACTCTTTCATAATAGCTGATTGGCATAGGAATGAAGAGTAAATAATATATTCCCTTTGTTCCATCTAAAAAGTTTATATTTAAAAATTTAAATTATTAATAAGATATATTAGTATTATTGAAGTTGGTTATAATTACAAAAATACTTAAGCACAACCAAGATGATTACAACTCAAGTAGAAGGTAAAGATAAAAAATTAAGAAAATTGAAAGCATAATTTTTTAAAAGTGGTCTCTTTAAGTGAAACGTCCTAAAATAATATAGTGGACTCTTTACCTAGAACGGAGAGAGTAGTATTTTCCTTCAATTGTACATTTTGACTATATTTTGTTACTCTATTTTAGTTTTTTGGTTATTAAAGAATTACATTTCCAAGTATACGTGATTCTATTACTCCCTTCGTTCTTAAGTGAGTATTTATTTTTTTTTAAAATTATTCTTAAATATGTATATGTTTTCGTATAATTTTACTAAATTGATCCCTGATCAAATTAATATGTGATCATTTGATCACAATTGTTAATGGCCTTTAAATAGGTCAAGAAATTTCGAAAATCAAGCCAGTAAGTCCATTAACGGTTATGTTAAAGTTTTCTATCCACACTAAAACATGGTTAAGGTCATGTTTACATAGTTTAAGGACAATCTAAATTGATTTTACAACATTGTTAGTTTTACGACTAAATTTTACCACTATAGTAATAACTATGTCTTAAAAATAAAAGCACATGCACCTCACATGAACTTTGTCTTCAAGACAAAGTTGTAGAAGTAGTTATAAATTTAGCATTTTTGTTGATCTTATGAGTTTTGGCCACCCGTTAACCTCTATGGTTCCTTACACCAACTCTTAACTGCGTTAACTTGGTCTTCCTTAGTTTTAGCTTAGGAGTTAGTCGTATGACGTAAGAGTAACTATAGGTACCTAAAGAGTATCAAATTTTTTGCACCAAATGATGTGTTAGCTGATGTGATGCATTAATTATAATTTTTAATTTTATTTTTTGTACCACACCAGCTGACACATCATTTGGTGCAAAAAATTTGGTACTCTTTAGGTACCCATATAAGATTGGTTTCATGGTCTACGACCTCACTATTGTTGGTGATGCTCGATCTTCAACCTTACTTGGTTCCTTTCATCGGTCTAACCTGATTTTAGGCCGGCTTGCTCCCATTGGCTTGGCATTTTTGTAAATACCAATAATACAAAACACAAGGACATGGAGAGGTAAATACAAAATGTCAATTTAGAATGTAAATAGGACCTTAGCACCTTGCTTGCCTACCTGCTTTGATTTTGGGCTAACTCGCTCAGGGGAGTTCACGGCAGCAGCTTATTGGGACAATTACCGTGTGGTTTTTCCTCAGCTGACCTGGGCAAAAAAGATTTGGCAATTTTGGTTGCCAATGCGGGTGAGTGGCTTTATGTGGAAACTGTTCCATGGTGCTCTTCCAGTTGATATGGCTTTACGGCGATGGCGTATTTTTGTTACGTCTAAGTGTGTGTGTTGCTCTACCCATCCCGATTGTGAATCATTAAGTCACTTGTTTTTACACTCTGAGGTTGCGGTTCAAGTCTGGGAGAAGTTCGCTCTTATTTTTAATAAGTTGAGCAACTATGTTTCTTTCCAGCATTTATTTGATACTTGGGTTGAGCATGCTTCTGTCCGTAATCAACTTGGGGCTAGTCAGAATTGGTATTATGGTTTATACTTGCTGGGAGTTATGGAAAGCTAGATGTAAGGCTGTATTTGAAAATGTTCCCATGCATTCTGGAACGATTATTCGTAATGTGTGTCAAGGTTTGCAGGATATGTTTCTTGTCTATCGCCCCAAGTCTTCCGTGGATTACTTGGCTTGCTTTGCAAACTTTGGGGTTACAAGTTCTTGATGTGCCTTTCAGGCGGGGTAGTTGGTTGCGCTGGCTCCCTCCTATTATAGCGGCGTATAAATTGAATACTGACGGTTCAGCAATTGATGTTCTGTGTTCGGGGGGTGGCATAATTTGGGATGGTCAAGGTAAAATGGTGAGGGCATTCTCTAATTACTATGGGCCTGGCACGAATATGCTTACTGAACTTTTAGCCCTTCGTGATGGTTTACAACTTTGTCGTCACCTTCACTTGGACTCGGTAGAAGTTGAAACTGATTCTTTTGTGGCAGCTATGGGTATTGCTGGGAAATACAGTATTCCTTGGAGTCATGCTTATGATGTTCGGGTCTGTAAAGCTCTGTTGGGGGATTATAGTTTGCGGCATGTGTTCTGAGAGGCGAACCATGTTGCTGATCGTTTGGCAACTCATGCATACTCACATAAAACTCAATCTTCCATCACCCATAAATGGCTCCTTCCTGTTAGTGTTTGGCAGGCGTTAGGTCATGATGAGTTAGGTTTTTATAGCTTTCGTAAGTAGAAGTAGTTGTTTTATTCTGTGGTTTCCTTTTCTTTATGTTCAAGGTTTTAGGCTCCTCCGTCCCCCCGTTATAAGAGTAAAGCTGGTTGTCCCCCTCATGTTTGTTTTCTTTTTTATTATTAATAAAATCCTACAAGGTGCCGTCCCTGTTTCTTAAAAAAAAAAACTCTAAAGCTAGTTAGCTAAGAGCCTTTTATGCTTTTATTTGGTAACTTTTGTTGATTTTTAGAGCGTAAATACCCTTGTTCAAATTAGTTTCCAACTCATAATCCATTGTCTCGTAAGTTATGTAAATTATGAATCTTGAACGGCCTCAACTCTGAGCTGGACACGTGGCAGACACCGCGACATCAAAGGCGCTAGCTGGACTAACGCCGAGGCGACATACACCTACATCGATATGACGACCTGGTAAAAGTACTAAGTCAGGTCGCCAGCATTACCAGACATACTCTCCCAGCACGTTGACTATAGGGACCACAGTGCGACCTGGAGACATACCAGGCCGACCACAGCAGCATCGAGCGACCTGGCTGCATACTAGGCCGACCTCGACGTGACCCTCTCAGCTCGGCAAAACAGAGTCTTCCAAGGAACAAACTCTCAACCTAGGAAGAATCTTATTGTAACTCTATACACATCAGTCCTAAGCAGATAAGGTAACGTAATCCGAAAGACATGGGAATTGATCATATCTAACTAGGATTATGAGTTATCTCCATATAAATAGCACCCTCCACAGGCATCATACGGTACATGCAAATTACTTGCTTACAATATACTCTCTTAGCTTTACATCTCCTCTGAAGTATTGCTAATTCTCACGCTTGAGGGTTATCGCTGGGACAACCCAGCCCCCCTTACGGTGTTTTCCGTTGATCACAGGTTTCAAGCAGTTCATACTTCAAGGGAAATCCCTGCAACGTAAGCTAGAATCCTACTAGATTACACACGTGGATCAGACGTGGTCATCTTCAGCCTTTTTGCGTGATCAGTTTGGTTCCGTTGCCGGGACCTTAGAAGATTTCTGTGATCAATCATGACAACCTCCAAACAAGTTTCCAAGTAAGCACCTCCAGCGGCGACCTTGGCAATGTCTGTAGTTGCTCCACCCACTGCCCATCATCTTGAACAGCCTGAGAAGGAGTCACTGGCTATACCCTCGTCGGGCCTCCCTCTTCATCAAAACACCCGGGCTCAGAAGTTAGCCAGGGCAATGACGAAAAAAGCGATGGAAAAACGGGCGATTCAATCCGCCAAAGGACCGGTCAGGTCAAACCGAGACGATCAGATTGCAACTCCCACCACTTCAGACGGGGGACTCTAGTAACAGGGACGACCTCGTCATGCTAGGCAACAGGCAGCTCCCAACACAACAAGAGATCGACCTCGCCAAGATGGAAGGAAAAGTCTTTCCTGGAAAAACAGCGAGAGCTGGAGGTGCACGAATACGAATTGTCACGAAAGTTAGCCGCCCAAGCATCTCAGCTACGAACCCCGAGCTCTAATCTTCACCGAGACGACCACCACGATGGTCGACCAGGCAGGAAGGGGGTCCGGGGTCTGCGGGTTGACAGTCACCATGGGGGGTCTAGGATGGATGCTCCCAGGGTGAGTGCCAAAAGTCGGCTTGGGCGAAGAGTGGAAGAAAACTAAAGGCTAAGCGTCAAAGATCGCCTGGGGACCCCAGATAGAGAGCGACCTAGGGGCAGCGTACACTCCAGGATGAGAACCAGGGCTCGAGATCCCAGTCCGGACAAATCTTACAGATCCTTCCTAATCGATCGCGACGAAGAGCGACCTCGGAGGACCAAAGAAGCCCGTAGCTACAGGTCGAAATGCAAGTCAATCCAGCACAGTACCTACAGGTCGAAATGCATCATCGTACAAATACTCCAAGATCGACGACCACAACCATCGATCTAAAAGGAGGAATAAAGGCGAAGACTTGAAAAGTGAGGTACTGCGCAAAATGAAGGAAAAACTGGAAGCCCTCGAGAAGGGTGGAGAAAGCAAGCTGCCAAGGAACGTAACGGCAGCATTTTGCAGAAGAATCAGGGACACCCCTCCAAACCACCGACTGAAGCTCCCCTCCCTAAAAAGCTACGCAGGGAACACGAATGCCCGGAGCCATGTATCGAGTTTTGAGGCAAAGATGGGAGTGTGCACTAGACATCTGTACCTATAGTATGTGGTGTTTGTCAGCACGTTCGAGGAGGTCGTCCTTAATTGGTTCGAGGAGCTAGAGGAAGGGTCCATCAGGGACTGGTATGACTTGAAAAAAGCCTTTCTGAGGAAGTACTCATCCACTGGTGACCTTCCCAATAAAGAATCTGATCTCTGTGGTATTAAGAAGCAACCTAAAGAGTCCCTGGAAAGTTACCTGGACAGATTCAAGAATGTCGCGGAGAAGTTGCTGAACGTCCCTGACAAAACCATCATGGCCTTCTTTCAAGCTGGATGCCGATCTGCTAAGCTACTATATGAAATCGGCATGCGACCCCCCACTACTAGTGCGGAGATGTATACTGCCGCACAAAATATTGGGAACGTCGAGAAAACCTTGGCAGAACAAGCAAAAGAGGACCAAAAACCCTAAGGAACCCAAAAATAAAAAAGTGAAGATAAATCTGGGGACCAGAAGCAGCAATAGAAACGACAATAGAAAGGGGAAGAATAAATGGGCCAAGAAGGAAGAATTTTATACCCCCTTGAACACAACCAGGGAACAAATCATGAACGTCCTCCTCCAAGAAAACAGGATTGGACGACCTCCGCCTCAGAGAGAGACTCCATATCCTCGCAATCCCAATAAAAGGTGCGCCTACCACAATGGTATCGAGCACACAACCGAGGAGTGCATTCAACTTAAGAAAGAAATCCAGAACCTGATTGATAGGGGGAGCTCAGAAGGTATGAACAGAGAGGTGGAGATAACAATAGAGAAAGGCCAAGGGAGGTCCCAAGGACCGATGAAGACGAGGTCCTAGTCAATACAATCACAGAGGAATGGTCGAGCATCACCAAGTTTAAGACGGCGATTAACAGTCTCAACCGTACTGTCAGCCCGCCTCAAGTTTGGGGAAACAAGGGAATAACATTCCTACCCAGCAAGCTGGCCGCCAACCCCGTAGCTAAGGGACATGCTCTGACCATTGAAGCTAAAATTGGCAGAGGAAGGGTGAAAAGGGTGTTGATCGACACAGGAGCAGGGAAAGACATTCTGTTCTACAAATGCTTCCAGGCAATCGGATTGGGAAGCTCGCATCTGACCCCGAGTGAAATCAAGCTGGAAGGCTTCACCAGGCACAAAATTTCCGTAAAAGGAACAGTCGATCTGAAAGTAGTCCCCGGTACCAAAGACAACTCACGCACCAAGCTCATAACTTTTCTAGTCCTTGACATCCCTTCCCCGTACAACGCCATCCTGGGACTTCCTACGCAGACAAAGTTCGAGATGGTGATCTTTTCAGCCCACCAAAGAATCAAATTCCCCACAGACAACAGGGTCGGAGAGGTGAAAAATGATCCAAAAAGCACTTTAAACCATCTCCTCGAAGAAAAGAAGATGGAGGAAGCTCGGCTCAAGGGGAAAAAAAAGGTAGATTCGGTCCACAAATAGATCCACCAGGTGGACCACTATGACAAAAGGTCAAAGTCGATAATAATCAAGGAAAGTTCAGAGAAAAGTCCCTCCGACGACCGAGCATAGCAATCAGCGCGGGCTGGCACCTCCAACCCGCAGACAGAGGTCGACGGAGACGACGATGTGCCCGACGTGTTTGGAACGGACGCCGAGCACACCGATTCGCTCTCGACCACCCAAATGCTGGAACAACGGGCTCTCTCTACCCCGCACCTCAACAAAAGCCCGGAGGACGACTTGCCCGACGTGCCCACCCCTGACACCGAGCAGGCCGAATCACACCCGGGCGCCAACAAGGACAAAGCGAGGAAGCCTAGCAAAGTTGTCACGATAGAAAGCCTAGACCCAAGGGATCAGCCAAAAATCCAGCCCCATGAAAACCTTGACGAAGTGGTCATCAACTTCAACTTCCCAGAACAAAAAATCAAAATTGGGCTAAAAATTGATAAAGATGAAAGGGAAGCAATAATTGCATTCCTCCAAGAGAACAAGGACATGTTTTCATGGAAGACAGAGGACATGGAAGGAATCAGCGAAGAGGTCGCTGTACACAAGCTAAACGTCGATCCAACCGTAACCCTTTTCCAACAACGACCTAGAATATTCTCTCCCGAACAGCAAGCAGCGATAACAGAGGAAGTTGACAAGCTACTAAAAGCAAACATGATCGAAGAAGTCTTCTATCCGACCTAGATCGCGAACGTGGTAATGGTCAAGAAGACCAATGGTAAGTGGAGAATGTGCATCGACTTCACAGACTTAAACAAAGCTTGCCCCAAGGACTGGTACCCACTGCCGAGAATATATCAGCTGGTGGACGCAATAGCGGGCCACAAGATACTCAGCTTCATCGACGCATACTCGAGGTACCATCAGATATGCATGTGGCTGGCCGACCAGGAATTGACAGCCATCCAAGCAGCGGGAGCTATCTATTGCTACAAAATGATGCCCTTTGGGCTAAAAAATGCAGGGGCTACTTATCAACGCATGGTGAACAAGGTCTTCGAAGACTAGCTGGGAAGAAACGTGGAGGCCTACATCAACAACATGGTCATTAAAACAAAGCAAGCCAACCACGTCGAAGACCTGAAAGAAACCTTCTCAAACCTCAGGAAAAACAAGATGAAGCTCAATCCAGCAAAATGTGCCTTCGGAGTGAAGGCAGGAAAATTCCTGGGATACATGGTGAATGAGCGAGGTATAGAGGCCAATCCAGAAAAAATCCAAGCCCTTGTCGACATGAAAGCTCCCAGCTCGATCAGAGAGGTACAGCGACTGAACGGAAGAATTACGGCATTGGGGAGATTTATAGCAAAGTCAACAGAAAAGAGCCTTCCATTCTTCAAAACACTAAGGGGAAGCAAGAGGTTCGCCTGGAATGAAGAATGTGATAAAGCCTTTACCGAGCTGAAAACTTATCTGGGCAGCCCGCCACTACTAACAAGCCCGGCACCAGGAGAGCACCTCTATGTCTACCTCGCCGCCTCAGACACAACTGTAGCCGTAGTTCTCCTCAATAAAAGAGGGGCAGTCCAAAAGCTAATATACTACGTCTCTCACGCACTCACGGATGTTGAGACAAGATATCTAAACGTGGAGAAAGTAGTACTAGCCCTAATAATGGCAGCCCGAAAGTTGACTCATTACTTCCAGGCTCACGCCCTAACGGTGTACACCAATCTCCCACTCAGACAAATTCTCCATAAGCCGGATATGGCTGTAAGAATGCTAAAATGGTCGGTAGAACTCTCAGGATATGACATTACATATGAGCAACGCAAAGTAGTCAAAGCCCAAGTACTTGCAGACTTCATTGCTGAAACCTCGTTTGTCAAAAAAGATCAAAGCACGACCACCACAATGGCCGGACCGAGCACTTCGACAAACCCCCCCAGCCCGCCCAAACAAATTAAAACGTCCAGCTCGTCACATCCTCGGGCACCTCACCATTGGTCCCTCTATGTTGACGGCTCGTTAAGCAAGGCAGGAAGCGGTGCAGGCTTATCTCTATACCCACCAGAGGGGGGAGAAATCAGCAAAGCACTAAGATTCAAGTTCCAAGCATCCAACAACCAGGCAGAATATGAAGCTTTAATAGCAGGATTGGAGCTTGCATTGGAACTTGGGACAAGCCAGGTCGTCATCTTCAGCGACTCCCAGCTCGTCGTGAAACAAGTTTGGGGGGAGTACGGGACTAATCACCCCACGTTATCAAAATACTACAACCTGGCAAAATGCCTGTTAGAAAAATTTGAATACTGGGAGCTGAAATAGGTGGACAGAACAGAGAATACACAAGCTGATCACCTATCCAAGATTGTATCATTCGAAATCAGCGACCTCCCTCCAGATGTATAGTTGGAAACCCTTGAGACACCATCAGTGAACAGGGAGGAAGCCATGCCCATCAGCTCCACCGAAAAATGCTGGATAGACGAGATACAAAATTATATTGAACAAGGAATACTGCCTGATAAAAAGGACTTGGCCCAGTTACTAAGGAAAAGAGCAGCCCGCTACACAGTGATTGCTGGAGTACTATACAGATGATCGTTCACCAAGCCGATGCTCAGATGTGTCTGACCAGAGACAGTAGAAGACCTCCTCGCTGAAGTCTATGAAGGAGTATGTGGGGGTCATCCAGGTACAAGATCTCTAGCAGACGGGATTATCTTTCATGGCTATTACTGGCCGACCTTGCGGAGAGATGCAGAGACTTACGTGCAAAAGTGTGACAAGTGCCAGAGATTTTTTAATATTCCAAGACTGCCGTCAGTTCCACAAACACCAGTGGTCGCAGCCTGGCCATTTGATATGTTGGGAGTCGACCTCATAGGGCCCTTCCCAAAGGCCAAAGCAGGCTTCGTGTTCCTAATAGTGGCGGTGGATTATTTCACAAAATGGGTAGAAGCAAAATCATTGGCTACCATAACCGAGGAAAAGGCAATCAGCTTCATACATGATTACATTTGGTGCCGATTTGGCCTACCTCGAGCCATTGTGTCCGACCATGGCACCCAGTTCTCCACCAAGTTCACTGAGAGATACGAGCAGATGAACATCAAGCATTGGAAGTCCTCGGTTGCTCACCCTCAAGGAAACGGCCAAGCCAAATTAGGGAACAAGAAAATCCTCCATGCATTAAAAAGAAATCTAGACGAAAAGAAAGAAAAGTGGCTCGATGAGCTACCTATCGTACTATGGTGGATTCACACTTCAGTCAGAGGCTCAACAGGAGAGACACCCTTCACACTAACATACGGATCAAAGGCAATGGCACCAGTAGAGATGGCCCTACCAACCTTAAAGGTAGCCCACTTCAACGAGCTGGAAAATATAACAACTCGGGGGCTAGACCTCGACTACCTGGAGGAAAGAAGGTTAGAGGCAAGACTCAGGATGATCAATTACAAACAGCTCGCCAAAGCTCACCATGACAAGCGAGTTAGAACAAGATCCTTCAACATCGGAGATTGGGTACTCAGAAAGATCGAGGTTACAGGCAGAAACGCTGGAAAAAATAAGTTATCTCTGAATTGGGAAGGACCTTTCAAAGTGACAGGCATAATCAGGGAGGGAACGTATCGACTAGCTGAACAAGACGGCACTCCACTCAAAAACCCTTGGCATGCCGACCACTTAAAAAAATACTATCATTAATGTTTACATTTCAGAAATTATCAATAAAAGAAGAATTTCTCCAAACTTGCATCTACCCCGAATATACATTCCTTAAAATTGTTTAAAGATCGCGACCTACTCTTCACCACGATGAAGAAGATCGTAAGTCCAAAGGTACCTCGACCACGTCGAGGTCAGCTTACGACCTACTCTTTACCACGATGAAGAAGATTGTAAGTCCAAAGGCACCTCGACCACGTCGAGGTCAGCTTACGACCTATTCTTCACCACGATGAAGAAGATCGTAAGTCCAAAGGCACCTCGACCACGTCGAGGTCAGCTTACAACCTAATCTTCACCACGATGAAGAAGATCGTAAGTACAAAGGCACCTCGACCACGTCGAGGTCAACTTACGACATACTCTTCACCACGATGAAGAAGATCGTAAGTATAAAGGCACCTCAACCACGTCGAGGTCAACCTACGACCTACTCTTCACCACGATGAAGAAGATCGTAAGAACAAAAATACTTTTGCAAACACACTAAGTAAAATAAGCAGTACACTAAATAAAACTAATTCATGCTTATATACACAAATCAAATTATTTACAAGCCCGGACGGGCCAAAACTACAAAACAAAATATTGTTTGAATACAATGACACAGCGGGGACTACAAGTCAACATGGCTCTCAGCTTCATGAACAGAACGAGCATGCTCATCCTGGTTCGACTTGGCCCCTTCAAATTCCTCCAACTTGAAGTCCCCATCAAAATCTACCTCGTCGCCATCAGCTAAGGCATCGAGCAAATAGGGGACATTATTATCAAAGGGAGGTGAAGGGACACAGGGCTCACGACCCAATTCGGCATCTTTTCTTTCTATAAGCTCAAGCTCCTCGGGCTGGAAAGGTACGAGCTCATGGCCCCTCCGTGCGAGATCACCCTTCAGCTCGGCATTCCCCTACCTAACCAAATTTCGAAGAGAAACACCGCAGGCCGCCGCAACGCACAGGATCTGGGTCTTGCCCTTATCGTATTAAGAAAGAATGTCGTCCATATAAGACGAGGTCTTCTTGAAATCAGCAACAATAGCGTAAGGGCCCGGTACCTTCCTCGCCTCCGCCAGTTGCTTCTCCAGTTCGCCAATCTTGTCTTCTAAGCTCAACCTTGTCTTCGTGAGCTCCCCCTGAGCAGTCAGGGCATCACCCTAGGCAAATTTTAGATCAACACAAAGCTTTGCCCGTTCAGCAGCAACCACAGCAAGCTCCCCCCTCAGCTGGTTAACCTCTTTGGCCATCCAACTGGCTTGCTCGGTAGCCCGATTCGCCTCCTCAACCTTGCTCGCAGCCAAATTTTGACTCAACTCTACGTCACTCTGAGCCTTGGCAACGACAGATTCAAGCTCGGCAACGTGAGCAAGGGCCCCCTCAAGCTCGGCCTTACTGGCACTCTCCCGTTTCTCATTCTCAAGCTCAGCAATGCGCGCCGCGAACTCTCGCCTATCCTTGTGAGCCTGAGCAAGCCTGTTGGCATACGACTTGATGCCAGTGGCGAACTGCAAAGGGAAAAACAAATCGAAAAAAAAAAAAAAAAAAAAGTGGGGACCAAGTGAAAACATCTTACGTGAGTAAGGTCGATCCCCAGGATGTCAGCCAAGCGAGAAGGCGAGCAGTCATCAAAGGATTCACTCAATCCCTCATCCGCAATGTCAAGGACGGCCTTCTTGCCCAACTCCAGGGACTAGGTACCAGGGCTCAAGACAGGCCCAGCTCGCGGAGGAGTAGCCGAGCTGGGGATGGAGTACACCTCGAGAGAAGGGCTGGTGACACAACACACGCTCCCAGCGGGAGACGATCGCCTGGCCACATCAGGCTCGGCAGGCTCGTCGGTCACAACCGGCTCCTCGATCCTCATATTTTTTGTCAGAACAGAAGTCGACAATATTACAGTGGGGAGCACCTCGGCGGTCCCAACCAAGGTCACAGCAACGCGAGCTTGGCCCAACTGCTTAGACCCTTCTGACTTGGTCTGAGCCCGCCTACTCGAGCTCCTCCTCATGGCATCTACATCCTCCATCTCTGCAAAAATAAAGAAAAGTCAGACACTTGTAAAACATATGCATGAATAAAAAGGGAAGAAGTTTGAGACAAACACATTCAAAGATTCAACCCTGGAAACAGCCCCTCTCCTGGTCCCTACGACAGTTCGGGCAGTGTTGATTGAACACAAGGCCCTAGTGAAGCAACCACCCCGAGAAGCTCTCAAAAGGTGGAAAATTGCACATCAGCTCAATGCCATTAAACTTTAGAGGGGACAACCCGGGGACAACTAACAAGTTCTCGTCCTGGAGAATACACTTCCAGTCATAGCACCGAACCTAAGAATTACCCCGCATACCAAGGGGGGCCTCTAACGCCTGTTTAGCCAACCTGTCATAATCGTCAAGCTCGGCCTGATGAACCAGAGTGAAGGGCTCTTCGGTCGGCACAGCAAAGTTCTACCCAAGTCGACTCTCAACCATAATGACCTTGTCAGACTAGCCCGAAACCTTCCCTGGGGGGTCAGAAAATAACTTCACCCGATAATTTTGGCTCTTGGCCTGGAGACGGTTGTTATTCCGATCAAGGTGGAAGTAATGACAGAATAAGGACAAGGTCGGCTCGAAACCAAGTATACGCGCACTCGCGATAAAACAGATGAGCACCCACATAGTGTTCAATGTAAGGTTAAGAGAGACAGTAGAGGTGACATCAAGGAATTCACAAATGAAGGGATCCATCCAGAGGAAAGTGAAGTCTCAGCTCAAAAAAGCTCAAATAATATCCAACTCGACCCCTCGAATCGCGCAGATCAGCCAGACCAAGCTCAGGATCAGGAACATGCCCGCGATAGTCTTCGAAGTTGCAGGGATACTTCGATTGCTAGCTATTCAGGTCAGTAATAGTCATCTTGTTCCGCCAGTCTCGAAAGGCACGCTTCACGGTACCACCGGCGTCAATATCAGACTTAGACTTTCTCTTCTTGCTTCGAGGAGCTCGCAGGGCGTGACTGGCATCCAGGAACGAAGTGAAAGATGCCGAGGTGGTAACTTTCGAAGGCCCCGCTGCCATACTAGCCACCCAGTGCTCATCAAAGTATAGATACAACAGGCCAGACATAGCCACGTCGTACTTCTCGATGATCCTCATCGAGGTCCCAAAAGGAATAACATCGACCTTGTATAGATCGTCTGTAGGGACGACCAAGCCATCCAGGTTGGCACCCCAGGAGGTCAACAAATCTTTGGCCTCACTAGGCAAAACGACCTTCCAGTCACCATCCTCGGTCTTATAAATGGCATGACCCTTTTGCGACTTAGAAAACATGGGACCCTCGTTGGCACGTTTGATCCTCATGTTCACAGAAAGAGAACACGTGGAAGAAGAGCTCGCAGGAAGAATGATTGGAATGAGACATTACGACCTGGACGGATCGACCCATACAGATCGACCTGGTCGAAAACAACAGGACGGACGACACTCGCTGAAACCTTAAAACTCGAAAGGTCGCCGGAACCCTACCCAGAATTCGGCCGGTCACCGAAAAAGGGATGAAACAGGCAAATAGCGGGAAACAGACCACAAAATGGAAAGAAACGGAGTAAGGTTCAAGGGAAACTAACTTAAGGTCCTGAAGAAGCAAGGAAACGCGAAGAAAAAGCTTGAATCCGAACGTTTTGAAGTCAGAAAATCTCACCAAAAATTGCCTGGTAGCCGGAGAAATTGGAAGTTTCTGGTAAAATGAACATGAACAGTGGAGTCATCACTTATATAGGGGACCCGGAGTGGCCGGGTCGACCCGCTTAGCAGGCACGCGAACCTCGACACTACATCGTTTCAAGCAAAAATATCAACCGCCAAAATTTTAAAAATTAAAAAGACGCGCCGTCTGACAACCACGGACTTCGCACTCAATAAATGCGCACGTCTCCCAAAAAAGGTACAAACGGCTCAAAGACGAACTGAGATCATGCGACCTCACTTAGAATAGTCCAGCTCGATACCTGGTACATTTTACTTCACACCTCGAGGATAAATCCTCTCCTTGAGAAGTAGGGGGCTATTGAACGGCCTCAGCTCTCAGATGGACACGTGGCAGACACCACGACATCAAAGGTACCAGCTGGATGATGGGCGTAAAACGCGCAACGAGCAAGAATACTCGGTCGTATCAAGTAATAAATTGTGCAAGTATAAGTATCGATCCCACAGAGATAGTGCTAGAAATAAATCTTAAGTACTAAAATTGGGCACACCTAACTTTATCTAAGCTAACGAAAATGAGAATTAAAAATAAAAAGAAAATAAAGAAAAAGAAAGCAAGAAAGTAAATTAAATTAACGCGGCAACAATGATACGGCGGCAACATCAAATCAAGGTTAAAATGATAGGATTGTGATATTTCTAGTCTAGCCAATGTTTAATCTAACTCTCTCTCTACTTTTCTTTAACTCAAGTCTTGGTAGTCGGGCACACGTTGATAATATTCATTACGGGCTCTCGCATCTTATAGCAAGGAAAGAGTAGCCGCATTATCGATCAAGCACCCCATGACTATCTAAGAACGCTCGTTACCTCTCGGTCTGGCGTCACAAAGACAATTATTGCAATTTTCAAAATTATAGGACGGGCTCTCGCATCTTACCCTATAATTCTACCGATCATCTAATGGTTCGCGACTCCATTAAAAGCATTAAGAACACACAATAATAACCAAGATAATGAATAATACTTTCTAGAGAAATATTCTCTCTATTTTTCTACAAGTTATGCCAGTAGCCGGAGGCTATCGGTGTATGTCACAAAACACCAACTACTAAATTTCTAGGTCTGAAATGTAAGGTAGCTCTCGCGGATCCAAACATTTCTCAAATCAATTAATTAATGACTAAATCAATTAAAAGCATTAAGCCCACAATTTAGTAACATAGCATGATTGTATACTAAATAGAGAGAAAGATTAAATTAAAACATCACATTCAACATAGAAAATAATCACAATCCATAAATATATTTAGCTCATCACCAATTCCACATTTACAAGACAAAGATTCCAAGAAAATACAACATTAATCTTGAGATAAAGATAGGGAAAATTAAATCGATTAATGTCAAAATCCATGGTTGCAAAGCCTTGTAAATGCTTCCTTGGTCCTTGATTTGATGCTCCAACCCCTTAGAATGAAGGCATTTAATTTGGGTGCAAAGTTGGAGAAAAAGAGAGAAAGAGAGTTAGGGTTCTTGCCCCAAAAATAGGGGCTTCTCCTCTTCAATTCGGCTCCCCCGGGAGATAAAATGAAGAGTAAAAAGTGTAGGGAAAACTGAGGGGTAGAAATGTAAAAAGAGAGAAGATTCAAGGCTGAAATGGTCAAAAGAGGGCTGTTGAGTCCGGGCTGGAAGGTGGGCAGGAGCTGGGGAACGGCGGATCAACCGCTGCAGAAACGGGTGAGAGATGAGAGAGGAAACGGGCTGGAAAGGGGTGGAATGGGCTGGATGTGGACCTGGTCGGGCGGACCTCCAGGGCCAGATCTCGCGGGTCAGAAAGCTGCTGGGACACGTGGCGCGACAAAGCGTTGACAGCGCATAAATGATGAAGTTTCAGCGCATTGCATCGCTACACCCGGGCTTCCTTATGCTGCTCCGGTGCCCTTCATGTTCCCAGAAAGCGAGCCGCAGTACCTCCTTGCCTAGGCTTTGCAGTTTAGTCCCAAGTCAGTCTCCGTTAGACTCTGTTAGCCTATTTTCTCTTTCAGTTTAGTCCTTTCCTTTGTAAATGACTAACGGAGGGCTAACGGATCTCAACCAAATGGCTTTAATCACTTCACAACTTCACGGGTTGCCTTGAATACTCCCAAAATGCTATGAAATGATTCTTTAAAGCTTCAATAATGCCCAGAAAATCTGAAATACATATAGAACACAATAAATGCACTTTCTAGGGCAAAATACATATGAAATTCATAGAAAATTGAGATAAATTATGGAAAAATATATGGGAAATTATGCACTTATCACTGGACTAACGCCGAGGGGACATACACCCACATCGGTATGACGACCTGGTAAAAGTACTAAGTCAGGTCGCCAGTATTACCAGACATACTCTCCCCAGGACCACTCGACCTAGAGCGACCACAGCACATCGCGACGGCGCATACCAGGCCGACCTCGACGTGACCCTCTCAGCTCGGCAAAACAGAGTCCTCCAAGGAACAAACTCTCAGCCTGGGAAGAATTTTATTGCAACTCTATACACATCAGTTCTAAGCAGACAAGGTAACGTAATTCGAAAGACATGTGAATTGATCATATCTCTCTCATTCCGAAACTAATTAGGATTATGAGTTATCTCCATATAAATAGCACCCTCCACAGGCATCATACGGTACATGCAAATTACTTGCTTACAATATACTCTCTTAGCTTTACATCTCCTCTGAAGTATTGCTAATTCTCACGCCTGAGGGTTATCGCTGGGACAACCCAGTCCCCCCTTACGGTGTTTTCCGTTGATCACAGGTTTCAAGTCGTTCATACTTCAAAGGCAATCCCTGCAACATAGCAATTTACTCTATTGAATCTATAATATATAACATAGCAATATACCCCCTTTCCTGCTGGTTTCGAAGTTTTACTCTATTTCCTCTAAATTTTAATTTCTTAGTATAAATTAAAATACACTATTAGAAAGGCTAATTATGCAACTAATGTAAATTTTGGTATCAATTTTATTACCTAAAACTTAATAAATTTATAGATAACGATTTGGTCAAGAATCTGAATTTTCAAAATAATATTCATTTAAATTACAAATTTTTGAGTTAGTTGAGTAAAGCTCTTCTTTGTTAAACCAATCTCAAGTTACGGGTACCTTAGTTGTTCAACTTATCGATCTTTTTTTATCCCTAAAAGCACCAATGTAAATGTGAATGTGGAAAAAATTAAGTGTCACTTACGATTTATACATTCCGTGGTGAAGCCATACTAGGGCCAAGGGTGACCATTGCCCCCTAGGCTTTGAGCAATATGTAGTTTACCCCCCTTTTAAAATATACTCCCTTCGTCCCTTAATTATTATTTTGTTTGATCCGACACACGTATTAAGAAAAAATAATTGACTTGATTATTAATATTAGTATAATGTGTAATTTCTTTTAATGCCCATATATATGTGGTCCATAATTAAAGTAGGGGAAAAATAAGGATAAAATGGTAAAAGTAATGTCTTAAAAAGAAAAATTTTCAAACAAGACAATTATTATCGGACGGAAAAAAAATGAAAGAAAGACAATAATTTAGGGACGGAGGGAGTAATTATTATCATTCTTATTCTATTTTGGCCCCTTAAAGCTTAAGTTTTAGGTGTTACACTTTTAGTTATGTAAACTCAGCCCCCCTATGGATCAAATTTTGGCTTCACCACTGATACATAAAAATATATACTCCCTCCGTTCCACCTAAAAAATTCACGTTTGAAAAGTCTAATAATTAAGAAATATAAAAATAGTATTGAAGTTGGTTATAATTACAAAAATGTTTGAGTATAGTCTATATGTTTATAGCATTTGTGAAGGGTAAAATGAAAAGATTTATGAAAAATGTGGCATAATTTTTAAAAGTTAACTCTTTAAGTGGAACATCCTAAAATAGATAGTGAACTCTTTGTTTGAAACGGAGGTAGAGTACCTAACAATCAAAATATATTTTTGAGTTATTTCATATTTTCATCCTTAAAACTAGAATTTTGTTTATATAATAAAAATAAAAATGATGGAGAAGGAAACAAAGAAAGAGACAGTATTGGAGCTTCCAACAGCCTAAAACTAAACTTGAGAAAAGAAAATACAGAGAGTCACTGGACCACTACTGACAATTGACAGAGCTTAATCGTATGATGATGGACGGGAAAGGCGAAAAACAAACGGTAACCGGGGGGTATCATACGATTCCAAGCTTAGTTTGCTGTTTGGGTCTCTCTCGAGTTCATAAACTAACCCCGTGATTTCCCAACACTATGATTCCCTCTTTTCTGATCAAACCCTAGCTTACTTTTTTCTTTGCTCTTTTACCAAAGTAAGTCACTTTCCATCTCTCTCTCTCAATTATTTACGCTTTATATGGGGTAACTCACGTTTAGTATTCAACTCTGTTTCAGGCAAAGAGTCCACTATTTTATTTTAAAACATTTCATTTAAAGAGTTAATTTTAAAAAATTATGCCTACAATCTTCATAAATTTTTTTACTTTACCCAAGACATATGTTATAAACATATTAACTATGCTAAATATTTTTATAATTATAACAAACTTCAATACTACTTATATATTTTTTAATTATTTAACTTTTTAAATGTGAATTATTTGAGTAGAACAGAGGGACTAGTTTTTATCCAAGCATCAAACTAGAAAAAGCTTGGAAAATGATTTAGTATTAAGTTTGAAGAAAGAAAAGTCAGTTTTAAGGGTGACAACTTTCTCTTTTCCCCCACCCCGAAAATTGACTTTTTGTTTACTTCATTATTTATAAATTTGTTTGTCAAAAAAGCTACTTAAACATATGTTTGAATTAGGCTGAATTTATCTGGTTAGCAGATCTCGTGAAAACTAATCTTTCACTTCCTTCGTTTCCAAAAACTGTCGTGTTTAACCCAATAAATAGATTGAAAGTATATTATTGACTTTATTAAACGAGATAATTGAATTTATCATAAATTTAAGTGTAAATCTAAATTAAATTGAGGGTAAAATAGTAAAAATAAATTTTTAAAGAAAAATTTAGAAACAAAACCCCCTTTTTTTTAACAAACCAAAATATCAAGTTTGGCTAATTTGATTTTATTTAAATTAAGTTTGAATAATTTAATTAATAAACACAATAATGTATTTTACTCTACATGAAATATCGAGTTTAAAATGAACTCAAATTAGGCTTATTTTATTTATAACCAAAAGTTAACGTGTTTATAATTTTGAAAAAAAGTAAAAAAATATAAATTAAATTTGGGTTGAAAAATGTCCTTTTTGATAAAAAAAAAAAAAACAACTATGACAATAATTTAGAGAGGGTGGAAGTATATTTTTAGAACCCAAAGTTAGTCAAAAGTCAAAACTATGTATATATTCCCAATGAGCAATTCTGTGAGTACCTAAAGAGTACTAAATTTTTTGCATCAAATAATGTGTCAGCTGATGTGATGCATTAATTATGATTTTTAATTTTATTTTGAATACCACATCAGCTAACACATCATTTTTTTTTTAAAATTTAGTACTCCCTCCGTTTCAAAAAGATTGACGTTTTAGAGTTGTGAACACATATTAAGAAATTTTATAAGTTGACAAATATACCCTTATTAAATATCTTTAATTTTTGTGTTAAGAGTAGTTGAAAAAATAAATTAGAAGGAGATATACATTGGGAGAAGATAAAATATTTAATGAAGAGATGATCAATTATTGGAACTTGTAAGAAGACAAGGGTAAATTAGACAAAACATGCATTGGAAACCTAAAACGACAATCTTTTTGAAACAAATTTTTAGAGCTAAAACGATAAATATTTTGAAACAGAGGGAGTACATTTTAACTACATATAACATTACTCATTGCGAATTGATCTTGAGGCCATTTCTAAACGAAAAGCAAACCTTACTCGACGTGACTCGTTTTCCAATTTACTGATTGGTATGGATGAATGAAGAAACAAATAATAAAGGGAAACTTTTTCATCGACTACGGCCACTAAATAATTGTGGAGTACTACGTTAGCTAGCTGTCTTCTCTTTATATGTTTGGTCGTATGGTATTTCTTTAGTATATCTCCAAAACGATTGATTGCCTTATGATGAAACCGAATTTAAAAAAGAGTAGTGGCTGCATGGGAAAGGTTCCAAAAACACACATTTGAGTCACCCACATACATCGTCTGAACTAGACTTCAACAAAGTAATGTCAAATATTTGAGATGCCTACTTCTCCCAATGTCTATACAACCTCTTTTCCTCTTTTAACTATTCTTTTCTTTTTTCTTATTTCAGGTATAATATTACGAATTTGAGCTTATGATATTCTTATAAGCTTTAATGTTAGTGTCTTCAAATCAAATTTATTTATACTTCTGTACCGTTAGATCGAATTTACAAGTTTGTTCGTGTCATTACTTCAAAAAAAAAAAAGATAAATTTAATCTGACAGTGTAAGAATACGACAAGCTCAAACTCGTAATATCATCTGTCTTCTTATTTTTCTTTCGGACAAACTCTAATATATATTGGTCTTTGTACTTTTAGTCTTTTTTTGAAATTGGACATTGTACAAAAATTTGAAAAAATTATATCTTTATACCGATCATTTTAAACACAATTAGTTCTTCTATCTAATTTTATCTATTTTCAACAGTTAAGTCTCCACACATGCCTCCCATGTGATTTTTGCTGCAGGGATAAAATTATTATTTCACTTCATTGTGTAAGGACCATTTATGAAGAGGCCAAAAATCTCTAAATTTATAAAACCGTGCTGAAAAGATACTTTCGGTTGTTTAACTTAGTAATGTTAACTCATTTCAGGCTATCGTAGTCAGTGTATTCTGTGTTCGAAGGGAAGATATTTAGGAATTGGAAGGTTAATTATTTATATTAGGGCTACAAATCAACAACGCACTTTCAATGTAGTTTGAAAAATACTCCTCAACATACTTCCCATATCTAATACTCCTTCCGTTTCAGGCAAATAGTTTATCTTTTTTTTTTTTATCAACTTAGCTAAAGTTTGACCAATAATTAACATAAACTTAGTAGTTTTCATAAATTTATGAAAGTTGTAATCAATAGTATTTTTAAAATAATTTTTAATTAATAAAATTTTATTTCTTAATACATTAGTAAAGTATATAAAATTGTGATTTAATTTAGTCACATGTTAATTTTTAAAAAAGAAAAGTGAATTCTTTACCCGAGGAGTATATAACCATTCTACTTTCAAAATCATACTCACTATTTTTACCAAAGGTCTTCGTACTCTTATAAAAGAAATTATTTAATGGCTTTTATCATTTATTTATTTGATTAGTTGAAATAATAAGTTCAACTTTATGACTCAGTAGTGATCACCAACCATTTTGTTGCTCTTGTGCCTAATAAACACATTTATATCTCTGTACCGTTAGATTAAATTTACAAATTTATTTGTGTCATTATTTAAAAAAAAAAAGATAAATTTAATCTGACAGTGTAGGAATACGACAAGCTCGAACTCGTAATATTATTTATCTTTTTATTTTTCTTTCGGACAAACTCTAATATATATTGGTCTTTGTACTTTTAGTCTTTTTTTGAAATTGGTCATTGTACAAAAATTTGAAAAAATTATATCTTTATACCGATCATTTTAAACACAATTAGTTCTTCTGTCTAATTTTATCTATTTTCAACGGTTAAGTCTCCACACGTGCCTCCCACGTGATTTTTGCTGCAGGGATAAAATTATTATTTCACTTCATTGTGTAAGGACCATTTGTGAAGAGGCCAAAAATCCTCTAAATTTATAAAATCGTGCTGAAAAGATATTTTTAATTGTTTAACTTAGTAAAGTTAACTCATTTCAGGCTATCGTAGTCAGTGTATTCTGTGTTCGAAGGGAAGATATTTAGGAATTGGAAGGTTAATTATTTATATTAGGGCTAATGACAAATCAACAACGCACTTTCAATGTAGTTTGAAAAATACTCCTCAACATACTTCCCATATCTAATACTCCTTCCGTTTCAGACAAATAGTTTACTTTTAATTTTTTTTTGTCAACTTAACTAAAGTTTGACCAATAATTAACATAAACTTAGTAGTTTTTACAAATTTATGAAAGTTGTAATCGATAGTATTTTTAAAATAATTTTTAATTAATAAAATTTTATTTCCTAATAAATTAGTAAAGTATATAAAATTTTAATTTAATTTAGTCACATGTTAATTTCTAAAAAAGAAAAGTAAATTCTTTACCGGAGGGAGTATATAACCATTCAACTTTCAAAATCATACTCACTATTTTTACCAAAGGCCTTCGTACTCTTATAAAAGAAATTATTTAATGGCTTTTATCATTTATTCATTTGATTAGTTGAAATAATAAGTTCAACTTTATGACTCAGTAGTGATCACCAACCATTTTGTTGCTCTTGTGCCTAATAAACACATTTATATCTTGGTACCGTTAGATCAAATTTACAAATTTATCTGTGTCATTACTTGAAAAAAAAATAAATTTAATCTGACAGTGTAGGAATACGACAAGCTCGAACTCGTAATATTATTTATCTTTTTATTTTTCTTTCGGACAAACTCTAATATATATTGGTCTTTGTACTTTTAGTCTTTTTTTGAAATTGGTCATTGTACAAAAATTTGAAAAAATTATATCTTTATACCGATCATTTTAAACGCAATTAGTTCTTCTGTCTAATTTTATCTATTTTCAACGGTTAAGTCTCCACACGTGCCTCCCACGTGATTTTTGCTGCAAGGATAAAATTATTATTTCACTTCATTGTGTAAGGACCATTTGTGAAGAGGCCAAAAATCTCTAAATTTATAAAACCGTGCTAAAAAGATACTTTTGTTTGTTTAACTTAGAGTCCGTTTGGTACAGTGTTTACAAAATGCAGTGTTTTAAAAACGGAGGTCTTTCCTTATAAATACGTTTGGGATATCACTTCAATACGCAGCTTTTTTTTCTTAGGAGCGTTTTAAAACCTGCGTTTTGGAAAAAAGCTGGGAATTCCAGCGTTTTAAAACACAGCTACGTTTTGAAAACGCTGCGCTTTCTGCCGCAGTATTGAAACACATTTTTTGCAAATAAGCTACGTTTTGGCCAAAACGCTCGACCAAACGGGCTCTTAGTAAAGTTAACTCATTTCAGGCTGTCGTAGTCAGTGTATTCTGTGTTCGAAGGGAAGATATTTAGGAATTGGAAGGTTAATTATTTATATTAGGGCTAATGACAAATCAACAACGCACTTTCAATGTAGTTTGAAAAATACTCCTCAACATACTTCCCATATCTAATACTCCTTTCGTTTTAGGCAAAGAGTTTACCTTTAATTTTTTTTTTGTCAACTTAGCTAAAGTTTGACCAATGATTAACATAAACTTAGTAATTTTTACAAATTTATGAAACTTGTAATCGATAGTATTTTTAAAATAATTTTTAATTAATAAAATTTTATTTCCTAATACATTAATAAAGTATATAAAATTTTAATTTAATTTAATCATATATTAATTTCTAAAAAAAAAAAGTGAATTCTTTACCTGAGGGAGTGTATAACCATTCTACTTTCAAAATGATACTCACTATTTTTACCAAAGGCCTTCGTACTCTTATAAAAGAAATTATTTAATGGCTTTTATCATTTATTTATTTGATTAGTTGAAATAATAAGTTCAACTTTATGACTCAGTAGCACCAACCATTTTGTTGCTTTTGTGCCTAATAAACACATTTATATCTCTGTACCGTTAGATCAAATTTACAAGTTTATTTATGTCATTATTTAAAAAAAAGATAAATTCAATTTGACAGTGTAGGAATACGACAAGCTCGAACTCGTAATATTATTTATCTTTTTATTTTTCTTTCAGACAAACTCTAATATATATTGGTCTTTGTACTTTTAGTCTCTTTTTGAAATTGGTCATTGTACAAAAATTTGAAAAAATTATATCTTTATATCGATCATTTTAAACACAATTAGTTTTTCTGTCTAATTTTATCTATTTTCAGCGATTAAGTCTCCACACGTGCCTCCCACGTGATTTTTGCTGCAGGTATAAAATTATTATTTCACTTCATTGTGTAAGGACCATTTGTGAAGAGGCCAAAAATCTCTAAATTTATAAAACCGTGCTGAAAAGATACTTTTAGTTGTTTAACTTAGTAAAGTTAACTCATTTCAGGCTATCGTAGTCAGTGTATTCTGTGTTCGAAGGGAAGATATTTAGGAATTGGAAGGTTAATTATTTATATTAGGGCTAATGACAAATCAACAACGCACTTTCAATGTAGTTTGAAAAATACTCCTCAACATACTTCCCATATCTACTACTCCTTCCGTTTCAGGCAAATAGTTTACCTTTAATTTTTTTTTTGTCAACTTAGCTAAAGTTTGACCAATAATTAACATAAACTTAGTAGTTTTTACAAATTTATGAAAGTTGTAATCGATAGTATTTTTAAAATAATTTTTAATTAATAAAATTTTATTTCCTAATACATTAGTAAAGTATATAAAATTTTAATTTAATTTAGTCACATGTTAATTTCTAAAAAAGAAAAGTGAATTTTTACCGGCGGGAGTATATAACCATTCTACTTTCAAAATCATACTCACTATTTTTACCAAAGGCCTTCGTACTCTTATAAAAGAAATTATTTAATGGCTTTTATCATTTATTCATTTGATTAGTTGAAATAATAAGTTCAACTTTATGACTCAGTAGCGATCACCAACCATTTTGTTGCTCTTGTGCCTAATAAACATTTTATACAATGAAAAAGAAAGAACAAAGATATAAATCTGGCCTCATATTTAATGAGAACAGCCAAATAACATGAAAGATGAATAAAAATAGTTAAATACCAAGTATATATATATATATATATATATATATATATATATATATATATACACACACACACACACGCATACATTCTTTTTTGTGGTGCATGATTATTTAATACTCCATCTATTTCAAAAAAAAAAAAATTTGCTTTGATTTTTTTGATCAATTTAATTAAAATTTGGCTAACCATTTATGAAAAATTACTTATTCATAATAAACTCCAAAATTTATTATTATGTTCATGATAAAATTCGATTATAGTCATTTGACATTGTACTGAGTTAATTTTTCAATAAAGAAAGAGGATTATTTAGAGAACTCAAGAAATATTTTTTAATGATTTTGTAATACTTGTATTAAAAATAAAGAAGAAATAACTAGAAACATAATTAAATTAGTAAAAGAAACAATAGAAATTACTCGTCTTCTTGCCAAAATGTGTGTTCAATTTCAAAAAAAATTGTCCCAAAATGATTGGTTTTTTTGAATGAAGGTACTAAGTTTACCTTCGTTAGCTATTAATGAGTTGGCTCAGTGGCTTAACCAACACTCCTCTGTGCAACAAATCTATTTAGCGGGATGTCATGTGTTCGACTCTCACTAAATTTATATGAATTTCATTGGGGTCACCGGCAGAATGCTAAGAGTACTTAAGTCTATTTGCTACTTATAGGACTTAAAAATCAATTTTCTTAAAGATTTAAAAATAAACACTCAATGAAGGAAATAAAAAAATTCACAAACTTAACAAGTTATGTGATCACGCCAAAAAGTAGTTGTGACCACATCAGATTCCACGTATAGCCAAGTGTGTAGTCTAATAGGATAATAGATGCATGGGTGTTGCTAGGATGGAGGCTAAACTATGGTGGTGAAGGCCTGTGATCAATAAAGAAAGAAACCGTTAGGGGAGTCGGCAGTACTGTTCCGGCTATTAAGGATGGGCAGATTTTTTCTAAAATTGAACCGAAATAATGAAATTGGACTGAACCAGAAAAAGTGGACCGAACCAATCTTTTGGTTTGGTTCTAGTTCTAATTTTTAGTAGAATCGATCATTTGGTTTGGTCCCGATTTTAAAAATTATAAATTGGTTCTGAATCGGACCGGACCAATGTATAATATATAATATAATTATATAATCTATATATATTAATAAATTAATGTTTTAAAAATATAACAGTTATTTTCTAACCCAAACTCAAACCCTAGGTATAAAATAATACTTAATGATATTTCTTTTTGCCGTTTATACACAAACACAGACTTGATGTTGTTGAATCTATTTTTTTTCTTCTTATTTTAGTTTATATTGCATGAACCGGATAATATATAGCTAAAACATTTTTAGTTGTTGAATGGTCAATCTACTCTTTTTTTTTCTTTTGTGACGTTGTTTGTATTTTCAATGTTTTATCATTATTGAATATTTTTTAATTGTCGTATGAAATATTATATTTTATTATTGATTTGTCGGCTTAAAAATAAAAAGGGTTTATTCCCTCAGAATCAAAAAATGTGCAGGACCAAATCAATTAGAACCGAATCAAAGTATTGGTTCTCATACATTTTAATTTAGTTCTGGTTCTGAATTTTTTAAGAACCAAAGTATTGGTCTGATTTTGGTTCTCTATTTTTTGGCAAAAAATGGACCAAATCGGACCGTGATCACCCCTACCGACTATAACCCTCCGTTGTGAGAATGAGTATAAAAGTAAAGATGAAAGGTTTGGTTCACAGAACTTGGTATGTGAATGAAGCTATGAAGTTCTTCAAGTGTATTGTGAGCAATAAGAAGAACAAAGTGTATGTGTGTGTGTGTATTGAAGAGAGTCACTAGAGAGAAAAAAAATGAATGTAATACCTTGATATTTATAGGTTGGAATCTTGGTGAAGAGGCAATCGGAGGGGACAGACGGGGGACAATGTCGTACACTGGCTCATCTTCTTGTGCGTTAGGAGGCGCTGCTAGGCGAGTGGTGGTCGTTGTTGTTCATCATAATGTGGCCCTTGTACTTTTCTGTCAAAAAGTGGGATCGTGGGGTTGAGTTCATAGTGCGTCGATGCACTCTCTAACGGACCATTGGGAGGAATCCACATGTACTTGCTCGCCAGATAGGGGCTCGACAAGGTTCTGATGCCTGCAGGTGACGGTCGAACTTGTTCTCGGTGACAAGAAGCGAGGACGACGATCGGGGTTGACCTTATACATTTTTCGCCCGTCTATCCAGTGAAGTTCATTGAGGGTTGATCCCCAATAACTCGGTCTTTAGCTTGGTCGACATGCTTAATGGAGTCCTCGACTCCGTGGCTTCTAAGTCACCTCGTAACGTGGCTGGGGCCCTTGGCCACTTAGGATGAATTTCGTAGACTCCCATCAATATGCAATATTATATAAATAACACTAAGTATGTTAGAATGAATGATTTGATTCTAAACAAAGGGACGAAGGCAGGCTCGAGCGCTTCGCGCCGTGGTCAACAGTTTTGTAGTTTTTTTATTTGTATGTATTTAGAGTTAGGTCTTATATCGTATATAATTTGTAACTCAAAAATATTGAAATAAGAATATACAACAGTATTTAACCCTAAATTTTCTTGCATGTCTTCCAATTTTTTTGTTTAATAATTAATATATGCTGAAACAATTGTTTGTTTGCTTTAATTGTCGCACAACAAAATGTATAGATCTAATAGAGGCTGTCTTAGTCACCTCATGGTCGTATTCAATTCATAAATTAGTTTTGAACTTGGGATCCAATAATAATTTGAAGGAAAAATATATGTTTATACAAATCTATACAGTATACACCAACAGGCAACATGATACAAGTCAATCATCGTCCCAACGAAACGAAATACATTCCTTCCATTTTAACTATAGAGAGAGAGAGAGAAAAAGAAATAGAGAGAGGGAGAGAAAAAGAAAGAGAAAGTGAGAATGAAGCGAAAGAAAAGGACTCCACAAGCAGCCAAATCCTCAGACAGCCTTTCTGTATCACTTGTCTTTCTCTCCAATCCCTTTCTCTCTCTCTCCACCCACGAATCTCTCCCCCCTCCTCCTTGGGTTCCACATCACTTTCCTTTTTCTCTCTCCTCAACTCTCTCTACTCTGTATCCCCACCAAATCAAAAAGTTATTTCCTTCGTGAACTCGGAGCGTCACGCATAAATCGATACTGATCCCTCTCTCTCTCTCTCTCTCTCTCTCATAACGCACACCTCTCCTTTGAATATCTCCTGACTCCGAATCCACCATTTTCACTGTGTGTGTTTCTGCGTGAGAGAGAAACTGAAAGATCACTACCCCTCTCTCTCTCTCTCTCTCTAAATGTTCAAAGTAACTTTTGCTTATCATCATTCCATTTCTGTTTCTAACTTTATCATGACGAAATTTCCCATATTTGTTATTTTGGTTCTACACACGTTATTTATGGATAACTGTCGCGCCGGTTTACTAGCTGAACCGGCACAGCCATTGAAACCTGGAGACTACTCCACTGTCCCCGCTTTTCCAGTCCAAAACCAAGCCCAAACCTGCCGTCTCGATCTCTCCGCTGAACTCTTCGGCGGCGTCAACGCTGCATGCGGCCGTAACCTCGACCGTAGCCGGTGCTGCCCCGTGCTTGCCGCGTGGCTGTTCGCTGCACACGCCCGCTCGGCCCTTGAAGTTCCGGCTACGGCTCCGGCGTCATCTGACCTTCCCATGATGCCGGACGACTCGCAGAAATGCGTTAACTCGCTACAAAGCTCGTTGCAGAGCCGGAACATCCACATTCCTCAACCGAACGCGTCGTGCGACGCCGTTTTGTGCTTTTGTGGTATTCGGCTTCACCAAATCAGCTCGCTGAGCTGTCCGGCCGCGTTTAATGTCACGGCTTCTCGGAATGCGACTCCTACTGCCGCAGTGCGAAATTTAGAGCGGAATTGCCGGAACTCGTCTTACGCCGGTTGCACGAAGTGCCTTGGCGCTTTGCAAAAGGTCTGTTTTTCCGGCTCCTTTTTCTCTCGTGTCATCTTTTTATGGTATGATCGTTTTTTGTCTCTTGTTGATTTGACGAAAATGGCCTTCGATTCTTGTGTAACGTATAGATGCATTATTGAGCGAGCTTTTGTCAAGTAGATTTTGACTTTAAAAAATATGCATATTTTGGACAATTATAGACATTTTCAGAAAAAAAAAAAAAAAAAAAAATGAACAGAAGTTATTTGCCCTCCAGTTGCAGTAAAGTTACGAGAAAAACCTTGTGCATGACTCAAATAATGTTCAATCACGAACTTATTGGATGGCCTTTTTCTCTATTACACACGGGTGTAAAATATTTTAATTTTCACATTTATCTTTATTACAATTAGTGTCTTAAAATTAGCAAAAATAGTTTTAATTCTAATAAATAAATGAAGCATGATATTACAACCTCGAGTTTATGATATTATTGTATTAATACCGTTAAATTAAATTTAATTAGATCTATACACTATCATCAAATTTGTCCTTTTTTAAATAGAGTCATGCACATTCTAAATTATCACAAATTTAACAATATTTAACCATTCAACAGCTCTACGTTAAAATTTGTAATAATATCATAAGCTCGAACTCGTAATATCATTTGCATAAATAAATACCGTATGTCAACGTTTTTTGAACTTCAGGTCGAAAATGTGATTCTTTGAGTGTGTAATGGAGAGATACCTACCAGAAAAATCACAAACTTTGAGGGGTTCATGTGGTAATTCAAGAAACCTAAAGGGCACGGTGACAATAAAGTAGCAGGCTTTACTGAACGCAAACTAGTACTGAGAGGTCTCCAGGTCTATTTTTGATGTTTTGCGATAATACAAAACCATACCTGTTACTGCGATTTTGCCAAACGCCGTCGAAAACGACGTTTTACCCTAACGCCCCTCCATCATCATTACACTTTTTTACTATTCAGGTTTCTTACCCTGCCCACAATCTTTACAATATTTCCCTTTTTGTTTAACCATATAACGTTCAAACCATAAATGTCTGAATTGCCCCTATAGTTTTGATTTTGAAGTAATTGTTGTAACAGCTAAAGGGGCACGGCAAAAACGGAACAAAACATGGTGAAGACGACGGCGACAGCAACGGTGACAGAGCAACCAAGATGTTGAACCGAGACTGCCAGCTCATGGGTCTGACGTGGCTCCTAGCAAGGAACAAGACGGCGTACATACCCACGGTGTCCGCTGTATTGCGCGCCATCATGTACAGTGCGCACCCACCCCACGAGTCAAGGTGCAGCCCAGACCAGGAGAACATGCCTTTAGCCGTTGATTCCCTCCAGTTCGAAAAGGCTGATTCGTCGTCGGCGGCGGCGGGTGCTATGATGCACTTTGTGATTCCGTATTTGCCCCTGATGATTCTGTTTTGGTCTGTTTGTCTAAATGTCAGTTGGCTTCTTGCTTAGGGTAGTGGGAGTCCATGTTTAACCTGCCCCATGCGTTTTCATTTTTGATGAATGAATTGAGGTGTCGGGTTCACGTGATGCTAGTTGACAAACAGAGTGTAAGTCAGTATTAGGGTAGGGATCTTTTTGTCCTTTTCTACCGGTGTAAATTTTTCACTACCAGTAAATCTTATTCTTACCTTACCTCCCCTTCCCTTTTCTTCCGATGAAGCAATAGTTTGACTGACCCGTGTGGTTTGAGATTTTCATTCATTTGATTTTGTAATAATTAAATAAAAAAGAGAAATTAAAAAATGTGAACAAGAAATTATGAAAAAGATCACAAATTACGATTATAAAGACGATGGCGTGGCAAACGGGGCCTTAATTTTCTTGTCACATTAACTATTTTTTAATTGGTTTTTTTTTTTCTAGTAATTTGACTTCTCTCTTATTTGCTATTTGGTTTTTTTTTTTTTTTTTTCACTGGTTTTCAAATGGGGCCTTAATTATTTTCTGTCACATTAACAAATTATTTATTACTAACCATCAATCCAAATATATGGATCTACTAGTAGCAACTTGCAATACTAATACGTTTCAAAATAAAAAGAAGGATTGAAAGTCAAAATTTGTAAGATTATAATTTTCAAATATCATACTAAAATTACATTATTTAAATGACATGTAAGATGAATTTCATATTAAAAAAAAAAAGGATGAAATATTAAAATTTGTGCCTTAATTTCTGAGAAATACGTACGTATTTAATTTGTAATATTTCAAGAAAAAACATAATGGAAAAGTAGAAGAGGGTAATCCAAGTTACAACTTTTACGGGGTAGTATAGTACTCCACTAAAGAATAATGAGATTAAAATAATTTTTAGTACAGAAGTATTTATTTGAATAAACCCTCAAAACACGAGGAAAAGCAGTTCCCCAGGACAGGAGGAGTGAGTGAGTATGTTGGTCGCATAGTTGTAGTCGACAGTAGTAGTACTCATGATTTTATATTAATTTAAATAATTATAAATTAAAAAGGTAATGTAGATCCTAGAAAATTCAATTCACTAAACAAAATATGATTGTTTACTAAAAACGATAAATCAAAGCACATGTATTGATGGAGAGAATCAACCCATTTTGTTTGTGCAAATGGAAAATGCCAAAATGTACTTGAGTTTACCATCAACTTGTTTGTAATTGCATCGTCTATTATTTTATATGATGCTACCTTCTTCTCAAAATTAATTTATTCTTTATATATATATATATAATAAATCCACATTTATCAGTAATAATTTGATTTGTATATATATATATTTTTGACCTTAGGCCAACAACAGGGGGAGTGATCAGGCTGCCTTGGGCCTACAACAGAGGGAGTGAAGCTCTAACCAGTAGAGCAATCAGTGAACCCTAAAACCCCCAAAGACCCCCCAACGAGATTCGACCCTGAGCCAACAACAGGGGGAGTGAAGCTCTAATCGGTAGAGCAATCCCCCAAAGAACCCCCAACGAGATTCGACCCTGGGCCAACAATAGGGGGAGTGAGACTCTAATCGGTAGAGCAATCACTGAATCTCAATTTGATGTGTATTTTTATAACACTAAGAACATTTATGTGTATACATACATGTTCAAGTAATATATTCTAATTGCTTAATTACATTAATAAACATAAAATAAACACTTATTTTAAGAACAAATGGAGTATTAAATTTAAGAAAAATCTATTTTAAAAAAATTTTTTTCTTTTACTTTTTAATCAAGTAATGTACGGGAAGTCAAGCAATGGCGAAGCCACATGTAACCTAAAGGGGTTACTCGAGAAAATATTTAATAGTTCTTAAGCATCACGTGACATGATTATATGGTGTAACATGATTAATAGTGTTATACTATTGTGCCAAAGTGGTTTAAAAAGTGAGAATGATTTTGTACCACTTTTGCACAATATATTGGTCGTGGTGGCCTATTCAAGCGAACGACATGGTGCTCCACCATTGAATATTTTCTCAGGGTTACCTTATCCCCTTTTGGTTTGAAAAAGTGACAATTTACTACGTTTGTAATTAGAAAAAATGACTTTATACCATTAAAAACTAAAAGATGTCAAAATCCTGTTCTATTATTGATCTCTGTACAATATATAGAATTACATTCCTATAAGTATGGTTACAACCCTAATCTAGCTAAGTCAAATATTCACATGCTAAAGATAAGACTAAATACAATATTCACATATTATCACAAAAGATATGGAGATATCTTTGCGTGTGGCTGAAGCCACGGCTATTACTCCCCCACAGTTGAAGCGGGAGGTTCCCGGACGCTGAGACTGGTACGAAAGTCTTCGAAAAGTACACGCGGAAGCCCTTTAGTAAATATGTCAGCGATTTGGTAACAGGAAGGAACATGAAGAACTCGAACTTGGCCACGAACAACTTTTTCCCGGACGAAAAGAATATCCATTTTGATATGTTTGGTACGTTGGTGCTGAACGGGGTTGCTAGAGAGGTACATGGCACTAATGTTGTCACAATAAACCAATGTGGCCCGTGATAATGGACAGTGAAGTTCGAGAAGTAGATTACGAAGCCAACATGATTCCGAAACGACGTTAGCAACGCCGCAGTATTCAGCTTTGGCACTGGAGCGGGAGAGTGTAGGTTATCTTTTTGATGACCAAGATATGAGATTATCACCAAGAAATACACAATAGCCGGATGTGGATCGACGTGTGTCTGGACAACCACCCCAATCGGCGTCAGTGTATGAGACGAGTGATGTGGATGCGGACTTATATAGATGCAAACCGTGATTGAGAGTACCTTGTAAGTAGCACAGAATGCATTTCAAGGCTAACATGTGAGAGTCTGTTGAAGCATGCATATGGAGGCATATTTGCTGCACGACATAAGAAATGTCCGGTCTAGTAAAGGTGAGATATTGGAGGGCACCAGCAAGGCTGCGGAAAAAGGTTGGATCTGTAAAGGGAGTACCATCAGAGGAACTCAATTTGGATTGTGTGTCTACTGGAGTATGCGCCGATTTGCAAGAAGACATGCCAGCACGGTCAATTATGGACTCGACATAGGTACGTTGACTCAAAAATAGCCCATTTTTGTGACGCGTAACGGAAATGCCCAAAAAATAATTGAGAGGACCGAGATCCTTCATAGCAAACTCGGATGCGAATTTGGTCATAAGAGAGTCACGAAGAGCATTTGAAGAAGTCGTGAGTATGATGTCGTCCACATAAAGACGTAGATATGCCATATAAGGACCATGTTTATAGATGAAGAGAGAGTTTTCGGAACGGCTGTGTATAAAACCAATAGTAGCGACGAAGTCTGCGAACCGTTGGTACCAAGCTTATGGAGCTTGTTTTAAACCATACAAGGATCTCTTCAAGAGGCACACATGATTTGGTCGATGAGGATCCTTGAAACCGAGAGGTTGGTGTATGTAAACGGTTTCTTGGAGATGACCATGGAGGAAAGCATTTTTGACGTCTAACTGGTGTATAGGCCAAGACTTAGAAATGGCCAAATTGAGAACAGTCCGGATAGTGGCCGGCTTGACAACCGGGCTGAAAGTATCATCACAGTCTATGCCAACTTATTGTGACCTGCCATCTGCAACAAGACGGGCTTTGTGCCTCTCAAAAACACCATTAGATAACATTTTATGACGGAAAATCCACATGGAATGTACAATATTCACATTAGTAAGACGGGGTACCAACTCCCACGTCTTGTTTTTAGCTAGAGCGGTGTACTCATCATTCATAGCGGATTTCCAATTTGGGTCAAGAAGAGCATCTTTAGGATTCTTTGGAATAGAAGAGGGAGTGACTATAGTAGATAGATTAAAGAGGTGTTTAGGTTTAGAGATCCCGTGCATGCTTCGAGTGGTCATTGACCGAGATGGTGGAGGAGGAGGAGCATTACGGGTGGGAGCAGGTTGTGATGCCGGAGGTGAGGGAGGCGGAGAAAAGGCAGTAGTCACGGTAGGAGTAGTGACGGGCGAATTGGGTGGAGAGAGAGCAGGTTGTGTCGAAGTTGAGATTTGGTGAGACACAATAAGGGGGAGGCCATCATCAAGAAAAGTGTATGATGAGGCGGACGGAGAGTGTAACCTAGCAAAGGGAAATTGAGACTCAACAAAAATCACATGTCGAGAGATATAAAATTTGTTATGAGAGATGTCATAACACAAGTATCCTCTATGATTGGGAGGATATCCCAAGAAAACGCATTGAGTGGAACGGGATTGGAGTTTGTGGATAGTATTTGCGGGGTGGAGTGGATAACACAAACAACCAAAAATGCGTAGGTGATCATATGAGGGAATACGACGATAAAGTATTTGGGTTGGAGACATATTGTTGAGATTTTTGTGAGGGAGGATATTGAGAAGGTAGGTTGCCATTTGGAGGGCATGGTGCCAAAAATTTGTAGGCATGGAATAGTGAATCATGATGGTCCGAATAAGGTTGTTTATGGTCCTTATTTTTCTTTCGGCTTTTCCGTTTTGAGAGGATGTGTGGGGACATGAAAAACAGAAACTCATTCCATGAGAGTTACAGAATTGTTTAAAGTTATTATTGTTGAATTCTTGACCATTGTCGCATTGAAAACATTTGACACTAACTGAGAATTGTGTTTGAATGTGTTTGGAGAAAGAGAGGAAGATGGGATATACCTGAGATTTATGGCTTAATGGGAAAGTCCACAAAAAATCTGTAAAATCATCCAGAATAAGCATGTAATAACGATGACCTGCGGTGCTAAGAACAGGTGAGGTCCACAAGTCACTATACAATATATCGAATGGTAAAAGAGTACGAGTAGTAGAGGAATGAAAAGGTAATTTAATATGCTTCCAAAAAACACAAAAACGACAAACATGGTCTTTAGAATTTGAATTACACTTTATTGAACTACTACTTCGAAGAGAATTAAAAATAGACGATCTCGGGTGCCCTAAACGAGCATGTTAAAGAGTGGGAGACAAAGCTGCAAAAGTTGACGGAGGAGAAGCATTTGAGGAAGAGAAGGGATACAAATCACCGGTGCTGTTACATCGCAGGAGGGGTGTCCCTGTCGTTAGGTCCTTCACAAAGAAACCAAGAGGATCAAACTCAACGGATACATTATTGTCGGAAGTAAAGCGACGAACGGAAATTAAATTTCTAATGAGTTTAGGAGCATGCAAAATGTTATTTAGACGAAAAGGGGGGGTGAGGGGGTGGAAAAGAAACATGCCTATAACCTTGAATTGGAATCATATGTCCGCTACCAACAATTATATTGTTATGAGTATCGCTCAAATAAAAATAAGGTGAGAGTGTACCTTGAGATCCTGTCATGTGAGAAGTCGCCCCGGTGTCCATGAGCCAATTTTCAACCAGAGCATGAAGGGACATGGTGTGCATGGCTGACTCTATCTCGGTTGGGGCATAAGAAGAAGGGACATGGATACTGTAAGCTTGCTGCAGACGAGCTCCAAGGATACCAGGCTGGCGTGGAGATCCTGACCATGTGGAGGTGGGATAGGGGCAAGGTGGAGTGGACCATGGTTGTGGTCCCCAAGCAGCCCAAGGTGGGTATTGTGCCCATGGATTAGGAGGCGGCTGTGTGGGATGAGGCTACCCAAGATTATTGCCAGTCGGAGAAGAGTTGTTGCCACCATCACGTCCTTTGCCCTTGGTCCCATGTTTCTTTTCCTTGGACTGGTTACGTTGCTGAGACTGATGACCACGGCGATTGCCAAAGGTGGTCTTAGTAGGTGATGAGGGGCGAGGCTGTCCACGACCAGATGTGTCATCTGAAGTAGTAGTTACATGAAGAGCTGTACCAGCAGCAACGGCAGCCGAGGCAGCCTGCTTTGCCTTCCTAATTTCCTCCAGGATTAGTTTAGATCGGGCCTCGTAGAATTGAAGCAAGGGATCGCTCTGCTGAATAATGGTGGCCACGCTGTCATAGCTCTCATTGAGTCCCGCAATAAGTTAGAGAACCATACGCTGATTTGTAACCGGAGCACCAACATTTGAGAGTTGGTCAGCAAGCTTTTTAAGCTCCTTACAATAGGCAGACACAGAAGAAAAGTTGTCGAGGTGAACGGCGGTGAATTGATTCTCCAAGTACACAGCACGACTATTCTTATTGTCCTGGAAAATATTTTCCAAACAACCCAAGCTTTGCGAGCGGTGGAGCGACGTTCAATGATAGTGTGCAGTAAGTCGGTCGAAATGGTGTCATAGATCCATTGCTAGACGATGGCATCTAGGCGAGACCACAGAGCATCCTTTTTGGGTGCAGCAGGAGTAGTTTCCTCAGAAGAGGACTCGGGAGGGATGATGTGGTTGATGACATCAAAAGCACGACAGTGAATCTGAAACAATTCGGCCCAAGATGAGTAGTGACCTTGTTCCATTTCCAGCGTAAGAGAAATGAAATTCGTGACATTTGTGATACACTGCCATAAATTTGACCCACTATAAACGGAATCCTAGCTTACTCACTGGAGCCGTTAGCCAAGTCCTGTTTTTTTTTTTTTTTTTTTTTGCACACTAAAAAAATATATTAATTGAAAATTAGAGTAAAAAATATAATCATCAATTCAAAGAGAGCCTATTCTAGCAAGGCGTGTCATACAATAGTAGAGTTGGGTTTAGAAATGACGATGAGGCGGTTTGGGGATAGATATTCCTAATACCAAAAAACACGCAATTCGTAATACTAAAAAACATACGTCAAATTTTCATTCGAAAAACAGTCTCAATCTCGTTAAACTTATCTCCTAGTCCCAATCTCGTTAACCACTCCATTGACATATTTATCCAGTAAGCGAAGCGCGATTAATATGCAAGAAAGAACACTTCAAATAGCTAAGCACACTTAGTTCCACAGGGAAGGGTCTAAATGGTTTCAACCAATTTTAACGTGGGATTGAGAGTAAGAAGGTATAGTTTGGAGTAAATTGGGTACTGGGCCTTGGACCTTGTTTGACCAACTTGCACTGGGCCTTGGCCTTGTTTTGCCAACTTAAACTGGGCCTTGGACCTTGTTTTGCTAATTTGCAGGTTGGTCCAGTTTGTTCGTTTAAATGCATTCATAATTCAACTACTTAATGAATTTAGCCTAAAACATTTTCTTCAAAACCTACCTCCTTTCTTGGCAGTTGAAATTCAGAATCATTCTGTACATGATCTGAACATGCTGTCTCTTCTATTCACAATTGGAACCAAAAAATCAAGAAAACTAAACCGAATTTGTTGGTTATAAAAAAAAGAAAAAAAAAAATGTTTCAAGGGCCACTTCGGCATTGTTGGCCGTAAGGTATACTGGCTTCAATTTGCAAATCTTTACACCGATACTAAAAAAATCTTGAAGAATAGATTAGTCGAACTCGTGGTTCACCACCCTTTGCCTATGAGCCATAACCAATCAAGTGTTACCCCAGCAAAAATACCTCCCACAAGGAACAATACTAGTATATTTCCCAGCGCATTTTGCTCTGGTCCCTGCAAAACAACTATCAAATCAATTTCCACCAAAAAAATATCTCGAAACATATTTTCCAGAAATCCTAGGCAGCAACTTTTTAAGGTAGTCATAGTTTCAAGAAATTCGTTTAGCAAACCTTGTATCCTTTTGGAGCAGAAGTAAGGACGCAGACAGTGAGGTAACCATTGGATAACCCCAAAAAGGATGTCAAAAATATCATCCAGCCCTGGTCGCCATATTTGGCTGTGAAATAGAATGCTGGCACTAGCAAGAAACGAGACAGAATTACTATCATCAATCCTTTCCGCGATTCCAGCTTTATGCATTTGATGAGAGGAATATATCTCCCAATGAGATCCCACAAATTGTACATCGCAATCAGAACGAGTGCATACCTGAAGTATATCCCGACAAAGTAATCAACAATGTCAAGAGCAATAAACAAGTGAACATAGATTTTTAAGATAAATATTACTCTCTCCGTCCTTAAATGAGTGTCTATTTTTAGTTTTAGTAAATTTATACAAAAATTGACACTCATTTTGGGACGGAGTACCTTTTTTGTGGCAAGACAAGTTGAAAAAAGGTTCAATTCAGCTGTATTGCAGAAAGGACTTTATGTAGTTGGTTGATTAAAAGATCTTACCATGCACCTAAGCTATGTGATCCCGTGTCTTCAGATAAGAATCCAGGGAAGATGGACAGCGTGAGCGAGTATATAAGAAACATATCTAGTGCATAATCTATATTCTGAACTAACAACTCTTTGTTGCCCAGTCGCTCCAATTTCTTAGGATCTTCTTCCGCCTGCATTAATACCAGTACCTATTATTATATATTGGTTGGAGTCACTTCTTGTTTCATATAGTTAATGTAAAAGATGAAAGAGAAGGATTCATACTTCTTGCACGGGTTGGGAATGAATTCCTCCAGCAGCAAGGTCAGCAGAAACTGTTTTAGAACCCTCAGATGCTGCCTTTGAGCGATAGTATTTAACAATTGGTAGCTTCGGAAAGATAAAAGCATAAAGAATAACACAGAACAGCTCAAAGATTGTGCAGATGGCGAAGAATAGAACTGCAATTGACATTAACACCAACAGTATATCAATACATGTGATACCAAGAGACCAAATTCTCTAGCTCTAATTGATATTGGACATGTTAAATTGCATTCCTACAAGTATATGCAGCTAAAATCTTAATTCACAAAGAATCATAAATACAATTTAAGCAGACTGATGATATATCTTGAGAATTCAGGGAGAAAATAGCTGCATCAGATAACTTATTAATCTATATAAGTGAACTATATGGAAGAAATTACCAAAACTCAGAACTCATAACAATAGCCTGCACAATATCAACAGGCTAAAGTAATCGGACTTAGCATTGCTCTTTCTTGATATTGATTATGCACAAAGTTACTATTGAATAGATTGGGACAAAGATATGCATGTCAATGTTCGGTATTTGTTGACAGTCTTCTCTCTAAAATCATTAAATTTTTAAACGAGTGAGGTCTTGGGGTTTGAGTCTCCCACTTGTATTCGCTTCCACCAGTATGGTTAGTTCACAAGTTGGCATCTATTAAAGTGGTCTGTTATGCACCTAGTTATGCAACTCGGTTGTCTCTTCATGCACTGTTATCCATAAACATTGTTGGCGCCTAACTCTAACAGTTTAAGCTTTAAGATAAGTTTGCTACTTAAAATGGTCTTAGGGCTCGTTATGTGCAAGGTAAAGGGTCTAAGTATTCCCACTTGCATTTGTTCACCCAGCATTGGTAGCGCACAAGTTGGTTCTATGCTTAATTGGTTTGTGATGCACTTCCGTTGATCTCACCACGTGCTAGCAGGCGTCGGTCACGAGGGAGTCTTAAAGCATCATACACACTGTTAGGCCCTCTCTCTGACAACTAGCTAACCTACTACTCCTCGACAATTGCGTATCCATTTCAATTGTACTAAAGGGAAAATCCTAGTACCATCACATCTTGTAGGCCAACATTGCAAGTCTAACATGGCTCTGAGAAAAAGATCAACTACAATCTCCTCGATTTCCATATTCAGCAAAATTTTGTGCTTGGGACAAGATAAGCATTCCAAATTCTGCCAAGCATTGAGCAGATTTAAAGAACTTCTCTGAGATGATTAAGCTGTCTATAATTAGCAGCTCAAATAGGCTGCATGCTGGTGGTGTTAGGCTATTTCTAATTTCAATATACAGCGTAAAGATCAAAAGACTAAAGGAAAAGAAAGGGAATGTCTGTTAATGTTTTTTCAATCTGCTCTGCATTTATATAAAAGTCCCCAATATTTTAACTTCCATAGAAGGAGAAAAAAGAAAGTAAATATGAGTTATATCCGAATATGTAGAAGTAAATTTCAGTGTTCATGGTGATTACTATAGCCATAAACACAACGATTAAGGTGAACTTAAACTTACTAGCTCCCTTCCGTAAACCATCCTTTGAATTCTCAAATGCTGCTTTTGTAATTAATCGCAAACCAGAGGTTATAAGCCCTGATGCAGCCAGACCAGCCAAAAAAGACTGAAAAATCAAATAACAAGAGGGTCATCATGTTGAATAAAAACCACTGAAAAAAACTGAGGGAGGCAAAAAAAAAAAATTCTAGAAGAAACAAGAACAAATACCAACTTGAATGAACTCGGGTATCATGAATGAGAGGTCTCCAACCATTCCACCCTGAACATGAGCATCTGCAACTCCAAAAGCCCCACTAATGGCGCATACTCCAATAAAAGTTCCTAATCCTCCTTTACCCGATGTAGCAAGATCCAACTATTGTAGAATCAATGAAAAGATTAATTAGTACTAACAAGAAATAGCTAATAACTAGATTCAAAATTAGTAAAATCTAATGTTTAGGAGTACTCGTGAGATAATTTCAGAAGGCCAGAAACCAACAGTAACTTACAACTAGAACCAGAAGAGTACTCAAGAAGAACAGAGTATATCCAAATAGGTTCCTCCGCCTAGTATTGAGTTTTGCCTCTTTGTATGACAGTATTGCAAGCGTTCCTAGTGCGAATGGTTGATATACAAGAGTCAGGATTCTCGAGGGATGATAACGCTGTACAAATAACGAAAGATCAAATCAGTAGCTAGTAAAGTTAATCTATATAACTCATACAATACAAGAATTAGAACAGTATCAGCGATAACCCCAACTTTCAACCAGCAATGTCAACAACGAAACCACAATCCACGAGATAATAAAGTTGTAATATGGCTGCATGAATATGGTTTATCAAATATGATGTGATTTCTTTATCGAAACAGGAACCTTTCTTGCAATAGCAGTTTAACATTCCCAAGTAGGCATATACTCCCTCAATCCAATTTGGAGAGTCACCCTTCAAATGTCAAAACATTTTTAGCAGTACTTCATTGTTATTCCAGAGTGATCTTCTTAAGAAAAATCACATTCATATAGTAACTTTTTCATTTTCATTTAACTTTTGAAATAACAACATCCCTAAAGGAAGGAGGGATTTTCTAAATAGAAACAACCCACCATGCTATAACAGTCACAAGTAAATTAAGTTTAAATGAAAGTAAATAACCAAAATGTTCAAATTTTGTTAAATTAGACACCCAATACGTAACTAAATTGCACTAATAACCAAACTGATAATATGATAAAAATTACCGGAAACAAGTTAACATAGTAATCTTCAATTGTCAGCATACTGTTCCAGGAAAAAAGGCACCCGATTCCAAGAAGCCAGCACACAACCGTTGCAGCAAACTTGCCCTGCCAATTACAATAATAAAACAGCAACAGTCATTCAAAGAGCCAAGTGCTCGTTTGGTACGCAACAATCCAATTCCTTTTCATGTTATTTAAATAATCATAAAAAATTTTGTATTTAAATGACATTTACAATCAAGCACTCAAATCATTCATTCACCAAATAAAACACCCATCAGGATAAACTTAAATCACAAACCTCAAGCTTGACCCCCGAGCCATTTCCATCAGGGGTTGCCATGGCTTTCTAACAAGCTCCTGAAAGTTACAAAATAAAATTGAAGCAAATAAACAAATACCCTCTTCTTAAAAAGCAAATCTTTCTTCAACAAAGAAACGTATTTATAGATCTGTTACAAATGCCATGAAACACCATTCATAAACAATGCATGAACCAATAAAAAATCTAAAATTTATTCAATGAGAGAGAGAACCTGAGTGTAAAACAAAAGGGGTTAGGGGAAAATACAGAGAGAGAGAGAGAGAGAGAGAGAGAGAGAGAGATTCTAACTTTTTGTGAGATTCTCTGGGGTATCTGTTTCTTTGTTGTAATGTGATGCGGTGACTTTTTGCATTGAATAAAGCTTTCCCACTTCTATTATAACACGAAAACTCTTAGAACCTTTTTTTATGTCATATTTTTTTTATCCCTTTATTTACTCTCTTTTTTCTAGTACTTAGTTTTTTAAAACTCAAATTATTATTTTATTTAACTGAACATATGAGTTAAAAAAATATTAATTGAATCTATTATAAATATTAATATTATAATATATAATTTCTTTTAATGTTCTTATGTTTCTGATCATAATTAGAATAAGAAGAAAAATTATGGATAAAATGATAAAAAAAATTTCAAAAAAAAAAAAATTTAGAAATGAGAAAAAAAATTAGATTTGTCACCTATATCTTGCTATTTATGCATCTTTAATTAATTATTTCATTTAGTATCTTTGTCGGGTCAAACCTCTCGAGTTCTACAGTCCTATTCACATTGATCTAACTATCGAACAGATGGGTTGATTTTTATATTTATTTTCTTATGACAAAAGATCACATGGTATTCAAAATTTCTACTAAGATACCTTTTTTTCCTATAAAAAAGTCCATAGAATATGTTTTCGTAGTTATCGAATTGAAAGCTCACTTTTCTTTCTTAAGATGTTGATGGTTTTGACTGGTGGCTTGCCACTTAGGCAATTTTGACTTCCAACTAGGTTATCTTGATTTTCATCACAAACGGTTAAGTGGAATTTTCAATAAAAAAAACCACAATAACTTTAAAATCTATTGAATCTAAAGCTAAAAAGAAGAATGGGTTAGAAACAAAATTCCTAGTTGTTCAATTTTTCCTTTCTTGATAGATTTTCGTGTGAACAACTTCTATAAACGACGAACTGCGTACATTCTGAATCTGACCTATAGAGAGATTTGAATGTCAAAACTCCCATCGTGCTTTTTACAAGATCCAATCTATCATACTCGACTACTAGCATCTAGTGGCCCCTTTATTTGGACTTGAGATAATAACGATCAACTATGAAAGATCATGAATCTAGATTTTATAGTGACTTCGACTGAATCAATGATTTAAGAGCCCTAGCTTTTAATGAATCCTTGCCTTGTACAAAGATGAAAGATGCATTGTCAAACACAGGTTATTAAAGAACTTTTGATGAGTGTCCTTAAGGGCTCAGTGGTAGAGCTGGGGCTTCACAAAGTGTGAGGTCTTAGGTTTGATCCCTTCCCACGCCCCCTTAAAACATAAAAAAAAAATAAACACAAAAAAAAAAAAAGATCTTTTGATGAGTATTATGAAGAGAAAGAAAATCGCTAATAGCCACATTGTTTTTCCAAAGGAAAATAATATTTGTTTATAGAAAAATTTAGGAAGAAAATGGAGGAATACCTTTGGCAACACCTATTTCCAACAATTAATAAATGGAGGAATACCTTTCAATGATAGGAATTAAAAGTTCACAAGATTGCTAATCCCACATCGAGAAGTGGGTTGTCGTTTCATTTAGTTGAACGTGCAAACCCACATCAAATAGAAGAGAAAAACTAGTCTACTCTATTGCCGCAACTTTAGGAAGATAATGTGTTCCTGGTTCGTTAACCGTTGGGTTGGGCCCATTTTTGAACAATAGCTAGAGGTCGATCAATGGTGAAGACCGTATCGACTCATAAGGTCTCGGACGTTGAGGTCGATCCTGGGTTTTGGTGGTGCAAAAATTATATTTGAAATATGAATAAATTTCTAAAATCTTAGAATTGATTATTAAAATTTGAAGAATCACAATCCTGATGGAGGAGGTGGTATTTGAATTCATATTAGTTGTAATTCATGTAAAAGGACAATAATATCCTTCTATTAGTTCAAATATTTATTTTATATTTATAGTTTTATTTTGTTTCAACTACTTTACGGTCGTTTCTTTTTTACTCCTCTTCGTTGTTGTTCTTCGGCTCTTCATAAGGTTATTCTTAACTCTTTCCATTTGTTTTAATTTGTTAATAATAATTTATGATTTATGATTGTAGTATTAAATTTTACGGTTGAAACATGCTTTGACATTGATTAACTAAATTTTTCTCGAATTGTTTCAAATGTTTTAGCTATTTTTTATTTAAACTAGATTCATTATAACATTAGCTTGTTTTTTAAAACAAATTTAATTTAATAAAATTTTCTGACTTTATTGATGTAAGACGTTGGATAATTTAAAATTTTCACAAAAAATTTTAAAAAAAATGAATAACTTGTTATTTCGTGGAACAATAATAATGTCAATGTCTAATTATTATGATGAAAGTGATTAACAAGTAATTGTTTACATTGAAGTAATGTTTTCAATTTTCGTAATTTTATCTTTTCATTCCTAAGTTGTTTTGTTTCTTACCAAATAAAATAATAAAAAATTTTACTATATTAGTAATCACCGATGTTACTGATCACTTTTTAAGAATTATCTTCCCATCTGTAGAATCTCATTACTAATAATCGATTTCGCAAAATTAATTCCATTTCTGTGTACCGATGGAAGCGTTAGATCAATCAATCATGGTATCCATTTTTTCTTTCTTCTAGTTTGTTATCCTTTTTCCTCCACAAACCTTGGTGAATTGAGATCGGCAAACTAAGGTAGCAATTTAAGTGAATCCGAGTTGATGTGCGTGATTATGCTCGTGTTCTGCGATCGTTCCTTTTTCCTCCATAAACCTTGGTGAATTGAGATCAGCGAACTAAGGTAGCAATTTAAGTGAATCCGAGTTAATGTGCGTGATCATGCTCGTGTTCTGTGATCTTTTATCCGAGAGGACTCGTGTTCTGTGATCGTTTTATCTTTAGAGGATATTTCTTGTTCCTAAACGATCCTAGGCTATTTTTCTTAGATCAATATGCGATCCAGTTCCTCTTTCTTCTCACTTGTTCTCCTTTTTCCTCCACAAACCTTGGTGAATTGAGATCGGTGGTGAACTAAGGTAGCGATTTAGGTGAATTCGAATTGGTGCATGATTATGCTCGTGTTCTGTGATTGTTTATCCGAGAAGAATCATGCTCTATGATCGTTTTATCTGAGAGGATATCTCCTACAGCTCCTCAAAACCATCCCAACTCAAACAGGAAAAGGAAACGCTTCAAACATAAAAGCTGAAGTTAACAGAAAGAACAGAAAAACCATGGATGACAGCCCCTAAAATATCTGTTATTATTATTGGGCTTGACCCAATTGTGCAGCCCAAAGCAGCCTTATTTTTCCTTTGACCATTGACTTGGCCCTTTAGTAAAAAGAAAAAGAAAAAACCCTTCCCCCCTTTTCCCAGCTTTGCCGTGAGAGAGAGAAGTGAGGCGCTGACTTGGTCTCCTTTCTTGGCCCTTTAGTAAAAAGAAAAAGAAAAAACCCTTCCCCCCTTTTCCCAGCTTTGCCGTGAGAGAGAGAAGTGAGGCGCTGACTTGGTCTCCTCCAAGTCGTTGTGCGATCTCCTTCCTGTTGATTCTCGGCGATCCCGTCGCTTGCTCCATGGATGATTGCTATCGGGTAAGACTCCTCCTTATCCCCTCTTCTCTCCATCGCCTATATAAACCCCCTCCCCTAGCAGCCAACACACATCAACACACACGGCATACACGAGTGCTTCTTCTTCGTTTCACACACGTTTGTTTTGGGTATCGATTCTAGGCTTGTAGGGAGTTTGAAGAGAGTTGTTACTGTATTAGCTTGTGCTAATTGGGTGTTTCAAACGGATTGGTGATTATCTGTTAGGTTTCTCTCTCGCTCAAATTAAGCGTGAATTTTGATTCTTTGTGTGTGACATTGTGTAAGGACATTTGTGTGTGTGTGTGTTGTTAGGCGTGGCTAGCCTTGGGTATGGGTGTTGGTTTGTTGTTTAGGCTGTTTGGAGTTGTGGCTTAGGCTGGGAATTGGGGCATTTGCTGTTGTGAGAACAAGCTGCTTGTTGCCATTTTTGTTACGTGTAAACCTTGGATCGGTGACCTTGGATTGTGGCTGGATTTCGGTTTAACGGATACTTGGGCCTGAGCCGAAACACTCTAAAATCTTCTCTTAATTTTTTCTCTCAGTTTTGTTTCAGTTTATTTTTATATTTCACATTCTGTGTTAATTCTTGTTATTAATCTGTTTTTAATTTTTCTTGTGCATTGTTTGCGAATCCTGGGTTGTGGAGCTGCGAGTTCTCTCTACAGTGGTATCAGAGCAAAGGTTGATTCGCGAACGGTATTTTTTTAGAAACCTAGTGCAAGGTTTCTTTGGTAAGAAAAAAAAACATTTTTTTAGTAATTCAGTTTGTGTTTGAGTGCTTTGATACTTGTTTCGGTTTAATTACTTGTCTATTTTTTGAGAATTAAAAATTCACTTGTTTGACATGGCTGCTAATATGAATGCATATGTGATGGAGCCATTCAATGGCAAAGGTGATTTTTTGATTTGGCAACAAAAAATGAAAGGCATTTTAATTAAAGAAAAAGTTTTCAAAGCTATAACAAAACAATTTGCTGAATCGGATAAACAAGAATTAAGGATTGAAATGGATGAATGTGCTTATTCTTCGATTATTTTGAACTTGTCTGCCTCTGTTCTTAGAAAAGTTGGTAAACTTGATAGTGCTAAGTCTCTTTGGGATAAACTGGAAGAAATATATGTTGAAACATCTTTACCTAGTAAGATGTATTTGCTTGAGAAATTTTTTCAATTTAAATTAGACTTGAGCAAAGACATGGATGATAACATTGATCGGTTTACTAAACTTGTGCAAGATATTAAGCAAACCGGTGATAAGAACATTGATGAATATACCCCTATTGTGCTCTTGAATGCTATACCGATTCTTATGCGATGTTAGATCCGCTATTAAGTATGGTAGGAATGATATTATGCTTGATCTTGTGATTAACGGGCTTAAATGCAAAGAATTGGAGTTAAGAGTTAATAAGGGAAAATCAAATGTTGGTGAGGTTAATATGGTGAGAGGACAATCGATTCAAAGGAATAATAATCATAGTAAGCAACATGATAAAACTGAATCTAGTAAGAGTAATGAGAGAAAAAGAAGTAAGTCTAGAACGAGTAAAAGTAACAGAAAATGTTACAACTGTGGTGAGACGGGACATTTCCGTAAAGAATGTCCTAATCCTAAAAAGAAGAATCAAGACTTGTAAATTGACTGTAATTTAGCTACTGGTGAAAATGAGCCTTCTGTTTTTATGGTTCCGTGGTGAATTATGTTCATTATGTGAAAAATGAATGGTTGTTAGATTCTGCATGCACGTTTCACATGACACCTGATAAAAACATGTTTCATACATATAGTGATATGAAAGTTGGCTCAGTTTCTTTAGCTAATAGTAAAAAGTGTCAAATTGCTGGTATTGGAGACGTGTGTCTCAAGTTTAAGTCTGGTTCTTGCTTAACTTTGAAAGATGTGCGACATGTGCCTGATTTAGCTAACAGTCTCATATCTTGTGCATCTTTGGAAAATGAGGGATTAGAAGGGAAATGGGGTAATGGGTGCATGAAAATCATGAAAGGGTCTCTTGTGATTTTCAAAGCTGAAAAGATTAGAAACTTGTATGTTTGCACTGCTGAGCCAATGTTTGATTATGCTAACATTGTTAAAATTGATAAAACTGATTTGTGGCATAAAAGGCTTGGATACATGAGTAATAAAGGGTTGGATATTTTAAATAAAAACGGTGTTTTTGGTAAAGATAAAATTTCTGATATACCTTTTTGTGACTCATGTGTGATGGGTAAACAACATAGAGTATCTTTTCTCAATCCCCCTAATTCTAATCATTGTTCGACTAAAAGAATACTTGAGTACATACATGCTGATGTGTGGGGTTCTTCTAGTGAGGCCACTCAAGGTGGTAATAGATATTTTTTATCTATTATTGATGACTTTTCCAGAAAAACATGGGTGTTTTTATTAAAGAATAAATCTGATGTTTTTGATAATTTCAAAAATTGGAAAGTCACGATTGAAAATCAAACAGGTAGGAAAATTAAAGTGCTTAGGACTGATAATGGACTTGAATTTTGCAATCATGAGTTTGACAACTTTTGCCTTATTAATGGGATTAAAAGGCATAAGACTGTGCCCTATACACCGCAACAAAATGGTGTTGCGGAACGTATGAATAGAACTCTTTTAGAAAGAGTTAGAACCATGATTGCCACTTCTGGTTTGTCCAAACGTTTTTGGGGTGAGGCAGTGATGACTGCCGCCTATCTCATAAATAGGTCGCCCTCTGTCCCCTTATATGGTAGGTGTCCTGAAACAGTTTTTTCTGAAAAACCTGTTGATTATGCTAATTTGAGGATTTTTGGTTGTGCTGCGTATGCCCATAGGAAAAATGATAAACTTGAACCTCGGACTGTGAGGTGCATTTTCTTGGGATACCCGGAGGGTGTCAAGGGGTATAGATTATGGGTAAGGGAGGAACCGGGTTTCAAAGTCATCATTAGTCGTGATGTAGTGTTTAATGAAACAGAATTTCCATGCTTGAATGATGTGCCTCCCCTCCCCTCCCCTGCTCCAAATGCGGTGGAGCACCCTTATGTGCCTATTCTGCTATTGTGAATGAGCACGTTGCACAAACCGAAAATGAGACTCCTCATGTTGATAATCCTTATGTGAATGAGCAAAATATTGAAAATGAAGATGTTGAAAATGACCATAATGAGTTGCACGCTTTAAACGACTATCAACTTAGTCGTGATAGACCTAGACGGATATCTAGGCAACCCGCCCATTTTCATGATTTTGATATGACTTCATTTGTATTTAGTGTGTTTGAATCTATTGATAATAGTGAGCCTAAAACCTATAATGAAGCTTTAAATTCTGTTAACAAGAATGAGTGGATTGGTGCTATGAATGATGAGATGAATTCGTTGCATGTTAATGATACTTGGACTTTAGTGCCTAGACCGAAAGATTGTTCAATTGTTTCTTGTAAATGGCTCTATAAAGTCAAGAAAGAATCCGACTCTGTTAGATTTAAAGCTAGACTTGTAGCAAAAGGGTTTACTCAGAAAGAAGGAATAGATTACACTGAAATATTTGCTCCTGTTGTTAAATTCACAACTGTTAGGATTATGCTTGCTTTGGTAGCTCGGTTTAATTGGGAAATGAAACAAATGGATGTTAAAGCTTTTTTTGCACGGAGATCTTGATGAAAAGATATATATGAAGCGACGAGGGTTATATTGATAATTCATGTCCTGATTATGTGTGTTTGCTTAAAAAGTCATTATATGGGTTAAAACAGTCCCCTCGTATGTGGAACTTGAAATTTGATAAATGCATGCTAGATTTAAAGTTCCAGCGGAGTGCTTATGATCATTGTTTATATTTCAAGAATGATACGAGTGTGCCTGTTTTCTTGCTTATATATGTAGATGACATGCTTCTTATTAGCCCTTGTTCTAAATCCGTAGATAATGTTAAAAATTGCTTGAGTGCTAAGTTTGACATGAAATATCTCGGTGATGCTAGTAAGATACTTGGCATGAATATAATCGAGACCGTGATTTATCATTATTTACTTGAATCAAATTTCATATGTTGAAAAGATTTTAAGTAAATTCTCTATGAAAGATGCTAAATCTTAATACCCTCTTGCTTCACATTTTGTGCTTAGTAAAGAGCGGTGTCCCCAAAATGACTTGGAGCTAGACCAAATGAAGAATATACCTTATTCGAATGCTATTGGTTCTATTATGTACTTAATGGTTAGTACCATACGATATTGCTTATGCTATTTCATGTTTAAGCCGTTACATGTCAAATCCAGGTTTGCCCCATTGGCAAGCTCTCAAATGGTTGTTGAGGTACTTAAAGCATTCGGTAAGTTATAGTTTGAAATTCACTAAGTGTGATGAAGGTATAAAATTGGTTGGTTATGTTGATTCTAACTATGCTAATGATAGGGACAATAGAAAATCTACCACTTCTTATGTGTTTACCTTATGTGGCTCTTGTATTAGTTGGAAATCTTAGTTACAGCCAATTGTGGCTCTGTCTACGACAGAATCTGAATATGTGGCTATAACCGAGGCTATAAAAGAGGTCATATGGCTAAAAGGTTTACTTTCTGAAATTGGTTTTCTAAATGACAAAGTGGTAGTATTTTCTGATAGTCAATCTGGCATTCAGTTGGGTAAGAATCCTGTTTTTCATGATAGAACTAAACATATAGATGTTAGATATCATTTCATTCGTGATGTGGTTGCTAAAAATGTTGTTTATCTTGAAAAAATTGACACCAATTTTAATCCGTTTGATATGGGAACTAAATGTTTGCCTGTTTCAAAATTTTTAAACTGTTTGAAAATTTTGAATTTTGATACTTCGTGTTGATGCTTGTGGTATTGTTACCCCAAAAATCCCCTTCATCACTTTGTGTGAGTTGGGGTGTCTAGTTGTGTTTCTTTTCTTTGTGATAGAAATAAACTAGTTTTCTGTCTTCCGTACTTTGTTCTAACTATGTGTTGGATCAAGTACCGAAGGCTAAGGCTATGATGATTATGCCCTGTATGTGTATCCTATGAGTGCATCATGAATTGCACTGGTGTGTCACGAACCGGCACTTGATCCAAGGTGGAGAATGTTATTATTATTGGGCTTGACCCAATTGTGCAGCCCAAAGCAGCCTTATTTTTCCTTTGACCATTGACTTGGCCCTTTAGTAAAAAGAAAAAGAAAAAACCCTTCCCCCCTTTTCCCAGCTTTGCCGTGAGAGAGAGAAGTGAGGCGCTGACTTGGTCTCCTCCAAGTCGTTGTGCGCGATCTCCCTTCCTGTTGATTCTCCGGCGATCCCGTCGCTTGCTCCATGGATGATTGCTATCGGGTAAGACTCCTCCTTATCCCCTCTTCTCTCCATCGCCTATATAAACCCCCCCCCTAGCTTAGCAGCCGCAACACACATCAACACACACGGCATACACGAGTGCTTCTTCTTCGTTTCACACACGTTTGTTTTGGGTATCGATTCTAGGCTTGTAGGGAGTTTGAAGAGAGTTGTTACTGTATTAGCTTGTGCTAATTGGGTGTTTCAAACAGATTGGTGATTATCTGTTAGGTTTCTCTCTCGCTCAAATTAAGCGTGAATTTTGATTCTTTGTGTGTGACATTGTGTGAGGACATTTGTGTGTGTGTGTTGTTAGGCGTGGCTAGCCTTGGGTGTGGGTGTTGGTTTGTTGTTTAGGCTGTTTGGAGTTGTGGCTTAGGCTGGGAATTGGGGCATTTGCTGTTGTGAGAACAAGCTGCTTGTTGCCATTTTTGTTACGTGTAAACCTTGGATCGGTGACCTTGGATTGTGGCTGGATTTCGGTTTAACGAATACTTGGGCCTAAGCCGAAACACTCTAAAATCTTCTCTCAATTTTTTCTCTCAGTTTTGTTTCAGTTTATTTTTATATTTCACATTCTGTGTTAATTCTTGTTATTAATCTGTTTTTAATTTTTCTTGTGCATTGTTTGCGAATCCTGGGTTGTGGAGCTGCAAGTTCTCTCTACAATATCTATCTTGGATTGGCAAGTTCTTCCCTTTCCACAATGCTGAAACTGGCAAGTTCTAATCTTTGAATTTCTGCCAGTGCTTGAGTTGGCTAAAATTAGACTACGACTCTCTTGGCTAAAAACTCGTCAACAACTTGCTCTACATCAATTATTTATGCTATAAATTTGATAATTATAACCAGTTGATTATTTGGTTATTCAATTAATTAAATAAATCTGCTCATTGCTATTTATTATTTCCAGTACTATGTGCTTTGAAGACTAATTTTTAATGTGGTGGGTTACATGGAAGGATGATCATGCAATTATCAGAAAATGCATACCTATGGTTCAGACAAGAATGTTCTTCATGTAGCAAATCTGGGATTGACCACGCTATTTGACGAGACGTCATTCCAACAGATTAGGCATGGAAAACAGAAGCCTATTGGAGCGGCATAGCCTGGTGTGCTAAGGGCGGACATAGCCCGTATGATAGCAAAACAAGCAAGATCGATTAAGGCTATATCCATGCTCCAAACACAAGCTCGAGCCTCCATAGCATTGATATTATAACGAAATGAAAACAAGGAGTGGGTCAATGGAAAGGTAAATCACCACGGCACCAACTACCCAGACATTTCCAATAACTTCCTGTGTATTAATTTATGGGAAGTACCATGTTTCGAATCTATATAATTGTATGGTTCGCAGACAGAATTAGTGAAGCAGGTTATTTAGTGAACTTTTCACTACTGTTCTGTATCCATGGTGTTACTCTGCATATAATCAAAAGCCAGTTGACATAGCAGAACATGTTAAGAATGTTACAACAAAGAAAGGTTCGGAAGCTTGCTAAAAGCAGCATGGTCAACAATAAAAATGGTCAAAATTACTAACCTCTGCTCCTAGATGAATGTCCCTTTTGCACTGTTATGTTGTCATTAGGTGAACATGGCTTTTAGCTCAAAATTGAATGATCATCAGTGTTTGAGTTCCTTAGAATCCTTGAGTTCACCAACGCAACTTTCATTTTGGACCAACACAGTAATCATTGGGTTGCTAAAAGCCTAAATTAGTAAAACTCCTCATAGTTATGGATCTATATGTCATTACCTTGTCACCACCGACTTAGTTGTGAGTCCAAATCCAAGTGGAAAGAGTGGATCGTAGTGTGAATCGCCCACGTTCATGGGGAGTTGATCTACCGTTCTAAACCAAGTTAGTGAAAGTTTTCCCGTAAATTCATAATCCCCGAACAGAACATCAGCCACGCCTTGTCCTTCAGTGCCAGGTAACCAAGCTGCCACCAGAGCATCTATAGAGGACATATATGGTTCGATCACGACCGGTCGCCCAGATATGGTGACAACAACACACTTGACATTCCCACAGACGTTGCTGATGACGTTTGGACCCGGGTCTGCCATGGTAAGGCTTGAACTGTCCCCAACAGTCTCTGTGTAAGGGTACTCACCAACAACAACAATAGCATAATTGAAGTTATTCGATTTGATATATTCACTATCAGGGTTCTCGACATAGATGACCTCTGTGCCTTTGTCAACTGCAGATTTAATTCCCTCAAAGATGGTTGTTCCTGCTCATGACGAGGAGTTTCATCAATTAGAAAGTCGGTACGGTATTTTTTATGAGGGATACAAACACAAGAATAACGGAATCAGGATTAAGTTGTTATTTGGACATTTTCTATTAATATACTGTTTGTATTATTATCTCTAGAGTTACCCAAATGTGATATTTCTAGTTCTACCTTCTTCGTTATTATTATTATTTTTTCCTTTGTGGATTAATAAAAAGACACTGGGTGGTTCACCTTAATATCTTTATCGTGCAAAGCCCTAGTTTTCAAAAAATTAACCTACCACTTGTATTACTATTGCCATTGAATCCCTGCCAAGCAATTGTCCACCCGCCACATTGATAACCCAGATTGTCAGCATGACTGCCGGAAACTAAGATTTTGGATGCCTTCTTGGAAAGGGGAAGCAGTGGTTCATCTGCTCTTTTCCCATTCTTCAGTAGCACAAGTGATTTCTGCACAGCTTCCCTTGCTAACGTTCTATGTTCCTGTACAAGTTACAAAAATTCCAATTATTCGGCCTTTTCTTTCTTTAAGTCAGATAGCAAATTTGAAGAGCAGTGAAAGAATACTGACTTATGGGATGATTGACTGACCTGGCTTCCCACTTCATTAACTAGACTGAGATCAGTAAGAGGGTTCTCAAAGAGACCCAATATAAACTTAACTTGTAATATTCTGCCCACAGCATCATCAATGCGATCCATCGGGATAAATTTGTTGTTGACCAGATAAGTGAGAACATCTATGAACTCAGTGTAGTTATATGGGAGCATCACCTGCAATGTATTGATAGTAGTCGCTCTGAATTTCAAACATTAGTTCAATCAAATAGAGACATCCACACTATACATGGGCAGAAAACTGGTTCCTAGCTTTTATGAGGTCGAGATGATATATGCTCAAGAATAGAGACTAACCATGTCAATGCCCGCTAAGACACCAGCCTGGACGGAGTAAGTGTAGTTGGAATGATGTGGAGTGGTGATCCGGTCAAGGCCAGCCCAATCTGTGATAACAAAACCCTAATATATTTTATGCACCATAGTTAGTAATATCCGAATGTATTACTTCCACATGGTGGAGCATTTAGAGTCATATGTGGCATGACCAGCGGTGCACAGCCTCAACAAACAACAATAGCGTTAAACAAAGTTAAGATTTTGAAAATCTGTATTTTTCCTTTTTTTTTTCTTTTGAGGATTTGAAAAAGAAAAATGCAAGTTTTTCGGCTAAGAACAAGGGTAAGGATTCATCCTAGCTGCATAGCGTTGCACATTCAAGTCTTATGCCAGAGGAGGGGTTTACAAAGGGAGAAGACCACCCATATTGTGTAGACTACACATGATGCGAATGAAAATAATAGAAAAAAGTTCAGCTGTTGCTTATTATTGTCAGAGGAGCTTAATTTCTGCATCAAATATTAGCAGAATATTATTAAAATTATGAACCTGATCATGTTTCCTTAATTACCTTGAAATTAAGAGTCTGCTTGAGGTATCCACTAATTAAATCACGGTTGGCATGCATCTTTTTACCATTCCAACTGGAGTATGAAACCATGATTGTCGAGATGCCCTTGGCAATAGAGTCAAGATAGGGAGGCATGTGGATACGAAGCAATCCAGACATGTCTGACAGTGTGTTGCTCTCATTGATCCCCTCTGTTGTCCCCCCGTCACCCACAAAGTGCTTTGCACAAGCAGCAACCATTTTCCTGTTGGACACGAACAGAGGAAAAGATAACCCCAAAAGGCTTGGCAAGTTTATAAGCATCTACCACATAATTTACCTTCACAGTTGTGCAAAAATATCAAAGGGTGGAATCAATATTACAAATGCACGTGTGTGTGTGTGTGTGTGTGTGAGAGAGAGAGAGAGAGAGAGACATGAGGCCTACTTATACGGTGTAAATGTCCAGGGTAAGTTTTTAACGTTTTCTCTAAAGAAGCAAGAGTAATGATGAAAATCTTTACAGAAGAACTTCAAAAGTAACCTTATCCACTAAACCAAAATCAACTTTTGAAGAGCACATACTTCCCAGCAACATAGGGAACTCCTTTGCGCAAGCCAATTGGATTCTCTCCTTGCAACCCCAATATAATGTCTGTCATTTCTTGAACAATCTTCGGATCCTCGCTATAACTTTCATAACATCGACCCCATCTTGGATCTCTACATACCTATGCAGAAGGTTTGAGAAAACAATTTGAAACCTCAGAAAAAGCAAAATAAACATAGGAATTCTCCATTTATTAATCAAAAATCAAGATAGTGTATGTATCAAAATATTTATATATCTTATGCTCACATACGGCAATGCAAGGAGCAAATACATAAGGAATCCCTGTAGCTCGAACTTCAATGGCAGTGGCAGCACCAATCCTCTTCAAAAGTTCTGGATCCCTGGAGGAGAAATTTTTTTGGAATTTTCAGACTTACTGTACTGGCGCAGAAAGACTTCTTTTCCCTGCTTATCTCATGAAAATGTTGAAATTTAGTTCTCCTTAATCAGGAAAATGTTGGCAATGGATTACCCTAACAACATAACTTAATCAAAAACAAATACTCCCTCCGTCCCTAAATTATTGTCTTGTTTGACCCGACACACGGATTAAGAAAAAACAATTGACTTGATTATTAATATTGGTATAGTGTGTAGTTTCCTTTAATATCGCATGTGGCCCATAATTAAAGTAGTAAGAAAAAGTAAGGGTAAAATGGTAAAAGTGTTGTCCTAAAAAGGAAAATTTCAAACAAGACAATTATTTTGTGACGGACAAAAAAGGAAAGGAAGACAATAATTTAGGGACGGAGGGAGTAATGGTTATAGAGTTGAAAAAAAATTCTAACAAAATGCAGTCTGCAAGAATTTGGTCCCTATAATGCAACCAGACCCATGATTTTGAAATATGTTGCATCTTCAAAGATAATCTGTAGATTGACTGTATAATTATAGAAATACAAGAATATCAATCAATAATGAATCCTTCTACCGTTTGATTAATCTACCTAATAGAAATAAAAAATAAAAAAAAGGAGTGATAATGAAGAACCTTTAACAAGCTTAATTTGACTGTATACCTAGTCTGCAAAAAAATTGAAAGATGCCATATCATGTCTCTTCAAACAAATTTAAGCATTATAAGTGTGAATGGTATGATGAAATTTAAAGTACCAGTAAGAATCATAAAATCCCTAAATTGAAGGCTACATTATAGAACCAAAAAAATAAAATAAATTCAAAAGGATCTATACTTGCCTGGTTGCCCCAAGCCCAATATTATGTGGGAAGATTGTAGCATTAATAACATTATTGTGCCCATGAACAGCATCAATTCCATATATCATAGGGATCCCCAAGCGGGTAGATAGAGACCCGTTCTGAAAGTCATTTACCATATGAACCCAATCCACAACACTAGCTCGTGGTCCTGGTGCACTCCCTCCCCCACTTAATACACTCCCTGCACAACACAGGAGCAAAAAAGTACATCCAATCCATTATGCAACCCACCAATTTATCCCCATCTTGTAATCAACTTGCTAAAAAAGTAAATATTGAATCCAATAACTAGCTAAATCAAAGAAATCCAACATTCTGTGACCATGGTCCCGCTCAAAAATCTCCATTCATGGAAATTAGAGGACTTTAATTATAACTAGTCCAAAATGTGCATAACTAACTAAAAGTCATGAACATTCAATTTTTCACCATATTAACTTCCGAAGACAAAATACAGTGCAATCCATAAAGTCTATAGTTGATGGATCGATGTTTCAATAACTAGAATGCAATCACTTATCAATCTCTAGTCTCTACCATCGAATAGTAATATTAGGATCTCCTGATATGGTAAGCACACAAAACAACCTAACATTTAGTCGGGAAATATAAATTATTATATCATTTGGTGATAAGAATGAACATCGATCAGAAAAAAGTACCAATGTAGTAGTCCCTTAAGATACGAGGAGTAGCAACCGTCCTTTCAATCTGAACCATCTGACCAATCTTCTCTGCCAAACTCATTCTACTAAGAAGATCATTCACTCGAATCGGCAACGGCTGTTTCGGGTCTTTGTACTTGATAAGGTACCCATTCTCCTCTTCTCCCACTGCACTACTAATATTAGTTGGAATAGTAGCCCTAGTACCCGACCACGATGGCCATGACCAGCCGAGCATTAACATCATCCCCAACCACCCTATTATTAACATCATCCCAAACCACCCGACCGAAATTCGCCCCATTTTCACTGCAACAACATCCATCCATCCATCCACCAATACATCAAAAACCAAAAATGGGGGGGGGGTGGGGAACAAATCAAAAATTTGATACAAGATATTAAGAACAAAAAAATTGAAACAAGCCGATTGCATCCGAAAATTTTTCTTGCATAGTCAACTAAAATCATCATTTGTCTCAATTACTTGGGTCAGCTAAATGAATCATTTTCTGGCATTCAGTTCGATTCAAAATCCTATGCAAGGTCTACATCACACGAGACACTCTAAAAACAAAACACACACACACACGCGCGCGCACAATCAATTAATAGATACATGTAAACATGAAACAATTCATAGGGAGATTGGAATGTACAAGAATGTGGAGGTCTCTGTCTGAGATGCCACTGCTCTACTGTTGGGAGCTTCAGTTCAGAAAGTCTGAAACGCAGAGTGAACAGAATGCTGCTGCTTGCTAGTCTTCTTTCAAGTTTTTCTCTTCTTTCTTTCTTTTCAGTTTCTTTAACCCGGGAGTTGAGACCAAGTTGTTCCGTAGATCTGATTCTGATTTTGTCTACTATGCACTTTTAGGTCACTGAACTTTTTAAAAATTTCAATGGCGGCCACCGTACTCCAAATTTATGCAAATAGGCCATATAACTGAACTTACAGCACCAATATGCCCCTTTTTTGGATGTCTATTAACGTTTTACGTTAAGTGAGTGCAAAGTTTGCCCTTTTACTTGGGGCACTGGAAATGAAATGGGATTTCTTCACAAATGACCTAGTCATACCCCCAAAGATCTTATATAGCTTAACTTATTCTAAAACATCTTATGCATATATATTTTTTTTTGTATTTTTTTAATTAATCTTTATTATGCATATATATTTTAAATTGTGTGTGTAATGTGTTTGTATTATGCATGGATGTATGTTAATGGTGAAATTATTATTGTATCAACTATTATTAGAATTGTTAAAGTTAAATCAACTTTTTTCTAGTTAATGTTAAATAATTTCGTAGCAGGTTCACCATCTTTTATTTTAATATGATCTTTGTCACACAACAATGTGTCGTGAGTTACATCTTTTGGTAGTTGTAAAGCATCTTTTAACTGTCCTAAATCTAAATGAGTTGCATGGTGCTCAAGAATGTTAAATTGAGTTAGCTTAATAATGTATGATATTAGAATTGAAAAAAAAAAAAAGCAAAGTCTGGTAAGGCAATTAAGTTGAGTTTATTTTCGTAAACCAATAATGAATAATAATAATAATAAAGACTCGTTATTTTCTTATAACCAATAAACACTAAACCATAAAACTAAACCTTAAACCTAAATACTAAACACTAATTAAATTATAACCCTAAATTGGTGTTTCCCTAAACTTAAATCATAAACCCTAAACAATAACTGTAACCCTATCTAAACCCTAATTAATCCTAAACCTAAACTCGTACCCTAAACTCTAAACTTAAATTGTGTGTGTAATGTGTTTGTATTATGCATGGATGTATGTTAATGGTAAAATTATTATTGTATCAACTATTATTTGAATTGTTAAAGTTAAATCGACTTTTTTCTGGTTAATGTTAAATAATTTCGTAGTAGGTTCAGCATCTTTTATTTTAATATGATCTTTGTCACACAACAATGTGTCGTGAGTTACATCTTTTGGTAGTTGTAAAGCCTCTTTTAACTGTCCTAAATCTAAATGAGTTGCATGGTGCTCAAGAATGTTAAATTGAGTTAGCTTAATAATGTATGATATTAGAATTGAAAAAAAAAAAGAAAAAAAAAGAAGCAAAGTCTGGTAATTAGGCAATTAAGTTGAGTTTATTTTCGTAAACCAATAATGAATAATAATAATAATAAAGTCTCGTTATTTTCTTATAACCAATAAACACTAAACCATAAAACTAAACCTTAAACCTAAATACTAAACACTAATTAAATTGTAACCCTAAATTGGTGTTTCCCTAAACTTAAATCCTAAACCATAAACAATAACTGTAACCCTATCTAAACCCTAATTAACTCTAAACCCTAATTAATCCTAAACCTAAACTCGTACCCTAAACTCTAAACTTAAAACCTAACCCTAATTAACCCTATATATATAAGATACCCTTAAACCATAAACTCATACCCTAAACCTAAACCTAAACTCAAACTCTAAAATGCTAAACCCTAAACCCTAGACTTACAATCTAAACCTAACCCTAAGCCCTATGCCACATACCCTTAAACCTTAAACTCATACCCTAAACCCTAATCTAAACCTTAACTTTAACCCTACCTTAAACCCTAACTCTAACCCTAAACCATATACCCTAAATCCTAGAGATAATTGCAAAATAAATCCTAACCTAGTTTCAAGATTTAAATTAAAATCTCGAACCTAAGACAGGGTTTATTTTGCAATAATCTCCTAAACCCTAAACTATAATTAACACTAAACCCTAAAACCTAGATAAACCCTTAAACCTAACCCTAATCCCTAACTCTAACCCTAAACCATCAAACCTAAACCCTAAAACCTAGATAAACCCTTAAACCTAACCATAACCCTAACTCTAACCTTAAACCTTAAAGTCTAAATAACCATAAACCCTAAAACCTTGACACTAACTCTAAGTACTAACACCGATGATTTGTTTCGTGTCACTTGATCTACCCGTGTCACAATGTGACGAGGGCAAGATTAATTCTTAATAAATGAGAACTCTTGTTTCCAAATCATCATCAAACTGGTAAAACCTTTCCAACCCTGAAGTTGGAATCTCTTTCGTCACAGTATGACGAGCTTAGGGAAACAACAGAAATTAAGAGGCCAAATATAACACAAATTGTCTCTTCCCACTCTTTGACCCCCCCCCTTTTTTTTTTTTTCTAGAACGACTCCCTCACGACTTCTGTCAAAGTTTTAGATGTCTCAAGCTGCTGCTATCTACTTTCTCTCTATTGAGATTCCCTTTATTATTAGCTACAACTTTTTATGTAGATTTGGACATATCTCATGTTTGATAATTACAAAGAGAAATGATAGTTTCTGTTTTTATTGTCAAAGAATTAATGTTGTTGGTCGTTTTGAACACCTAACACCCTTTTTCAATATTTACGATGTGGAGTAGAATCTCCATCTCCTTAAGGTGTAATAAGGGTTTTAGGAGTTCAATACATGAGAAACAACACTGAATTCCTCCGTAACAAAAGTAGAAATCATTGTTCCTTCTAGTTATCCTCAAACATAGGAGATATGTCAGTGTTTGAAACATAATTTGTAGCTTATAATTGAGTCAGTCTCGACAGAGATAAGTATAAAAAAGTAGTAGTTTTTTATAAATCTTGAGACATTTAAAATTTTAACGGGGTGTTATGGAGGGAGTCGTTCTTGAATAAAAGGGGTCAAGGAGGGGGAGAGGTAATTTGTGTTTAGATTTGGCCCTTTATTCAATTAGTCTTTTCAAATGCTTGACGTCAAGCATTTCCAAATGTTACACTCTCCTCTATATGTAGTTTTAGGAAATAAACTTGGAAACCCATTTGAGAACCTTTAGTAGGTGTTCTGGTCAACATGAACTTTTTATTTTTGTTGCGGTCAACATGTACTATTGGTTCTTGAATTGTCCGTTTGAACAATTTGGAAACTCACGGTGTTTGTACTTGTAAAACATTGTTGTCTACTATAACTGGGAATGCATTTGATATTTCAGATATCTTGGTTGCATTTTCTATTGTTCTCTGGGTGTATACTAGATGTGAATTGTAATGATCCAACTGTCTAGGTCATGCACTTGGAGAGCCATGAGGAGGTGCTGCCAAATTTTTCTCAGGTATTGAATACAAAGCATGTAGACAATAATTAATGGGATTACAAGACATACAATCGTGAGTTTTCGAATAAGATAGAAGCCTAACCTAAAATCAAATGACTTGCCAATTCCGTCGAAACATCATTCATACGTATATATAATCTTTCTTTGATGTATCACCGACAAATGGGTCGAATGAAGTCGGTTAGGATAAAAAATTGGGGTTATGTATTTAATGTATAGTTGCAAATGCAAGAGTGATGTATATTGACGATCGTAGTTGGATGAATAATCGGAGGTTACCGAACCGAGAGGGTATTACAGATGAGTTCATAAGAGGTTTGAAGATTTTTATTGAATTTGCTACATCACAACCCTGATCTATGAATGATGAAAAAATCCGGTGTCCATGTGTTAAATGTCATAATAAGAAGTTCCTACATGTAATAGTTACCGAGAAACACCTTCTGAAGCATGGATTTCTACCTGGGTACAAGTGTGGATTGTTCTGGGCAAGATAGTCGTAGCACAGGCAAACACCGGCTCTAGTAAAGGGCAAAGGAATCATGATCCTGTAGTCGAAACTGAAACAGCAGCTGAACCCGATCATATGAATGTTGACGAAAAACCACTGCAGGGTATGAAAGATATGGTTAGGGATGCAGCTGAGCCTGAATTTGACTGGTCGGAGAACGTTTGACAAGAACCAATTCCTGCAGCCAAGAAGTTTATTAATGCTATAGATTCTGCAAAGGAGAAGCTTTATCCTGGTTCAGAGAAGACGGTGTTGGAGGCTGTTGCTGAGATCTTAAACATCAAGGCTGATTGCAATATTAGTCAGTCCACTTATAATCATATTATGAAAGCAATTAAGGGATGGTTGCCCAAGGAGAATAAGATGGTCAAGAACTTACAAGACAAAGAAGTTGATGGGGTATATTTGGCTAGGGTACGAGAAGATCGATGCATTTAAGAATGACTGCATGCTTTTCTATAAGGAAAATTCAAACTTGACAGTGTGTTCAGTGTGTGGGGAAAGCAGATACAGGCAAAGTGTAGGGATAGTTCGAAATGCAAAAAAAATATACCGTATAAATAGTTGTGTTACTTGCCTTTGATTCCGAGATTGCAACGACTCTATGCGTCCAAAGCTAATTCAGAAGCCATGCGTTGGCATAAGAAAAGTCCGCGTGAACAAGGCGTGTTTACTCATCCGTCTGACAGAGAAGCATGAAAACACTTTGATACAACGTATCCTGACTTTGCTGCCGAAGTTAGGAATATAAGGTTGTGCATATGCGCCGATGCTTACTCCTTATGGGCCTAGGGCAAAGTCTTACTCTTGTTGGCCCATTATAGCCATCGTGTACAATCTTCTTCTGTGGTTGTGTATGAGTGATCCTTATATGTTCTTATCACTTTTTTATCCCCGGACCGAACAGCCCTGGCAGGAACATTAACGTCTATTTCCGACCTTTGATGAACGAGTTAAAAATTCTTTGGGAAGATGTGGTTGAAACCTGGGATGCATTTAAACAAGAGAACTCACTGCTGGAAAAATGGTGATTACCTACGGAATTTTTTGTAGCTAATTTAATATATTCGTCGATAATTAGTTTATACCAACGGAATGTTCCATTGGTAATCGCCTACGGAGTTTTCCGTTGGTAATTACCTACGAAAAATTCCGTCGGTAACTACCTATGGAATTTTTCACAGACAGTTGTACTGATGCGGACAGTTAATGATTTCCCTGCGTATGGTATGTTGATAGGTTGGAGCACACATGGAAAATTGGCGTGTCTATATTGTATGGGTGACACGAAGTCATTCACACTCCAGCACTCTAGAAAACTGTGTTGGTTTGATTGCCACAGACAGTTTCTGCCAATGGATCATCCGTTCATGAGTCAAAAAACACAGTTCACTAATAAAAGGGTCGAACGTGATGAGCCGCCTATTTGGTTAAGCGGTGAAGCTATTTGTCGTAAGGTATCTAAATTTTTCGAAACCAGACGGGGAAAAAAATTTAAGAAGGATAGAGTTCAAGGATACGGTACTTCCCATAACTGGACTAAGAAGAGTATCATTTGGGAGTTGTCTTATTGGAAGACAAATTTGATACACCATAACCTTGACGTTATGGACATCGAGAAGAATGTGTTTGACAATATCTTTAACACTGTGATGGATTTCAAGACTACTACCAAGGATACAGTCAAAGCTCGAATGGACCTTAAGAACATCTGTAAGCAACCTGCCTTGGAGTTGACTAAGGTTAATAGTAAAGTAGTTAAACCGGTGGTTGCATACGTCTTTACTAAAGAGAAAAAACAGGCTATCTTGAAGTGGCTGCAGGGTTTGAGGCTTCCAGATGGTTACGTCTAACATTGGTAATTGTGTAAATCTCGAAAAAGATAATGTGTAGGGATTGAAGAGTCATGATTGCCATGTGTTACTTGATAGGCTACTCCCTATTGCGCTCAAAGACCTTCTGCTTGAGCATATCTAGGTTGCGTTAACAGAGTTGAGTGAGTCTTTTAGAGCATTATCATCTTCTACTCTGCTTGTTGATGACATGAAAAAGTTCGAGGATAGCATTGTAGTGACATTGTGCAAGCTTGAGAAGATTTTTCCTCTTTCGTTCTTTGATTCAATGGAGCATTTACTGGTGCATTTGGCCTACGAAGCTAGGGTTGGGGGTCTAGTTCAATAGAGATGGATGTATCCATTTGAGAGGTAATGGTTTAAGAGTTATTTATAATATTCTATTAAATGCTTAAAGGTGATCAGTCATAACGTTATTATTTGCAACTAAGTATCTTGGTGTATTGAAAATGAAGATGAGCAACAGGGGCACCCAAGGTTGAGGCCTCAATCGCAGAGGCTGTTATTATAGATGAAATTGTTGCCTTTGCTGCCACATATTTCCATCCTGATATTGAGACAAGATTGACTAGGGTTGGCTGCAATTATGACGGTGGAGAGTCTGACTCTTATGGATGCATCTCTGTCTTTGCTTCCTCTGGGCGATTCTGGGGCAAACGAGTTGGTCAGCAATTGTTTACCCTCAAGGAGATGATGCTACCAAACTATATGTTCTCCTTAATTGTCCTGAGGTTAAGGATTATCCTGTGTAAGTCAGGAATTCCTTTAAATCATCAATATTATAAATAGGTATTAAGTTGTGTTAAAATACGTAATTCGTCCTTGTCTGCTACTAATGTAGAATGTTCGAAGCTGAAGCTAGAGATATGTCTGAAGATCTGATCATGATCAGGACAGACAAAGAGTTTCCTTCCTGGCTAAATTAATATTTAAAAATTAATCTCACTCTTATGTTAAGTTTGTATAATTCCTTTTAAAATTTCATTCTTAAAATGTTTATAAATAAATCTATGAATTTTTATAGGTCTCGGAGCATCCTATTTATAAGACGAAGATTCGATCATGATCAGGACAGACAACTTGATCATTACTTTATTTGAAATGTTTATTTATTTTATTGTTATTTATTCATGCAACTTTTTCTGGGTAAAATATTCTTGGTCCAGACATTCGGATGAGAAGGCAATGGCAGAGTTCGAGGAAATGGCTGCGGGTCGGTACAAGGACTTCATCTACAAGACGAAGCAAAAGTTCTTTATCGAGATGAAGAAGCAACCGACCTATATTACCGATGAGGTTTGAGCTCAATACGAAACCTACTGGTCTGGGTCTGCCACTATGGATGCCTCGGAGAGGGCAAAGAAGAATAGGGTTAGCAGGTCGGGGTTTGGAACGAAGCACATGACGGGGTCGATCAGCGTTGCTGAGCACCAGACGCATATGGTAAGTAACTTAATTTAAATAAAGATTACCTTAGTATTCAAGTAACCTATTGTTCTAGTTATGTTTCATTAAGTAGTTGGGAAGCCATATTGATGATATGCAATCCATGGTAGTAGTTTATTGGAGGGTTAAGTGTAAACACTTAGAATATATAGAGGGTGTTAGTGTATATTTTTAATATTGATTTCATTTATTGTTCTATATATGTTAAAAGTAGTTGGGAAGCCATGTTGATGTTATGAAATTCATGGTAGTAGTTTAAGTCAAAGTTTAATTAGATTTGGATTAACTAGGATGAGGGGGGTTAAGTGTACACACTTAGAATCTATATGGGGTGTTAGTGTATATTCTCAATATTTATTCAATTTATTGTTCTATGTTAAAAATAGTTGGGAAGCCATGTTGATGCTATGAAATTCATAGTAATAGTTTAATTAGATTTGTGTTAACCGAAATGATGGGGTTAAGTGTAAACTCTTAGACTCCATAAGAGTGTTAGTGTATATTTTCAATGTTTATTCAATTTATTATTCTATATATGTTACAAGTAGTTGGGAAGTCAAGTTGATGCTATGAAATCCATTGTAGTAGTTTAATTCAAAGTCTAATTAGATTTGGGTTAGCTGGGATGTTAGGAATATGCCTGTAAAACAGCTGATTTATATGTATGCATATTTCAACACAGGGATTTGCTTGTTCCCATTACAACGCATGTTTCACAAGTGGCTAAAAGGGCTGCGTACCGGTTAGTGTGGCAGCTTGTTGAAACAATGCATAGGTCATTAGACTAGGAAGTCTTTGTACATATCCGAGTCTTTGTCCTACCAAAGTGATGACAAAACTTTCATATGGATTAACTCTTCATGCGCCAGTGGACATGTCCATCAGCAATGTCTCACCAGCAGACATTTCTTCCAGCCGTGTCTCATCAGCAATCTCTACACCAGCAGTATTATATCGGCAGATCTCAGTGTCAGCCAAGCTCTTCATCAGAACAACTGTAGAGAAGCTAATTATTCAAGAGGAACATCGGTCGTTGCTTAAAATGCTACAAGTCAAATAGATCCGTTACAAGATCTTTTTGACAAACCCAAGATACGCATCGATGTCTGCGCCTTCACTATTACTCAGAAGACATTTCCTCTTTTGTGTATTGGTCCCAGTCTCCAAGACTTCATTCTATAAAAGATCAAACACAGTGCGCTACATCCCAGGCATGCATGACAAGTCCAATTCTGTCAGTCTGATTCACGGACCAACTTCAAAGACAAAAGCTTAACAAAAGGTCTCTGCCCAACAGTTTGAACGACGCACTCCAGTGTATTAAAAGAAACCTTTGAAATGTTTGGAGTAGAAAACAGCTGTGAATTAATTGAGGGGCGATCGTATGTAGTAGGTCCCACAATTAAAGAGTAAAAATTAAAAGGGCAAAATGACAAACTTGTTTTCCTAAAAGGGAAAGTGTACAAACAAGACAATTATTTTTGAGGCGGGTGAAAAAGGAAAGCAGGATAATAATTTAGGGACGGAAAGAGTATAAAATATTTGGTCGAGTTAAAAGGTTGTACTTGATATATACCACAAATTATATACTCCCTCCATTTCATCCAAGTAGTCTACATTTGAAAATTTTAATAATTAAGGGATATATAAGTAGTATTGAAGTTGGTCATAATTAAAAAATTATTTGAGCATTATCAAGATGTTTATAGCATTTGTGAAGGGTAAAATTGAAAATTTTATGAAAATTGTCAGCGTAATTTGGAACTCTCTACCTGAAACGGAGGGAGTATTAGGTAATCATCTTAATCTTGTTGTCAAATCTAATAAAATATACATAATGTAAGACTAATTTTGTTAAAGACCTTTTAATGTGCAAATCCACGGATTGATTTCTCGGATAAGAGCATTTCCAATGTGGAGGAGCTCATGGGGTGGATGGAATCGAAGATGACATAGTTGGAAGTGAGCTTAAGAGCATCTACAGTAGTCACCCTCTATATCACCCTCTAAATACCTTGTTTTCTGTTCCAATTTCACTTTTTCAATACTCTAAAAAACAATTCACTCCAACAAGCACTCTCTATATAACCCTCTAAAAATTAAATCTCTCTCATATCAACTAACAAACTTAAATACCATTATATTTTTCCTCTTTTTTATTTCTATTTTCCACCATAATCAGAATGAAATATTTCATATTTTATATTTTATAAAAAAAATTGTATTTTTGATTATTTCAATTACTATTATCAAAAAATAGTACTTCATCCGTCCCTAAATTATTATCTTGTTTGACCCAGCACACGGATTAAGAAAAAACAATTGACTTGTTTATTAATATTGGTATAGTGTTTAATTTCCTTTAATATCCATGTGTATGTGTCCCATAATTAAAGTAGAGATAAAAAATAAGGGTAAAATGGTAAAAATGATATACTAAAAAGGAAAGTTTCAAACAAGACAATAATTTAGGGACGGACAAAAAAAAAACAAAACAATAATTTAGGGACGGAGGGAGTATATATCAATTTAAGAGGCAACTTATGTTTAAAATGCATTTTTATTATTATTATTTTTTATCCTCTAATATATTAAAGACATGAGAAAATTGATTTCCGTTTTACACGGATAGAGTGAAATTGAAAAAAAAAATTACTGATGAAAATTTGAAGAGAGAGAGAGAGAGAGAGAGAGAGAAGGCAAAGAAGACAGCTTTGAAATTTTAATATTCAAGGTAAATCAATTTCTATCCTTAGAGGGTGATTTAGTAATTTTTAGGAATAGAGAGTGTACGCTTAAGCAAGCTAAAATTCTCTAAAAGCAATTTTAGAGTGTTGAGGGAGGGTGTCCATTGTGGACGCTCTTAGGACATGCATCCACATTGTTTGGTTCCTAACCCAAAATGTGGGTTCTTTACATTGGGAGTGGTTCCCAAAATGGTGTTCAATAAGAGAGAGAAAATTTCAGATCCATAGATTTAGATCGATTTGTGATATTAACTTATTTCAGTCGATGGTAAGGGACTAATAGAAATGAAATTTTCTGAAGTTATCTGCAGTATTGATATTGATGGTAATTTTGCTTCGATGGTGTGCTTGGCATGGTGGTGTCCAGGGATGTAACTATTGCAAGTTTGTATGTTCTGGGGTTTTGGTTGAAGGGTGAGGCTGGGAAGAATAGAAGAATGAATATTTCCTCTCTTTGTTCAATAGTTTTTTGTTGGGATATTTTCAATAATTTATGTATTATATATTGTTCATTGAATAAAACTAGGTTAATTGTTTTGGTTTAAGAAAATAGAATTTGTTAAATATTGTTTTTTGGTTTTTTTTAAGAATAGTAAACATATATTTCAAAAAAAAAAAATAGTAAACATATATCATGTCAACATCCATAAGGGTAAAATAGAATTTTTACAATTAGTTAACGGAAAAGTGTTACTGCCGTTCAAAAATGAGGCAGATTGAGGCCGTAAACTCAATGCATTGCCCTAGATGCATAAATTGACCGTTTGGTGGCCACCCTGCAAATTTTTGAAAAATTCGATAACCCTAAAATGTTCTCCCCCCACCCTCCCCTAACATCTGAAATTGAGTGCTTTTTGTTGGAATATGCCTTCCAAGGATATTTTTGGGTTTTCATAATTAGTTAGATTTGAGATTGTTTTTGCCTTTCTTAAATTCTGTCTATACATGGATGATTGATGTATTTTTGGTAAATAAGCTTTGACTTGTTTGATTGATTCAATCAAGGTTTTGATTGATGTAAATATAGTAAATTGTCTTTCTAACATTAACATTGCCTTCTAAGTGTTTTCGTGTAGCCCTGTAGCCTATTTAAGAAGATGGTGTCTTCTTCATTCAGCACGCTTTGGAGAGAGATCTGAGAGAGAAAAGGTCTAATACACTGCTGTGTCGTGTGATGAATGTGAGCAGAAATACAGACACATCTTTCAACACATCTCATTCTGAAACTACTAAAACTATGTTGAAGTTTCTGTCCTCAATGGAAGTCAGTGTTTATTAGACAGGATTGTATTACCAAAGCATAAGTTTGTAGTCTCTTTTGTCTACTTTCGTTGTTAGGATCTTTTGTTAGAATTTCGCTAGTTGTTTTCTTTGTAATCGGTTCTATATTTTCTAGTGAAAAGATTTTGCCATATTGGCACGTCTGCAAGTATTTATACTTGTAGACAAAGGATACATCAATCTTGTTAACTTTCTGTTTTATTAATTCCGCTGCAATTTTACTGGATGTTATAGTAGATGTTATCACATCTTTGATAACATTTACTATATTCCAGCATTCTGTTTTCTTAGTTACATAGCTATAAAAGTTTCATTTGGTATCAGAGACAGCACTTGACATAACTAAGTGAGGTTCCTGGTTGTAGCTATGTCGGATACTCAGTATGGTACTCAACGTCCTCCTGTCCTCGATGGGTCTAATTACTCTACTTGGAAACCCAAGATGCGCATGTACCTCAAGTCTCTTGATGAAAGAACATGGCTCTCGTGGTTACGGGTGGACTCCACCTAGAGTAATTGACATCGATGGAGATTATAAAATTACCTCAGAAGCTAGTTGGACGACCGAAGAAAGAAGTGTAGCAAATTTTAATTCGAAAGCTATTAATGCTATCTACGGCTGTGTGGAACCAAACATTTTCAAAATAATTGTTCATTTTGAATCAGCCAAAGAAGTATGGGAAGCCCTTCAAGCTCATTGTGAGGGACCCGATAGCGTTCGTTTAACCAAGCTACGCTTACTTACAACTCGTTTTGAATATTTAAAAATGGAAGAAGATGATGACATTTCATCCTACTATGACAAGTTGGTAGATTTGTCTAATGAGTCTCTAGCCTTGGGAGAACCTATTTCCAATGCAAGACTTGTTAGCAAAATGATGAGATCTCTTCCAGAACGTTTCAATATAAAAATCTCTGCTATAGAAGAAGCTCATGACACTGGAAGAATGAGTTTAGATAAACTTTCTGGTATTCTTCAAACCTTTGATTAAATCTATCTTTGCAGAACAAAAAGCAAAATAAAAATACTAAAAGTATTGCTTTGCCTGTTGCACAAAACCAATCTGACTTGTCGGAGGAATTACTTGAATTTACAAATGATCTTGGAAAGGCAGATTTTGGAGAAGAATCTCGTGCTATGTTGGTCAAAAAGTTTAACAACATTTTGACCAAAGGACAAAACTATCAAAAGTATCAAAAAACAAATGTCGCTCCAAAATTTGCTCCAAGAAAATTTTCTTCGAAAAACAGATTCGATAATTCGATAATTCCAAAGACAAGTTTACTCCTAAACTTCCTTCAAAATACAAATCAAAAAAGGAAGAAACTGTTCAATGCAGAGAATGTTTTGGTTATGGTCACTATGCTGCCGAATGTATTAATACTACAAAGAAAAAGGGAAAAAGTTTGGCAGCTACCCTAAGTGACAGCGATGATGATCAATCCGAAGAGGAAACCGCACAGTTTTTGAAACCCAAAAGTGTTACAAATAAATCCTCATGGTGTATCTAAAGGTGTTGCCTTAAATGTGGCTCCAACCGTGATCACATCGTTAAAAGATTCATTCCGAACTGAATTGTCTCAACTCTTCCATAGTTGATGACAATCATGTCCACAATGAGTCCGATTCGATTCGAAAACTGGATTTATTAGAGGATTATAAAGCACTTTATGAAGATTGGGTAAAGAAGGAAGAAAAGTTAAATATTCTCACTGAGGAAAATGAATATCTTTCAAAAGAACTTGAAGTTCAGAAAACTTCAAATGAGTTGCTCTCAAAGGAGAATGAAGTTCAGAAAGCTTCCATTGCTAGACTGGAAGTCATGCTCACCAAGAAAGATGTGGATTTTGAAAAAGCCAAAATTAATCTTGAAAAAGCAAATGAAACCATGTCCAAGCTAAACAAAGGCAAGGTTAAACTTGATGAACTTCTGACTTATGGTCAAGAAGACACTGCTGGACTGGGATTCAAACCAGTTGCTTTTGTCAAGGAAAGAATGAATGGTGAACATGTTAATCAAAACAAAATGGCTAACAGAAAAAGGTCTAGACACTGGAAACGTCAGTATATTTGCCATTACTGTAATGTTTCAGGTCATATTAGACCTTATTGTTACAAAATGAAGGCAGATTTGGCAAAAAATTCTCACCAGAAATCTGCTCCGGACAGAATGTCGTGGAAAATGTCTCCACATTTGAATCAGCACATCCCCAGAAATTCTGGAAAAATATGGGTCAAGAAAGCTGATGTAACGTGCAATGTTACATACACTTCCTTTAAAACCAATGTTGCTGGCTCATGGTTTTTTGATAGTGGATGTTCTCGTCATATGACAGGGACAGATGAATACTTGTCTGAATACTCTAGCTTCAATGGTGGAAGTGTGACCTATGGGGGTGGTGCAAAAGGAAGAATTGTTGGTAGAGGCAATCTTGATGTTGAGGGATTGCCAAGGCTTAAAAATGTTCTTCATGTGGAAGGTCTTAAAGCAAATCTCATCAGTATAAGTCAATTATGTGATGATGATTTGCATGTAAAATTTGACAAAAACTCATGTGAAGTATTTGATGGTACTAACAAATGTATTCTTGCAGGTACTAGATCCTCGGATAATTGTTACATGTATGGTGAAGTTGTTTCATGCCATACCTCAAGTGTTAATGATAGTTCTCTTTGGCATCAAAAACTAGGACATGCTAGTTTTCATAAAATTCATGATATAATCAAACATGATGCCGTTAGAGGATTACCAAAGATTAACACAAAGAATGTGGGTGTGTGTGGTCCATGCCAAAAGGGGAAACAAACTAGAGTGTCCCACCCAAAAATTCAACAACGTTCCTCAAAACGTTGTCTTGAGTTCATTCATACGGATCTTATGGGTCCAATTGAAGTGGAGAGTCTAGGAAGAAAGAAATATTCCTTTGTGTGTGTTGATGATTTTTCTCGGTATACTTGGATTATTTTCTTGAGAGAAAAATCTGAAACTTTTGAAGCTTTTAAAACTTGGTACAAAAGGTCCGGAATCTATATGACTTAAAAGTTATTAAGATTCGTTCGGATCATGGTACCGAGTATGAAAATTCTTCTTTTTCCAAATATTGCGATTCAAGGGGATTACTCATGAGTATTCAGCCCCCAAAACTCCACAACAAAATGGAGTAGCGGAAAGGAAAAATCGCACACTTCAAGAAATGGCACGTGTCATGCTTAGTTCTCAAAATCTTTCAAAACGTTTTGGTGAAGCCTTAAACACCGCTTGTCACATTGGAAATCGTGTATATTTGAGACCGGTTGCACCATGACTCCATATGAAATCCTTTTGGGAAAAAACCGAATCTCAAATATTTTCACGTTTTGGGTGTATATGTTATCTCTTAAATGACCGAGATCATCTTTCAAAATTTGATTCTAAGAGTGACAAATGCATTTTTGTGGGGTATTCATCAAATAGTAGAGCATTTCGAGTCTTTAATCTTCGGACTAAGACTATAATGGAATCCATAAATATTACTTTTGATGATTTTGCAAACCTTGGACGAAAGCTGAAGATGATATTACGGGGTTCTTTGGATGATGCAGACGAACAGTGTGCGTAAAAAATTGTTCTTGATTCACTAAATCCAAAGATCAAATGATTGAAGGAAATGTGTCCGAAAATGTGGGGACATCCTCGAACACCTACCAACGACTCAGATCAGTGAAACAGAATCGAAACCGAACCGGTTGAATCTGATGAGGAAACCGATCAAAGGCGGGATGTGTCAAGCGGAATTCGAAAAATCACCCTACAACTCAAGTGATTGGTAATGTGTTTGATGGAATGAAGACAAGACAAAAGGTAAAGTGGATTACAAAAAATGGTAAGCTTGGCCTATTTGTCATCATTGTTTAAATGCTAGAACTTGTTGCTTCATATCAAATCTTGAACCTAAAAATGTGAAAGAAGCTCTTGGGGATGATTTTTGGATAAGCGCCATGTTGGAAGAATTAAATCGGTTTTCCAAAAATGATGTTTGGTACTTAGTTCCTAGACCTAGTCAAGGTAATGTAATAGGAACTAAGTGGATTTTCAAAAATAAAGCGATGAGTGCGGGAAAATAGTTAGAAATAAAGCACGATTGGTAGCTCGGGGGTATACACAGGTAGAAGGGGTGGACTTTGATGAAACCTTTGCTCCTGTAGCCCGCATTGAGTCTATTCGATTAATGCTTGCCATTGCTTGTCATCTTGGAATCACACTCCATCGATGGATGTGAAAAGTGCTTTTTAAATGGCGTTTTGAATGAAGAAGTTTTTGTGGAACAACCAAAAGGATTTGAAGATCCTCACAAACCAAACCATGTGTTTAAATTAAAGAAGGCATTGTATGGTCTTAAACAAGCTCCTAGAGCTTGGTATGGAAGACTTCTTGAATACCTTCTTGAAATTGGTTTCAAAAGAGGTGAGGTTGATAAAACTCTGTTCATTCAAAAGAAAAAGGTGATATTCTCATTGCTCGATATATGTGGATGATATTGTGTTTGGATCTACATCGAAAAGATGTTAGGACATTTTGTCAACAACATGACATCCACATTTGAGATGAGCATGGTTGGTGAGTTAAACTATTTTCTTGGTCTTCAAGTGAAACAAAGCAATGAAGGAATTTTTGTGTCTCAAACCAAGTATGCTCAAAACTTGGTTAAAAGTTTGGTCTTGAGAATGCATCCCATTTAAAAATCCTATGGGATCATCTCAAAAGTTGTGTAGGGATGATGAAGGTGAAGGTGTAGATCACACCTTGTTTAGAAGTATGATAGGAAGTCTGTTGTACCTAGCGCCGGACGGACATTATGTATAGTGTTTGTGTCGTGCAAGGTACCAAGCAAATCCCAAGGTCTCCCATCTAAAGGCCTTAAAACGTATCATTCGATATGTTAGTGGGACAACCAAACTTGGGCGTGGTACACTAGAGACACTAATACCAATCTTGTTGGTTTTAGTGATTCGATTGGGCAGAAATATCGATGATCGTAAAAGCACCAGGGGTTGTTTTTACTTGGGGAACAATTTGGTTTCATGGTATAGCAAAAACAAAGCTGCGTTTCACGTCAACCGCGAATCGAATATGTAGCGGTTGGTAGTTGTTGCTCTCAACTTCTTTGGATGAATCGATGATCAATGATTATGGGCTAGAGAGTGATACTCTTGTTGTTTATTGTGATAATTCCTGCTATAGATATCTCGAAAAATCCTGTTCAACACTCCCGCACCAAACATATTGATATTCGACATCACTTTATTCGGGATTTGGTTGAACAGAAAATTATCCGCATGGAATTTATAGGAACTGAGAATCAATTAGCTGATGTGTTCACCAAGGCTCTTGATTTTGAGAGATTTTCTACTCTTAGAAAATCTCTAAGTCTGTGTGCTATTTGATTGTCTCACAACATGTGGTCTCTAATGTGACCACATGTGCTTGTTGTAAAAAAAAAAAAAAAAAAAATCATCATCTTGCATGTTGTCTTGGGCACGACTTTGTCAAATGATTTAAAAAAAAAAATGTGGTATTTGAAAGGCATTTATTTTTGAATGTGGATCTCTATTCAAAAAAATTATAAAAAAAAGAGAGAAATTCTCCCAGTGAATGAGCCAAATCAGTGATTGGAAGCCTTTGAGGGAAAAAGCTACCTTCTCAATGTGTATGCAGCCACTCATATGTGATCTTATAATCTAGATCAATATGTTCTTTGAATTTTTGGCGTGATCATATGAGAAAGGGCTATCCTTGAGGAAGAGTGAAAGCTACCTACTGGTTAAATCCCTTCATCTTTAAGGCAAAAATCATCATATAAAGGGACTGGGAGAAGAGGATCTTGATCCATTGAATTCAAAAATTGCAAAATGTGTCTCTTAGTGTGCCAACATTTTTCTCCTTCACATTCATTGAGCAAAGTCCCTCACTTGTGTGCGCATTGTCTTATTCTTCATGGTTAGGCATACCTATAGGGCATTTGGTCTGGTGAATATACTCTCATGCTAAAAGTTTCTCATCATCTATTTTCTCCAAAGTGGCCTATTGACTTTGAATCTTTATCCTTCATTGTGTTTGTCTATAAACAATTTGTATGGTACTTGATTTTTGAGCATTAAGATGATTTGAGGGTTCCTTAGCAGAAGATTTATCACAGGGACATTTTGGGTAATATTCAGATGCCTATTTTTTGATGAGAATTTGAAACAAAAAGGGAAGTTATTTTACCAAAATTTTTTTTGGTAAGTAGCAGTTTTTTTTGGAAAGTAGCAGTTGTTCTCCTTCAAAATTAGTTCCTTTTTTCCCAAAAATTAAACCGTGCCCTAACTGTGCCCTAACTGCATCTTCTCTCTTGTATTCTGACAAATTCTTTCAAGTGCAGTCTCTTTCTCTCTCTATTCTTCCAGATTCTTCAATGGCATCCAAGGCTGAGGGCTCTCCTTCTCCATCTCAGAATCCAGCATCTCCTTCCGCTGATGTCTCCCAAAATATGGAGACATCCGCCCTTCACAGTACTCCCCCTCTCACAGTTGTTCCATTCGATGATGCTCCTGTTCCTATTGACGCCATTCTCCCAGGCGAAGCAGGCAACGTCATTGATGTTGAAAACCCCCCTGATTTGAAGCAAGTAGGCGCCTCTCTTGGTCCTATTGGGCGTCCTACAGTACGTTTTTCAAAGCGGCAAAGGGGGCTTACTCCAAATTTGGAGCCTCTGTCTCCTACCTCTGTTTCTGAAGCAAAAAGGGGGCGTTTGCTGCAACAAGAATCTCCAGCGGTTCACCTTGAAGATGATGACGCCACTGACGCTGATTTTGTTCCGCCTTCATCAAATGAGGATATGGACTTTCCTCATGTATGTGTGGTTCGCTCTGTTGTTCCTCCCTCCACTTCTGAGCCATCTCTTCCTGCTTCTGTGGTGCAAGAAGAGTCTGATGATCTCTTTGAAGAGATTGACAATTTTCAGCCCAATGCTGATCTGGACAGTCCTGTGGCACCCTCGGTTCAAGCGGTCTCGCCTACTCACAGTGATGGTCTCCCTGATGACTCCACCCTTGCAGAAGTCATGCTCAAACTAGGGAAGAAATCTTCTTGCCCTAAGTCCCCTTCCTCTCCATCCAGTGATAGTGAAAGAACAAATTCACTTAATAGGGATTCTGTGGAACCATCTGGACAAGCTTCTTCTGAGTCTAATGAAGGTCTTCATTCTGATGATGACGAAGATGTGGTGGCATCTCAACTCACATCTTCTCCACCCCTGGATATTGATTCAGCTTTCAATCCTCTTTTCTACACCCGTGAGGCATCCTTGAGGTATGATCGTTTCATCACTCGCAATTTGCTTGAGGAAAAACAGGTTCAGTTAGAGGTTCTTGATCGATTTAATTTGTCTCAATTTTTAATTGATCGCAAACTTTTAAATACTGTGACCTCTTCCTCACCCTATGTCAAAACTCTAGTCATAGAGTTTTATGCCAATCTTGAAAAAGCCATGTGCATGGAAGGCTCTGACAGATTTGGTCGGGTTTTGTTCGAAATAAAATTATAAATTTTACTCCTTCCAAAATAAATGAGTTTTGTGCAATCGAGAATGTTGAAGTATCATCGTGGTTGATAACTTCAATGAGATCACATCTGTATTGAGGGGAAAAATCGCAAATGGCCTATATCTCCTGAGAAACTTCAATCTGCCCAATTGACTTCTTTTTACTCAGTCTTGCACAAATTGTGCACTGCAAATTGGGTCCCCTCAAACAACACTTCTGTAGTGACTCAATCCCAGGCTAAACTCATTTTCCAAATTGGCACTGGCCTTCCCTTTAACTTTGGGCAATGGGTGTTTGATAGTATTACCTTTTATGCTGAAACTCTCTCGGATCGCTGGTCCTTCCCTTTCCCGAGTTTGATTTTTCGATTTTTGGTGCATCACGGTATCGTGTGCACTGATCGAATCACAAGTCGTCCCAAAGTTTTGAAGATTTCTGCTCAATTATTGAAAGGGGATAGGGTCATTGATTTACCCTTGGCCAGTTCTTCTACTGATGCTGCTGCTGGAATTTCTCCATCTTCTCCAGTTCATATGTCCTCTGCAGATGTCCCTACATCCTCTACTGCCTCATATCGTGCCATTTGTTCGCTCGCAGCTTCCTCTTCTTGCTGCTCAGATTGCTGCTACTCGCACTCACCTTGTATTTCTTGAGGATTTGCATTCACAGTTCCAGGCTTTTCTTGATGCACAAGTGCCCTCCTCTTCTGGACAAAAAGGGGGAGACTCCTCTAATGCAGGGGGAGACAACAATGCAGGGGGAGACAACTCTGTTTAACATTACTGCCTCAAGAGATGTTGTTTTAAATGTCATAACATTTCTGTGTTTGTGGTTGTTAACAGTTTAAACAATTTATTTTTTGTTTTACTACTCTGAACTCTCTGATTTTATATTACATCTTTGTGTTATATTAATCATATCTTATTCAGGGGGAGTTCATTGTGTTTAATTGATGTTTTGTCCAGAAAGGCAAAAAAGGGGGAGATTGTTGGAATATGCCTTCCAAGGATATTTTTGGGTTTTCATAATTAGTTAGATTTGAGATTGTTTTTGCCTTTCTTAAATTCTGTCTATACATGGATGATTGATGTATTTTTGGTAAATAAGCTTTGACTTGTTTGATTGATTCAATCAAGGTTTTGATTGATGTAAATATAGTAAATTGTCTTTCTAACATTAACATTGCCTTCTAAGTGTTTTCGTGTAGCCCTGTAGCCTATTTAAGAAGATGGTGTCTTCTTCATTCAGCACGCTTTGGAGAGAGATCTGAGAGAGAAAATGTCTAATACACTGCTGTGTCGTGTGATGAATGTGAGCAGAAATACAGACACATCTTTCAACACATCTCATTCTGAAACTACTAAAACTGTGTTGAAGTTTCTGTCCTCAATGGAAGTCAGTGTTTATTAGACAGGATTGTATTACCAAAGCATAAGTTTGTAGTCTCTTTTGTCTACTTTCGTTGTTAGGATCTTTTGTTAGAATTTCGCTAGTTGTTTTCTTTGTAATCGGTTCTATATTTTCTAGTGAAAAGATTTTGCCATATTGGCACGCAAGTATTTATACTTGTAGACAAAGGATACATCAATCTTGTTAACTTTTGTTTTATTAATTCATTGCAATTTTACTGGATGTTATAGTAGATGTTATCACATCTTTGATAACATTTACTATATTCCAGCATTCTGTTTTCTTAGTTACATAGCTATAAAAGTTTCACTTTTCTTATGCAAAAAAAAAAAATAATAATAATAATAAAATAAAGTTAACTCTTATACTATTTTAGTATTTTGTAATATATAAATATATGAATATTTTTACTGTGCAAAATATAGTATTTCAAGTGTACATTAAAATGTGTTCTAGATCGAAGTACGATATAAATTAAGTTGTGTTTGATCACGTCATTATATTAAGTCGTCGCACGTACTCGTTACAACCAAATGTTTGACATGGATTTAGTATAATATTGTGTCACGCGTATTGTATTTATAACATACTTCAATCTACGAACTCAAGTTGGATTTTGCATTTCCCCTTGAGTTTGCGGCCGGGTTGAATTTGACGTGGGAAAGTTAAAAGTATAAAATGGGAAAAATGATAAATTTTACCATTGTACGTACTTTGAACAATTTTTAAATTTTGCCAATGTATTTTTTTTTTTTTGAGTAAAATTATCATTGTACTTTCAAAAAAAGGTTGTCATTTTGCCATTATCCCTAACTATCATCCAATTCTTAACGAAAACAATTACAAATTTTTAATCACCTCCTCTATAGTTTTATTAATAAGTTGGAATATCGTTAACGATGATAATTAGGTGGAGTGAGTTAAGGTTATTGACGGACGTTAATTTTTAAACGAAAATTTCTGGAGGGCTTTTATTTTAAAGTAATACTAATAAATAAATTATTAAATCAAAAATTAAAAATAAAACATTGTGAAAAATTAATTCTTATAAAAAGATAGTTATTCATAAAAAAAGAATTGGCATAATTTTAATTTTGATTATTAAATATTAAATTAAAAATTTTATTTTTTTTGTAATCTTATATAATTCTAATTAAAAAGGATTTTAAGAAAAATTAATACAAAAATAAGTTTACAGTTTTTTAGTCAATTCTCTTTATAAAAATTAATTATATTCAATAAATGAGTGTTGCCGATTAGATTTTATGGATTAATTTAGTAATCGATTTAATTATTTTTCTCTTATTTTTCTATTTAGACGATATATCTTTCTTTTCTTGTTTTTTATTATATGTTTATATTTCATTCATTCTTTCTTTCTTTCTCAAATTTTTTTTTTCATAAAATATCTTCTTTTTTACCCTCAAAAGAAACAAAATAATTTAAGAACTAAAATACCAACTATTTACTAACACCAATTATTATTAAGGATCTCCCAACATTTTGAAAAACCTTAGGGGAGGCGATTGAAAATAATTTTGTTAGAAATTAGATGACAGTTAGTGATAATGACAAAATTGCATCTCCCTTTCAAACTTCAATGATAATTTTATCTCAAAAATAGTACAATGAAAAAATATAAAGATTGATAAAAGTAAAATGACAAAAATTGACTATTTTTTCTATAAAATGTGTTATATTAAGTCAATAATAAAGGCTCTACTACCAACATGCTCAATGCCCAACCCACCCATGTACGCCACGCCATCCGTTCACTCCTACCAAGTCTGTCGCAGATCAATCCCTCTTACTCCGTATTCATACTATAAAACAGTTACTTCCATTAATGTACTTTTGTATGATATGTAACTTGAGTTGTAAGACAAGTCAAATGCACAGAAATTCATACACTCTCTCGTCTTCACATAATTTAATACTCCCGTTCTGAAATTTAGTGATTGCTCTACTGGTTAGAGCTTAACTTTTCCTGTTAATTTCAGGGTTGAATTTCGTTGAGGGTCTTTGGGGTTTAGAGTAGATTTAAGATAAAAAAAAAAAACTTCACGTCCCTAAATTATTGTCTTGATTTAATAATTATCTTATTTAAAAGTTTTCTTTTTAAGACAACACTTTTATCATTTCACTTTTACTTTTTCTTCTTATTTTAATTATGGGCCACATGCACATGGGCATTCAACGAAACTATATACTATACCAATATTAATAATTAAAGGAAACTACACACTATACCAATACTAATATTAATAATTAAAGGAAACTATACACTATACCAATATTAATAATTAAGTCAATTATTTTTTCTTAATATGTGTATCAGGTCAAACAAAATAATATTCTTAATCCGTGTATCAAGTCAAACAAAACAATAATTTAGGGACGGAGGAGGGAGTACTTACAAGGGTTTGACGCTATATAGAACTCTTACTACGCAGTTTTTTTTTTTTTTTTTCCTATTGTACAAACCATGTTAGGTCAATAACTTTTGTGCGGTTGCAGTTTTAATATTTGAGTTTCTTTGACAACTTAGTTTAAGTTTTACAAGTCCTCTCGGGTAAATTTTGGGCAATGTTGGGATGATTTTAGGCCGTAGTGATAGGCTGATAGGATGGTTGACGGCAGTGGTTGGTGGTGGTGGTGGAGATGGTTGAAAACTGGTGTCAGGCTTGGTGGAAGATGTTGGATACATTAATTTAACGAGGTAAATTTTCTGTTACTTAAGTTTTTTTTTTTTTTTTTTGAACGGAACTAATATATTTACACACACACACACACACACATATATATATATATATATATATATATATATATATATATATATATATATATACACTATTGCACTTTTGAATATGCATTTTTTAATAAGGTGTTTTCAATTTTATAAAATATATATGTGGTAAGAACCTGGTCGACCACATAGGTCGACGTAGTGATTCCAAAAAAAAAAAAAAATCCTCTTTTTATCAAATCCTTCATTTATTCAATATATATTTTGTCAAATGCTTGGTAGATATTTTAAAGTAGTTTGATGCTTTTGGTACTACCAAATTTTTATATTGCATGTTCAACTTATAATCAAACTCATGAAAGATAATGGTACAACTTATCACTACTTAGAGCTTGTTTGGTGCAGCGTTTACAAAATGCAGCGTTTTAAAAAACGCAGGTCTTTTCTTTTGAATGCGTTTGTGATATCACTTCAATACACAGCTTTTTTTCTTAGCAGCGCTTTAAAACTCATGTTTTGGGAAAAAACTGAGAATTTCAGCGTTTTAAAACACAGTTTCGTTTTGAAAACACTATTTTTTTTTGACACAGCATTGAAACACAATTTTTACAAATAAATTGCGTTTTATCCATGCATTTTGGTCAAAACGCACGATTAAACGGACTCTTGGTTGACATAACCACGGAAGATGTCATGGCAATGAATTCCGAGTTTGTTGATGAAGGTGAGCAATTCTATGAATCATATGCAAAGTCAGTGCGATTGAGTGCTAAAAAAGCTGAGCTTAAATAGAATGTTGTACATAAGAAAATATTAGCAAGAAAAAAAGTGTGCAAAAGAAAGAATGAGAGACAAAAACTGTTAGAATGTTAAAATGGTAAAGAGAGAAACAGAGAGGCTGATGTGTTTTGTTTTTTAATCTCTAATATTTGACTTTGATTTATTTTTTGTCTTCTTAAATGAAAAATATGTTAGAATTTCACTCATCATAACACCCTTAATTTATCTGACGGTCGCTTATTTTTTGGTCTTTGGAGGAGGTATTTATATTACCGACCAAAAGCATCCCTCCCTTGTATGACTAGGAGAGCAGGTAGCCGGTTACGAGAGGAGATGTTAAACGACCAAAAGCATCCCTCCCTTGTATGACTAGGAGAGCAGGTAGCCGGTTACGAGAGGAGATGTTAAACGAGTTGGCTTACCGGTTTCGAGCTAGTCCTAGCGAACTATGACCCTAACGGGCCGTGGGCTAAACGTTTCATTTTTTTGGGGCCACTATTATTGCGGACCTAACTCTAGCGGGCTTCGAGCTAAACGGGTCACTATCGGGCCACAACTAAAAATAAAAAACGTGATTGATGTTAATTTTATTTTTGTAAATATCTAGAAAAGTGGCAGTGATTGTTATTTATAACTCATAATTTAGATAGATTATTACGTTTTTCATAAGAAATATAAATTAGATATTTTTTACATCACTGTATTTAAATTTCAACATGTTTTACGTTAAAATAAATATTGAAATAACTCCACTTAGTAGTCTCCTCCAAAAATTTCGTTTATATTTTAGTATTTATTCACAAGAATACAAAGAAGACCTGTAGTGTAAATGATAAGTGTGTTTGACTTTAAATTAGAAGGTTGTTGGTTTGATTCTCATGATGGTTATTTTATATATGTCTTAACTTTTTATAACCTAGGGCCCGTTTGGTACAGCGTTTATAAAACGCAGTGTTTTAAAAACGCAGCGTTTTAAAAAACGCAGTGTTTTAAAAACGGAGATCTTTCCTTATAAATACGTTTGGGATATCACTTCAATACGCAGCTTTTTTTTCCCTAGGAGCGTTTTAAAACCTGCGTTTTGGGAAAAAGCTGGGAATTCCAGCGTTTTAAAACGCATGCGTTTGAAACGCGTTTTCCGCGATATTGAAACACATTTTTTGTAAATAAGCTGCGTTTTATCCCTTCGTTTTGGCCAAAACGCTCGACCAAACGGGCTCCTAATTAATATTACACGGGCTGGCGGGCCAGCCTGAAACCTAGCGAGCCGCAGATTAAACGGTTCACGCAAAAAAAACCTTTGTTTTAAACGGGCCAAAAAATTTGAGTCATAACCCTGTTTTTTCGATTTAAACAGACAGCCCTACGGCCGTAGTCCATTTAACCTCTCTAGTTATGAGTTATCTCCAATTGGCATTTGTTAGAGTTAATTGCAAAAAAAACAGTCTTAGTTTAAGAAATTCAAATTAAACCTTGTATTTTTTTTATCGACCAATCAAACTTTCACTACAGATTATTTTTGTAATTAAAACCTTCCATCAATGTAGCCTTATTTACACAACGGAAGACTGAGTTGGTCACCAACGTGACATCTACGTGGCACAGACGTGCAAAAGGTAGGAAAACAACCTAATTCCCTTCAAAATAATTTCAAAAAAAATCTTGTCATATTTTTCATATTGCATAATAACCCTTTGTTGAAAACAGATTTATGGGAGTAATTGTAATTTCCAAATTGTCACTTTGTTGCTGGTATATTATTATTTTCAAATACTTTTCTATTTTACTCAATGAGTCAATATTCAAAAAAATTAATAACCGAAAAATATAAGTTGGTTAAAATTATAAAATGCTTAGCATACTCAATACAATTATATTATATGTAGAAGGTAAAATTTAAAAATGACGTAAATTGTGGATATAAATTTTAAAAATAAATAAAATATCTCAAAATCAAATGATGACTCTTTTGTATAATAGAACGTCGGTGAGCCAAAAAAAATTTAAAAATTACTCAGATTTAAGCTCAACAATCATAAATTCTTAAGATTTAAACTAAAAGAAGTAAGGAAATACTAAATGGGTTGAATTTAGACATTTGAAAATGGTAAGTAAATAATTTTTATCATTAATATTAAAGATGTTGAAGTAATTTTGACCAAGTTATCCCAAAACCTAATTCAATTGGCTACACTATAATTAGGGACAAAAAAGTAAGTTACTTAATTTATTCATTAATTACACCCAAACTAACCTAATTAATAACATACGACCACTTTCGGAATGTCCCAATTCAAAACACATAGATACTTTTCATTTTGATCTTTGATTTTATTTTTATTTTTTATTTTTATTTCTACTAATAATCCTGGTTCGGTTCTAATTTTTTGGGAAAATTTGCTTAGTTTTGCTTAAAAATAGTAACTATTATTAAAACAATAATTACTTGAATGATTGCTTATAATTAAAATTTTAAAACATATATTACATTATTCTAAAAATTAATTTATAAATTTCTATAACTAGACTTGGAAATTACAATTACTTCCAAAAATTCGTTTTCAACAAAGGGTTATTATGCATTGTGGAAAAAAGGACAAGTTTTTTTTTTGAAAATATTTTGGAGGAAATTAGGTTATTTCCAGCCTTTTGCCACGTAGATGCCACGTTGGTGGCCAACTCAGGAAGGTTTTAATTGCAAAAATAATCTTTAGTGAATGTTTAATTGGTCGATAAAAAAAACACGAGGTTTAATTTAAAATTTATAAACTAGGACTGAGTTTTTTTTTTTGCAATTAACTCCATTTGTTACTACCATATACAATCATGTTACTAATTGTGCATATATGTCACCTATTTTTTTTTTTTTTTTATAGTTTTTTCTAGTATTCACAACTCCTGCTACATAAGAGAAAGTTGGTTGCGAAAGCCAGGCAGGGGGAAAAATGAAGGACCTTAACAACATCAAGACTAGATAAAGACTCAATATACATGGACTCATAATACCGAACAGACTCCATGCCAGATTCCAAAGGGACAGTATCGACGGACTTCATAGGAACAACATAAAGAGCATTTATAGACCCAAGATTACTATTTTGCCAAAGCATTACCAACACCATTTTCTTCCTTGTAGAAAGGCCCGGCCTCGGGCAAGGGCTAGAAGGGCACCCGCCCAGCCATAACAGAGAGGACGAGTTATGGACTGGAGTCACTGGACTGATGTTGTGCTGGGAGCGCTGCTTCCGTGATGGACTGATCTCCGGCGTGCCGCGACGGCAAGAAGAAAGGAAAGGCTGAAGAGTGAAAGGGGTTTGGGTTTGAAAGTTTGGTGTTCGCAATGGGAGTCACTCACGGAGTCACGGGATGAATGAATGTGGTTGACTATTCACTGTGTGGGTTTTTTACTTTTTTTTTTTATACAGTCTATACAACACTACAAAGTTAAATAGTAAAAATGAATTGAAAATTTAATAAAAAATTTTCGGGTTGGGCTGGGTTGGCCTGAAAATTTTGGGTATTTTTGGCTTGAGCCCAATTGGTCCGTCCAATTAGTCCACGGACCAATTGGGCCGAGCCAAAAAAACTCAAATTTTTTCGGACCCTCTAAATTGAAGCCCGAATCTCTCATAATATCAGGTTGGCTGAGCCGGCCCATTGAGCGGTGCTAATTTTACCGGTTCTATGCCCAGGGCCTAGATTAATAGGGGCCAATATTTAAATTTTTGACTATAATATTGTATAGGTAAAAAAAAAAAATATATTCCAAATCTAACAATTTTGAATGAATCCAAACATCTTGAACTATGGCTCAAACTCAAACATTTTGTTGTTATTTTGTATAGTTAAGAAAAGAACAAAAGACTTTTGGCTATTCTATTACATACGCGCTAAACCCCTGTCGCTAAACGCCCGCGAAATTACTAACTGCCCTTTTCCTCTATTTTATTTTTAAAATATTTAAAAACTAAATTTTAAATTACAGTTTCCCCTAATTTTAGAAAATTTAAAGCGCCCCTGGACTTTTTGAAACTTAGCCCCCACTATTCAACCTCGAAAATTACTAAATTGTCCTTGCTTTTTTCGAGAAAATTACTAAATTGCCCTTAATTTTTCTATATATAGAAAGGACTTCTAACCTAACAAACTCACAAGTTTCGGTTCATCTCTCTAAACTCAACATATTCTATCTCTCAGAAATTTCTTCATCTCTCGCTCTATTTTTCTACATTAAAGGTATGTTTTTCGTATACTTTGTATTAAATAAATTTGTTATTTAGTTTTTGTTTTGAATATATATGTTTGTCGAATATTTTTGTGTTAAATATGAATTTTGTGTTGTTATTGTTGTGTTATAATGTACCATTTAGAACAAAAAAATTTTTTTGGGGTATATGCTTTGTACCATGCGCATGTACGGTATGTCATGCGCATGGTACAAGCGCATATTGCACGATTTAATTAAAAAATTTAAAAAAAAAAATTTCATGCACCATGCGCTGTACACAGCGCATGAAGGCTTGTACATGCGCATGGTCGGGCGCATGTACAAGCCTTCATCTGTGTCAGCATGGTTTTTAATATTTGATATGTTTGCACTTTAACCCCTTGTATTTGTAATTTTTTAAAATTGTTTCATTTCACCCCCGAGTTTGTTAGTTTCGTTAAATATTTATGAAATTTTGCATTTTGCCCCTTGAGATTGTTAGTTTCATTAAATTGAATGAAAATATGCAATTTTACCCCTGAATTTATTATTATTATGATTATTATTATTATTATTATTATGATTATTATTATGATTATTATTATTATTATTATTATTATTATTATTATTATGATTATTATTATTATTATTATTATTATTATGATTATTATTATTATTATTATTATTATTATTATTATTATTATTATTATTATGATTATTATTATTATGATTATTATTATTATTATGATTATTATTATTATTATTATGATTATTATTATGATTATTATTATTATTATGATTATTATTATTATTATTATTATGATTATTATTATTATGATTATTATTATGATTATTATTATTATTATGGTTATTATTATGATTATTATTATGATTATTATTATGATTATTATTATTATGGTTATTATTATGATTATTATTATGATTATTATTATTATTATTATTATTATTATTATTATTATTGTTATTATTATTATTATTATTATTATGATTATTATTATGATTATTATTATGATTATTACTATTATGATTATTATTATGATTATTATTATTATGATTATTATGATTATTATTATTATGATTATTATGATTATTATTATGATTATTATGATTATTATTATGATTATTATGATTATTATTATTATTATTATGATTATGATTATGCAATTTTACCCCTGAATTTGTTAATTTAGTTAAAACTTTGAGGTATATGAAAATGTTACACTTTGGATAAATTATATGGTTAAATAATTATTAATATCTTAATATTAAATTTTTATGTGATTTATTAGATGTTACACTTTATTCCTAATTATTGCATTATGCTTAAATAATTATTAATAAATAATATCTTAATTATTATTAAATGTTACACTTTATTAATATTTAAATATTATTAATTGATAATATTAAATTTTTTGCGATTTATTAAATGTTACACTTTTTCCCAATTGCATTATGCTTATATTATTATTATGCGAATATTATAAATATGATATATATATATATAAATATATATTTAAAATCAATTTTTTGTTCATGTAGATGGGCGATGGCCGTGGAAGAGGGTCATGGAGCATAGTTTGGACTACGAAGGGCGGGCGAAAGATCGCCGTGTTTTTGCATCGGCACGAGCGAGAGAGGACCTCCGCGAGGCAAAGACGCGACAGCTACGATGGATGAGACGCCCGTCCCTGGCGTACTTACCCCTGTTCGGTGGCACGGATATCGGCCTACTCGGTTCCGTTTGGGGTAGGTTTTGATGCAACCTCCTCGGTGGGAGATTCGGCCGTGGGCTGAACATCACTCACATTCTCCCAACGACCAATGAGGAAGAACGTCGTAACGAAGCTTTTATTCAGCGGTTGGACGACGATATTGAGCCGGATATTGCCGCACCGGAACCGGCTCCTCGTGGTCGTGGTCGTCGTCGTCGCCCTAACCCTAGTAGGTGGCACTAGTAGTGGAATCGGCGGCCCCGACGATTGGAGGTTGAGGAGCCACAAGAAGGAGGCCCCCAAATCATCGACTTATTGATGGTTATCTTGGGCATATCGCATGTGCTTTATGGACCGGACATATGGTAATCTTTACTATATCTAATTTTTACTTAATTCGAATTATATTTGTCATTACATAGAAATTATATGTTTATTGATGCGTCTATGTATTTACGTACTTTTTGTTTTTATGTTTAATGAATAGACCTCCTCTACTCGGACTCCACGGTGGCGATCGGATGTATAAGTGGAGTTTAAACAATTTCGGGGCCACGAAAAGTTTGAAGCAACGGGCTGGCGCATTTGCGAAATGCATGTTTCCAAACGTGAACATGCCTTTGATTTCGCTTTCGTGGAAAGATGGTATCCCGAGACCAACAGTTTTCATCTTCCATTTGGGGAGATGACGATCACTCTCCACGATGTCGGTATCTTTTACGGATACTGTATGGGTTCCTGTTATGGGAGAAAGCGGCCTTTCGAGTGAGGCCGAGGATAGGGGGTCTATTAGGGTGGACGGCGACCAAGTGGATCTGAATTCAAGACTCACTTGATCAAGCTCAACACCATTCAAAGAGAGTGTGGTACGGGCGGGCCAATGGTCGGTCCGAGCAGCGATTGCATATTTGTTGTGGACGTTGGGTGCGTCACTCTTCGTCGACAAATCAAAAACTTCATCACCTCACAACTTCGCCGTTCTTGGACCCATTGGAGGAGGTGCCCAACTATGCTTGGGGCACATGCGTTAGCATATCTATACCGTCGGCTCGGTATAGCATCTCGTCGAGATACAAAGATGGTGGATGTCGACTCTGTTGGAAGTAAGTTTTACTTGTTGGTTTAATTTATTAATTTGGAATCATTTGTATTTATTTTAATTTATTATTTATTAAAATGTTTGCGATTTAGGGTTGGATATATGAGTACTTCCCGAGTTCATCTGGGCATGTTGAAAACTGGACAACCGCAAGTCCATACGTAGCTCGTTGGCGCACGGCTACGTCGAAACAGGAGCCCATCGGTACTTTGGATATGTACCGAAGACGACTTGATCGATATCTTCTGAGGAGGTAAGATAAAATACCCCTATACAATTTAAAATTATTGAGTTTCTTATTTTTTGATTATGTTAATATATAGTTATTTTATTTATTAAGATGTTAATTTATTTTATTCAAAATGTTATGTTATTAATACAGGTTGTATGGCTTCCGTATCACCATGACCCGATAGTTACCATCCCGATTAGTACGTTTTGCGGTATCATACACTATCGGACTATTACGGAGGCATACATGCCCGGCGGTGTTTACGACAATTCGGGTATGTTCGGACAATCCCGCTGCTCCTCAAGTCCCTACTAAGGTATATTTGGGTTTGAACCCAAAGTTATATGTGGTGGAGCACGATCCAAACAGAGAAATTGGGATATGTGGCAAGCCCACTGCATTTCGCCCGAACGTTTTGGGTCATTTAGGTGTATTAATTCTAGTGATACGATGCCGGGTATATGCGGTGGTTTAGGGCCCGATCTCATCCTCGGGTTGTCGGACTGATTCCAATGTCGTTGATGAAGGACCTCCGTCACCTAGTCGGTTGCCTCTAGCATTGTGAGTATTAAAATCTTCAAGATATTCATGGCGTATTTATTATTTATTGTTATTTATATTTGTTTTGACTATTTTTTCTACTTTTGTATTGCGCGAATGCAATATTTAGGTAACCAGGCTCAACGTACTTGATGCCTCGCGTGCGGCGTGACCGAATTACGATGAGGAAGAGTTCGATCAAGCTATCGTAGATATATGCCACCACCTCCGTGATTGGATGTAGTTATATTTAAAATGTTAGGATTGATGTAATATTCTAGTTTAAGGACTTCCTTTATTGTATCTAATGAAGTTTATTTAAGAAAAAAAAACTACTTAACAAAATATGACTTTAAACAGTTGCATTAACAAACAAACAAAATATCATACGGTTTGACTCAACTCAAACCAATAGAGATCTTTTGAGGAATCCATAGTGTTCCCACCCTGGATGTTTGGATCACAAATCCTTTGCCACCCGGCCACCGGGTGGCATCGGCGCAAGGCCTCAAATCAATTTTAATAAAATGAGATGCACCATGAACCGCGCAAGGGTAATAGTATCGGTTGGCGTGTTTGTCCACCAAGACGTGGGTAGAGGCAAGAAATGAGAGCACCGGACGATATTGAAAAGCATAAGATTCGTTGATACCGCGTTGCAACCACCGATCCTAGATCGGTCAAACACAACCAATGTCGTGGAGCCGTAGCCTCGTGGTAGTCACATATGCGAACAGCTCTCATAAGTACATCTTTTGTCAAAGCTCTCCAATAAAGTTCCCAATTTTCGAACATCTCTTGAACTAGCTCGCGTCTCACCAAGTCCACAGTTCATCGTCGCCATACACACAAAGGGCAATACATCTAAAACCACAATGCCCATCTCCCTTTACGTTAGTATAGCCGATTATGTACTTTAGAATCCAATGTGGAACGTCGGTTGGGTATGGAAAATCGGTGATAAACGTACCTCCGTCATCGGTACTCGTAGATCGGCGAGCTTGTCCTTCACTTTGTCTTTGGAAAGGATAATGACATGATATCCGGATCCGATCGCCGACTACCGAGAATTGCTTGTCGACATATTCCCAATCGGATGGGTCCCTCTTCGTTGACTTCTGTTGGGAGCGCCCTTTGTGTTTCTTATCCGTAGCATGCTCCCCAACTCGGACGCGTGTCTACGAATGACATTCCCTATCCTGGTAGAAAGCACGACCTTGTCAACATCGATTGTGGACCGATATCGACAAGAGATCTCGAGTAAATCATCACCACTGCGTCTCGTCGTGGATAATTCCTCGATCGCCTCCATATCTAACGTCCTCCAAAAATATTGATATCCGTGGGATCAAACGGGATTAGGTTTTGTTGCGCGCAAACATCTCATGAAGACATGGCAAGCCGTGGGACGATCGCGGAATGCATCGATCGATGCCATATCCTTCGAGTTTGTTAGCCTCCTTTAGTGTCTCTAGCTTAATCCACTCCTCGTCCATCAACTCGAAAGCCTTATGAGATACATTGCACGAAAGTTGTCGAAACACGAAGCTTTTTCGGTTAAAGTATGGACAAGCTGCGCGATTGCTCGAATTGAGCCTTTAGCTCGTTCATTGTAACTCAATATTCTTTGTGTAGCCGGGAATATTGTGTCGAAACCCCATGGTGAGCCTAACCATCTCTTTAGGCTGCGAATGCGTACTCTCGACCCTAGATGACAAAATATTTGACACATTTATTAATATGAGATGATAAAAATGTATAATATAGTTTATATTCTAATAAAGAAAAATTCATTTCGGTTTATATAAATCAAATATAATACTGTTTGTCGTAGTATTCCCAAAATGTAAAATATCTTTGGTCCACGCACTGAATTTCTTCTTGTATGGGTTCAGCCATTCTCTCATCACGTAATTCACTAACCCAAACTTGTTAGCCCATACTCGTACCAACGCAGCCAGATGTCCTTCAAATTTCTCCTCTGTTCGTGCATCAACCATTTTATGCCACCTAGACATAAATACTGGAGAAAACTCTTTAGTCTTCGTGCGCTGAACCACATGCTTCTCCACATTCTTCGAAATATGTCGTTTACACAACATATGTTGGGCACCGGGAAAGAAATGCTGAATGGCTTTCATCAAAGCCAACTCTGTCGGTGATGAAAAGCTTTGGATAAATCTCCAAAAGTGCAAACAAGCTGCTGCGGCGTACCCAACACCCACATGAAAGAATCGGTGGTCTCGTCATGAATGAAGGCGAAAGCAATGTGGAAATTTTTCCGGTCGATGCCACCCCTATGATCTCCAACAACGGCAAGTTATACTTATTTGTTTTGTACGTTGAGTCCAAAATGATAACTTGAGGAAACTTTTGTAATGAGAATCACGATGTTGGGTGCATTAACATGACATGTTTCGAGTAACATCATCATCTTGAAATTCTTCCCAATGGTGGTAGCCATTGTCATACATCGGTTTGAAGAAATGTTGCATTGGTGTTGCTTCACCCATGCCATCCCTTTTATTTTCGTACCAAATTGCACTTGACGAGCGAGCTAACATTATCGGGATCGTATTATGCGGATGGTTGAGAATTTGCTTCGGCTTCATATTGTCTTGTGTAAGTTCTTTAACGACTCCATAATCGTCTTTCGGTGACGTTCTCGATCGTGCCTGCCCATACTTAGTAAGTGGGTGGTTGTGTCGACGATTCTCACCAACGTGCACTTTCCAAAGATTACCACCAAGTTCTTTGAAGCTGCGGTAACCTCAAATGGACATCTTATTTTCTTTGAACCGCGTTTTTCTTTGGTGGCCTCGGATCTCCGATTACTGGGAGTCCCACTTCTTTCGCATCCAAAACAAACAATTTTCCTTTCATTTCTACTACGTGCCGCTTAATCATCATATGCATGTTATTGAGATGCCCTAAAGAATCCATTCCCCACTTGTACTAAACTCGGAATATTGTTTACGTAACAAAGCACCCGCTAACATCCGGATAAATTGTTGTTTCATCTATAGGGAACAATCCTGTAATTATTTAACCGTGTGTAAGCAAAATTTAATATTAAAATTAATTCAATTAATCGGCCCAAACAAATAACATAGGCCACAAATAATTATTGTTTAAGCAATTACAATCAACATTTCATAGTAATTAACAAAATGTAAATAATACAACTATATTAATTCATTTAATAGACCGAAAACTAATAATTATGTAACATAAAAGTTAACAAAGTTAAATTAAGAGGGAAAATAATTATTTAAGCATAATGCACAATGCAATACAAAAACAAAGTGTAACATTTATTAAATCACATAAAAAAATTTAAGCTAAATTACTTAATAATGCAATGAGTAAAAGTGGTTCATTTATTAAGAAATCAAATAAAAATTAAATATTAAGATATTAATAAATATTTAATCATAATGTTATTGAAAGAGTAACATTTTCATAAACCTCAAAATTCTAACTTAATTAACAAACTCGGGGTAAATTGCATATTTTAATTCAATTTAACAAAATTAACAATCTCAAGGGGTAAAATGCAAATATACAAACAATTTAACGAAACTAACAAACTCGGGGGTGAACTGCAATAGTTTCAAAAATAGACAAATACAAGGGTTAAAGTGAAAAAAAAATTTGTGCTACATGCTGTACCGGGCGCATAAAACTGTACATGCGCCCATACCATGCGCATGTACGGCATTTTATGCGTAGTACAGCGCATTTTTTTTTTTAAATAAAAATGCTATAAACCGTGCAACATGCGCTTGTACCATGCGCATGGCATCTGTACATGCGCATGGTGGCGCATCTAGGCTTTTTTTTTTTTTTTTGTCTATTTAACGAAATAATTAATCCAAAAATATACACTTTCGAATCAAATAACGCAAAGCACTTAATTTAATTAACACAAAGTAAAAAACATACATATTAACTGAATAATTTAAACAAAATTACCTCGAATTGTGCAACTGGATTCCCCTTCCGAGTTATTAGCCGAATTATTAGACATTTGGACAAAAAAATTTAAAGTCTTGAGAGAGAGAGAGAGAGATAGATTGTGGATGAAAAGATGAAAAAAAAATTCATCCGTTCCTTTTTAAAAAAATTGAGGGGTCTAAATGTATAATTTAGGGGGCTATTATATAATTTTTGGGAGCCTAAGTTGTAGGGGCGGTGATAAACCGAAAGTTTAGGGGCGTAACTTATCTAAAGGCTAAGTTATAGGGGCGGTGTAAAACTAATAGTTTAGGGGTCAATTTTAAATGTTCTAAAATTAAGGGAAACTATATTTAAAATTTAGTTTTTAAAAATTTTAAAAATAAAATAGAGAAAAGGGCGGTTAGTAATTTCATTTTGCGTTTAGCGCATTAGGAAATTGCGTTTTATTGCTCATTCTATTATGTATCTATTATATATATATATATATATATATATATTTATTTATTTAAATATATATGTGTATATTAGTTATTACTAATTTGTTTTTATTTGGAGTTTGAAATTTGCAAATGAAGTGGTGTAAACAGTAAACATCCTTGCCTTATTTTTGTTTTTATGCTTTTAAAAACTGATCACGCCAAAAAGTTGTTTGATAATCACGTCAGGTCCACGTAAGCAGCTAGTCTTCGGTCAGAATGCCTCGGCTCTCAAAAGGCTTCAGTTGTCGGGGATCTGGCTGTTGTTGACGAGCTGTGCCCCCAACTGTTCTTGACAAGAAAACTACCGTTAGGTGTGTCGGAGGTTTTCTCGACTCTGACCCTTCGGTGTTAGAATCAGTGTTTGGAATAAATGCTCAAGTGATAATTGGTCTCAACTGACCTCCTAATAAATAGGTGTTATAAGTTCTGGATAGCAAGGAAATAAATGTGAATATAAGTCTTGTGTGTGGTTGGAGTAAATGTCACTTAAACTTTTTAATGAAGGCGATACCTTGGTATTTATAGGTGAAGATGAAGTGTGGAGGAATATATGTTTTGCCACCTGTTACTCCGGAAAGGGACTGCTCATTAATGAGCCTGCATCTTCTATCCATCCAATTTAAGACAATGGAAGCTTCCTTTGATAAGGGATGAGTCCTCATTTAATGCAGTCATGATATCTACAGTGAGTGTAGCCGCGATATCTACAGTGATGAATATCTATGCCCAATAGGAATGTCTTGCTTCGTTCAGTCCTCTTGTTGGCATTTAATGAGGCAATAAATGATGGTGTGGACATCTGCCGAGGATGACTTGATCGCTGGCGAGGTGGACCTCCAATCCAGCGAGGACAATGATGACCCAGATCGGCTGCTGATTGTAATGCCTGGAGGAGGATGGGGCCCCGAGGAGGACCTTGACTTCACTCTTTTATTCATGATCCTCGCGTACTCGCTCCGACGATCCCGAGCTTGAGGACCGCGAGGTCAACTTGAACCATGGGTCCCCACCTGAAGCTGACATGGCGGTGACGTGGCATGGCCTTTTAGACCGATCCCATCAAAAACCTTATTTTTTTTAATGTTTAATGTTAATTAGCAATTAAACATTTCATTTGACTTGATTTTAATGTTAGATTTATCAATATTACAATCAGTTATTTTATAGCATATCAATGATTAATTTTATTAAAAGAGTTTTTATTTGACTTGCAAAACCAAACCAACCCGACTGGTTTGCTTCGGTTCGTAGTTATAGCCTAAACTGAACTGTTTACACCCTTACTTAATTGAGTTTGATTTTGGTGTTTACAGAGGAGAGAGATAGGGAAAAAGAAACTTCTTTTTATTTAACTTTATAATTTTACTAAATTTACCTTTTCTATTTTACCACCAAAAGAGAATCACATGCGGTGACACATGACTAGTTAACATACAAAAGTGTTATTTTAACGACAAAGTGATTGTAGATGAAACCAGAAATAGTTTAATGAGCCAGATGAGATAAAAAAGAATTAAGTGATAAACCTAAAAAATTCCTATAGTCACGTGGCTTTTTTTGGCACTTTTTCCTTAAATATTTTTATAAATTTTAAAATAAATATTAATAGTAAAACAAAACAAAATTGGTCATTTTACGACAAAAATCAAACTCTTGTATATAAGACACGATCCCTTCTATTGTAGTTTTGAGGAAAAAAAAAAAAAACTCATTTACTCCTCAGTGACGAAGGGGGGTATGCATTTAGCTAAACATGTGTAATGTATTTTTGATTCTGACAGAGAGGATATGAATCAAACAAAACTTGTCCAAGTCAAATTCAAATATATTTTTTTTTCCCGCAATTGATCTCTATCTTACCATTTATGAATGCTGTTGGATTGTTGGTGTTTAATGATAGTAGGTGATCGTTTTTAAGACATACAATAAGTTTGGAATACTACAATTTCTCGAGCACATAAGATCCATCTGTTGCGAATATAGAGCATTGCCCATATATATAGCACCGATCTACAAAAAATTTATCTAAAAGTCCTTGAACGTTGTTGAAGTCTTACAAAACACACACACACACACACACACACACACACATATATATATATATATATATATATAAATATAATTATATATATTTATTGGATATGGATTCACAAACTAACTAAAAAGTCCAAACACTATTTGATCATCCGAAGAATACCACATCCTGAGAATTCTCAGCAATGTGCCAAAAGAATTCATTATTACAACCAACACCTTTCCAACCTTCCCATACCATGTCACCATTACCACCCTTCCTATAAAACACCATTTTCCACCACAAGCACAACCCCATTCCACCTGCATTGTCCTCTTTATCCCTTGGAATTTCCAAATGGGTAGTCTCGGTTCCGATTTTCTTGCCAAAATTCAGCCTCAATCATCAGCAATCACCGATTTTAAACCGCTAGACCCGGAAGATTTCCGTGAAAAAGCACACCAAATGGTTGACTTTATCGCCGATTACTACAAGAACATCGAGAATTTCCCTGTTCTCAGCCAAGTCCAACCGGGTTACCTCCGAACTCGGCTACCCGAAACCGCACCAAACCACCCGGAAACATTCGATACAATTTTAAGAGACGTCCAAAACGATATCGTACCAGGAATTACTCATTGGTTAAGTCCAAATTTCTTTGCATTCTTCCCGGCCACGGTGAGCTCCGCCGCATTCGTCGGCGACATGCTTTGCAATTGCTTCAACACCGTCGGGTTCAACTGGCTTGCCTCCCCCGCCGCCACCGAGCTAGAAATGATTGTTATGGACTGGCTAGCTGACATGTTAAAGCTACCCAAGTCATTCATGTTTTCCGGCACCGGCGGTGGCGTTATACAAGGGACTACAAGTGAGGCAATCCTCTGTACCGTCATTGCAGCGAGAGACCGTGCAATCAAGCTCAACGGCGCTGATAAGATCGGAAAGCTTGTCGTGTACGGCTCTGATCAAACTCATTCGACGTACACCAAAGCCTGCAAGTTAGCCGGTATACTCCCGAGTAACATTCGTTCAATCCCCACGACGGCCTTGGAGAATTTTTCACTTTCCCCCGTAATTACCCGGCGGGTAATTGAAGCTGACGTGGAAGCCGGGTTGGTCCCGCTATACCTATGTGTAACTATGGGGACCACCTCAACAACAGCTGTCGATCCATTAACTCCTCTTGCCGACGTGGCAGAAGAGTACGGTTTGTGGCTCCACGTGGACGCAGCTTACGCTGGCAGCGCATGTATATGCCCGGAATATCGGCACTACTTAGACGGTGTGGAACGAGTTGACTCATTGAGTCTGAGCCCTCACAAGTGGCTACTCAGTTACTTGGATTGCTGCTGCCTGTGGGTTAGAAACCCGACCTTGCTGGTCAATGCATTAAGCACTAACCCGGAGTATCTACGAAACAAACCCAGTGACTCTGACTTGGTGGTGAGTTATAAAGACTGGCAAGTCGGTACGGGCCGACGGTTCAAATCGCTCCGATTATGGCTCGTTTTACGCAGCTACGGCGTGAGCAACCTCCAACAACACATTCGTTCCGACATTCAAATGGCCAAGACATTCGAACGGTTCGTGAGATCCGACCCAAGATTCGAAGTGGTTGTTCCGCGGTTGTTCTCAATGGTTTGTTTTCGGTTGAAACAGTTTAACGGGTTCGATTTGTGTTACACCGAGTTGTTGAACCGGAAGCTACTCGAGCGAATCAACTCAACAGGGCGAGTCTATATTACGCACACTATAGTCGGTGGGGTTTATATGCTGAGGTTTGCGGTTGGTGCAACCCTCACGGAGGAGCGCCACGTAGTCGCCGCTTGGGAGTTGATAAAGGAAACTGCTGAAGCTTTCCTCAAAGGGAGATAGATAGAGCCCTTTAGTTAGTTACTCTATTTGGTTAAAGTTAATTTTTTTTTCTCCTTAGAATTTTTTGTTTTTAATGATTCCCTATCTATTTGGATACCCTAATTTTATTGCTTGAAATTAGAATTAGAGTTTTCAAAACCAATTTCGTCGTTTGGAAACACAATTAAAATTTTAAATTAAAATTGAATTGCAATTACAAATGCCTTAATTCCATAAAACTAATTCTATACTAAAACCTAATAATTTAAATTCAAAATTTTGTTACCATTTTTTCTTCTATTACTTAACACAATAATAACTCACCTTTCTTTTACCATCACTGCTGACCGCCACTACAGACCGCAACCTCCGACCACCGCCGCTGACCACTGCCACTGGTCGCCACCACCACCGCCACCTCTGGCAGCCACCAATCCCGGCCACCACCCTTACCACCGCCACCGACCACTGCCGCCGCCACCACATTCGGCAGCCACCACCGACCGCCAACTTCGGCCACCGCTGTCGGACGCTACCAATTCTGGCTGCCATCCCTCCGCCGCCAACTCCAGCATCCACTGCCGCCGTTAACCACCATCACTATATGATATTTATTTTTTAAAATATAAAAAAATTGTAATTTTGTTGTTAGCAAGGTGTGGACCTTTGCCATTTAAAATCACTAATCACCAATACCACTATACTAGATTAAATATTTGACGTTTTATTAAAATCTTATTTTAACTATAATCTATAACTACAATTGAATTCCACATATTATCTAAACTATAAAATTGCTATGATTTTAAAAGTAAATTTTACACTATTTAAATTTCATAAAATTTAAATATTTATAGAATTTAAAAATGATGTATCCAAATTGGGCATTTCACTTCTTTTGAAAGATTCTCCTTAGAAACTTAAAATGTCATATATGGATTTATTGAATTCCAATTTCATTTCACTTCAGGCAGCAGTATGTTTGATTGTATTTTGTTTATTATAACTATAATCTGGCTGGTTTAATAATTACAGCTCATCAGCAATTTGTTTGATTGTATTTATTTATTCTAACAATAATTTGGTCGATTAACAATAATATGGCCCGTATAATTACAGCTCATTAATGAAGCAGCTGCATTTGGAAAAGAGCAAGTTCCGGTTGGTAAAGGGGTTGTTCTAGCATAACCATAAGTCTCGTGTTCGAGTCATATGTGAACGCAACCGTGTTAAAAATTTATTGGGAGAGTTTTCAGGCCTAGAACATCTTCTGAAAACTGAAAATAAGTGAAATGTCGGGGTTTGCAACTTAGAGTCCATTTAGTGCAGCGTTTACAAAACGCAGCATTTACAAAACGCAGTGTTTTAAAAACACATGTCTTTCCTTATAAATACGTTTGAGATATCACTTCAATACGCATCTCTTTTTTTTCCTAACAGCGTTTTGGGAAAAGGCTAGAAATTCCAGCGTTTTAAAACGCAGCTGCATTTTGAAAACGCTGTTTTTTCTGCCGCAGTATTGAAACATAATTTTTGCAAATAAGCTATATTTTATTCATGTATTTTGGCCAAAACGCTCGACTAAATAGACTCTTATAATTTCGTTCTATAGTACTCCCTCTATCCCTAAATTATTGTCTGGGTTGACCCGGCACACGGATTAAGAAAATTCAATTGACTTGATTATTAATATTGGAATAATATTGAAAAAGTGTGTTGTTTCCTTTAATGCCCATGTGTATGTGGCCCATAATTAAAGTAGAAAGAAAAAGTAAGGGTAAAATAGTAAAAGTGATGTTCTAAAAAGGAAAGTTTCAAACAAAATAATTATTTTGGGATGGACGAAAAAGGAAAGGAAAACAATAATTTAGGGACGGAGGGAGTATTATTATTGGAGTATTTTTTTTAGGGAAGTATATATATATATATATATATATATATATATATATATATATATATATAGTCTAATATAACTGTGATGTGGTGAGGTGATCTTCTACCCTTCAGGGCATCTCCAACCCAACCCCCAAATCTTCAATTTGGGGGTTCAACTCACTCCAACCCAATACCCAAACCCAAACCAAATTTGGGGTAGTGAATAGTGCAACCCCAAATTTGGGGTTGCACTATTCACTACCCCAAATTTGGGGTTGGTGGGATCCATGGCATATTTTGATTTTTAATGAATTATTAAATGCTTAAAATTATTAATAATATGATATTATTAATTTAAATATATTTTAAACTAGTTAATATCTAATTTTAGATATTATTATTAATAAAAATAAATATTAATAATATTACTTATTTTAAATTATTGAACATTATATATAAATTCAAGTAATTTATAATTAATTAACCTTTTGTCAATTATTTTGTATATATTATATACAAATTAAATTATTATTATACTAAATTATTTATAAAACACAATTTCACATTTAAACTAAAAAATGCATACATATAAAAAATTATTAGAACATTGTAAATTGAAAATACATATATATAAAAAAAAAACACAAATAAAATGGCATACAACTTGAAAAACACTGACATATAACTTAAAAAAAAAAGGACATATAACTTAAAAACACCGACAACTAACTTAAAAATAAAAAGACATACAACTTAAAAATATGACCGAAAAAACTTAAAAGAAAAACACTAACATTAATAATACTAAACTAGACAATCAAGGATAAAGAGGCTCATCTTGCACTTCGGAATGCCTTAATTGAACATTTATGGGAACAATTTAGTAATTCTGAGAATTAGGGTAAAATATTATGTACTTTTTATTATGAGTGTTTTTGCTATTGTTGTTGTTGTTGCTTTTTTTTTTAAAGATTTTAAAGTAGTTGTTTTCAATTCAATTATAATCATGTATGTGTTTTTATTTATCAAGTGGTATGATTTTCGTTACATTTTGTATTGATTGTAATAATTTTTTATTGTATTTTCACGTACTTGTATATTTATTAAATTATATAATAAATTTAATTATAAAATTACTAATTTTTAAATATTATTAATGACGTAAATAATATTATAAATATAAAATTATTAAATATACTATAATAATTAATTGTGCAATCCTAATAATTATTATTTAAAAGATTAATAGCAAATTAATATACATGTTGATAAATAAATAAAAATAGAATATGCTAAGGAATATTCTATTTTGGGGTATGTGGGTTGGAGTTGGAATAGTGTTTGGTGTTGAAATGGACCAAATTTGGGGTAGTTTTTGACCAAATTTGGGGTTTTGGGTTGGAGATGGTCTCATATTGCTCTAAGTTACGTTTGTTGGGTCGATTGATGAAGAAGAAGCGGCCCAATTAAGTTCACGAGGATGCATCATATATGCATGCAGTACGTTATGTTTACTTGAATCTACATTTTCTAGTCTTCTTGGTTCCACTTCCACACAGTCAATTGAGATTTCTTATTGTACTGGAATATGTATAATTGTAACTTTATTCTGTATCTTAATTATTTTGAAATTGATAATTATCTACTTTATTTGGAAATTGAAATTATATGTTTCATTTAGAAATTGATAATTATACATTTTGGCAAAAACTTTGAAAAAATATCATTTTACGAGTATTTTTTATAAGACGAATCTCCCTGATCTAACTGACCGTATATTGATAGGCTGAGGTGTGAAAGTGGGGCTCAATCTTACGTTGGAGACCTACTCATACTTTTTTTTTTTTTTTTTTTTACATTGAAGGTAATGGTTCCGGGTTGAATCCACCTTTATTTCATTGTTGTGTATTTATATTTTATATCACTTATAATTTTTGGATTTAAAATAACCTAAGAAACACATTTAATTTGATAACTTTTTTCTCCCCGTTAGATTGGGACCATATCAGCAGTCTGTTAAACACCAAAAGATCGTTATAAGAGGTCCCTTATTATGATTAATCATTAAACAATAGTAGTTAAAAAGAAAGTCTCTTAATACAAACGAAGGATAGCCAGTGTTGGTATGATTGGATAACCAACTTTACCATAAAGCTAAAGATTTTTGCACAGTGGAATATATATCCGAAAGAATTATATATTAGTGATTCATAGATTTTACTCTCTCCGTTTCACCCAAAGAATTCACATTTAAAATTTTTAATTATAAATAGATATATTAGTGTCATTGAAGTTGGTCATAATTACAAAAGTATTTGAGTACAATCAAGATGATTACAATACAAGTAAAGGGTTAAGATAAAAGATTATAAAAATTATAAACATAATTTTTTGAAAGTAAACTCTTTAAATGAAACATTCTAAAATAATATAGTAAACTCTTTGCATGGAACGGAGGAATAATAAAGTAAGTTGGAGTGTTTATGAGCAGTGATAGAGAGGATTGTTAGGGAATAAATTGGTTGGCTGGAGCTAATTAATGACAGTTAAGTTAAAAGAGTTAAAGCGAGATAAACAACTGTGAGGGAAGTAAAGGGTTAATTACACTATTAGTCCCTCAACTATGAGCTATTTTATAGTAGTTTTTTAACAATTTTTTTTTTTAAATTTCAGTCCCAAGAGTATCAAAAATTTACACAGCTAGTCTTTTTATGGATGCCGTTAGTAAAATTTCGTTAAGTGGTTCATGTGCCTCCCACGTGCAATTGAGGAAGGGGAAAAATTCGAATTTTACGTACCCTTCTTTACCAATCTTCTACCTCTCTCCTTCTCTTCAAGATCTATACTAACTATCATGAGTTTTCAAACCCTGATTTCTCGTTGTCCATTTCTTCATTCTCCTTCAAGCTATTTCGTGCTCTTTTTTCTCTTTACTTTCAATTGAAATGACCTGTTGCCAATCCAATAGATCAAAATATCTTTAAATCAAAACTCAATCTACCTGCGACAGTGAGGGAGGGAGAATTGTTATTTTGATATTTGTGTGTTTGATTCTAATAAGTTTTTGGGTTTGATTGGATCTCGCCTTCATGGTTTGTTGGATTGGAAATGAAAGTGAAGAAAAATGGCACCATTTTTATATTTGTCCAGTTACGGGATTTTCGTTGGTGGGTGAGGTTTCGATGCCCAAGCGGACAAAATTGGGGTGCAACTGATGTGGATCCAGCGATTAAATTCGAAGACCAGTGAAGAAGATCGAAGACCAATAGTTGCTTCCATCTATTTTGATATTTGTGTGTTTGAGATTGTGTTGGGTTGATTTGTTTTGGGGAAGCTGGCAAGGATTTGATGAATGGTTTATGAGGGAGGAAGGATTTTAAACAGAAAGATAAGTGAAAGGATGGGTCTGGAAACAGAGCCAAGATGATTCGTTGCCACCAACCCACAAATTCCAAACCCAACAACAATGGCGTCGTAGTCACTGTTACCCTTCTTCGATTCTACCATGGATCAATCAGCCTCCAACACTTTATCCACATCCAACACTGAATTTGACCTCACAGAAATCCCTATTTCTTCGGCGGTGATGTAGGGACGACGACGGTGAGGGAGAGAGAATCAATCAGTCTCCAACACTTTTGTGTTGTTTGATTCTAGAAACAGCAACAGGCTGGACAATCAAACCCAGATTCCATTAAATCAATTTACTGTGTCGTTTTGAGAAAAGAGAGGGAGTGTGTGTGTGTGTGTGTGTGTGTGTGTGTGTGTGTTTGTGTTTATGTGTGTTTGTGTGTGAAGATGATAAGTAAAATTCTAATTTTGCCCTTTCTCAAATGTACGTAAAAGGCACATGGGCTACTTAACGGAATTTTACTAACGACATCCATCAAAAGACTAGCCGCGTGAATATTATCAATTAAAGCCACATTTACAATTAAATTAATAGTAAGAAGGTGATATCTGCAATCTCAATAATATGAAGGTCAAATTGATGATCCTTAAATAGTATATACCAAAAATTTCTAAAAAAATTCCAACAAATTACTTTCGTCAACATTTTTCAAATCCTGATAAATTTTCTTGTTTTACCGTGATGAGCTATTTTTATATCTAAACCATGACATCACTATTTACATTTCACCTTTTTATCAAGAAATTTTACCGTACAATATATAGATAGTATAATGTATACTGATAGAGTCGGCAAAATTAGGCCGGCCCAACCAACATGATATTATGAGGGGTTTGGGCTTTAATTTAGAAGGCCCAAAAAAGTTTGGGCTTTTTTGGCCCGGCCCGATATGCCCGTGTGCTAATTGGACTTCGGCAAAAAAGCCCGAATTTTTTGGGCCAACCCAGCCCAGCCCAATACACTTTTATTAACTTTTCAATTCAAACTTTTCAAATAATTTTCGGTGCTTTAAGTCTTTTAGTGGAGATTCAAGTTATTTTCAATTCAAATTTTTTGCTGCTTTAAGCCTTTCAAACCATTTTTCCAAACTATTTTGATACATTTTTATTAGCTCAACCCAACCCGATACAGGCTGTACGCCTGTACATACAAACCCACAACCAGTCAACCACATTTACTAACTTATTACTCATATGCCGTCATATCTAATTTGGTTATCTGCTGTAAGCCTGCGAAGTGCGAACACCAAACGTCCAAACAATTGTAGACTTGTGTTCTAACGTATTTTGCACTCCTCCTGTCTACAAACAATTTATGTAGTTGTATTTTAATCCATCAAGATGAGACTTATTATTTGTTGATTTTATTTGATAAATAGTAGACTTATAATGAGTTTTGAAAAAAAAAATTATGCGATAACTTGTAAATTTTGTAAAAAATATGTTTTGGTACAAATTTGGGCTGATTTGGCCCGAAAGCCCGATGACTTGTGACTGGGCTGGGCTGGGCTAGAGGTTTGAGGCCCGATGTAAATTTTGGGCTGGTCCGGCCCGGCTCGGCCAGACCCGATTTTATATGTTGGCCCGATGGGCTGGCCCAGCCCAACCCATTGCCAGCTCTATGTATACATGAATCAAACATCATATGATACTGATACGCCTCGATTAAAAGGTGAAATGAAATTATGAAGATAGTGTTGTCTTAAATCATCGGTCAACAAAGTGTCTACAATGGAAAATGTCAAACATCAAACCTCTCCACTTGATTAGCCTCGACCTCTAGATTCATTAAAGAAGTGTTCTTACATGTAGGGGTGGCAATGACTGACACGACACGAATGTACGAACTAGCACGACACGATTATAAACACGAATTACAGAGTAGAATAACATGATATAACACGTCACAACACGAAAGCATGAAATTACAAATTTAGTTCATAACATTTATTGTTATATTTATGACCAAATAAGATAGATAATATAAAAATACGATAATACGAAACAAACACGATACGATAACACAAATTGTCACCCCTTACACGGTTACACCCTACTGCATACATTTTAACTTCGTAACTATTACATAACTTCTTCATTTCTTCAATTGGATTTGTGAACCAATATATCAAGCAAAAGGGCACGGGGAGACTATTTCATAATACTCTGCAGTGGGCTTTTACCCCTTATAGCACTGCTTTGTTGAAGACTCATATAATCTTTGTACGTAATGGGCTTGTATTTGATCTCACTCTTCTCATCAACAAGTGGGCTCGCTGGTTCAACCCTAGCTGTTAGCTCTGGCCCATGGCCCACGGCTACTGAAATCCTCATTCTTTCTGCATTTACTACTGCTCGATGTTCCACACTCTTATATCTCCCATTGCTCAATATCTGATAACAGAAAATAGAAATTAGTTATGGATTAATATATAATTTGGTCCTTGAACTTGCGAACTTTTCCTACCTAGATTACTGTACTTGAAAATTTCCTAAATTGGTACTTGAACTGAGGTTTTGGGCTCTAAGTTAGTCTCTCAACTGATGAGTTGAGGCGTTAGTTTCTTATTTTTATGATAAAAATGTCCTTGACTAATGTTGATATGGATCTTACGTGGACAATTATACTAAAATAGATTTTTTCTGACAAAAAAAAATATATAAAAAGAAAAAAAAGGAACTAATTACAACTGTTAATTATCCAAAATAATAATCATACATGATTGGACTCAAACGATTCCTAGATGCCAGAGGCCACTGTCTCCTAGAAATGCCCACCGACACTGGCAAGACAATTGCCCTTCTTTATCTCATCACTAGCTACACCCTCTCTAAACCCTCTAACCCCGTCAAGCTCCACTTCAATCCTTGTATATAACTTGGTTTTAAATCTCTCACGATCTATTTGTAGAGGATTTGTTCCATAGAATCGCCTCCTCCGTTCACGCTGTCGCTGCTGCTTCCTGTGTTTACCTCGCCGTCTTTCATGTATTCCATAGTTGATTAATCTTAGGACTTGGACAAGTAGATCTCCACGGTCTCCTGCAAACTCTCATCACCTACGACGATGTCGTCATCCCAGGACTCGTCGTCGGCGATGGCAGAACGATTCTCATCGTCATTGGCGTTTGACAACAGATTTGGTTGAACCGGGATAGGTATTTCTTGGAATGGTCCATTAAACTATAAGATGAGTGTGGCCACACACAATAATCTCACTCTTGTTTGGTAGTCCACACTTAGTTTCTATCCTTGGGAAACCGTTAGAAACTGCAAGCAACTGTTTTGCAACCGCAGCAGTTGAGGTTTGATGGATGCCTCGGCAAAAACGGGATGTATAAAGTGGGTTGTTTTTTGGTCCCCAAGTCTGTCCCTTTACGTTCTCCAAAAATCACACCATCAATGAGTGCGGGATAAGGATTTGGAAGAACCGAAAACCCATAGTGAGAGCTTGGAAATCAAGTAGATATTTGGTGGTTGTTTTGAAGTTTTAACATCAATGGCCGGAGGTAAGTTTCGGAACTCGATCCTTTCCTGATTATTCTGCATTTGGATCGTGGTTTATGCTTACATTTGGTGTCAGAGCATGGTTAATACCTCTGTCTTGATGTATTGGAAATATTTGTTTTCATACCCGGATGAAAATGTATTGTTTTGGGTTTTGATTCTTGATGTTTTTTAACCAAATTGAGGTTAGAAATCATTTAGTGTTAGATTTTCTAACGTTTTTGTAACTTAAAACATGGATTTCCATGCTTAAATGACATAGAAATCGTCGGGTTTTATTTTGGGTTGGAATTGGGTCGGAGCGACCCGTCTGAAGGAGGTTGAAGATGAACAGTGCAATAAAAAAAAAAACTTTTTTTGCCTTTACACAAACTCGAACACTGGTCAAACTCATGGATGATTGAATGGTGAATCTATTAGTCTGTCGTATCATTGTCTTTTAAAAGAGCATGATAATACTGATATTCAGTATATAATTATAGTAAAAGAAGTCAAAATTGCGGTAAATAGATTTGATCCTGGGTATGTGGATAGATTGGTATGGCCTCCACACCATGTATGCTGTTATGTGATTTGCAATTATTTGACTCTGTTTAATTTATATATTTTCTATTGAAATGGGCATTTTTTGCATGCTTTTTTATGGACTAATTTTTAAATATTATGTGATTGATATATTTTAATTAATTAGGAAGTAGCCACAGCATTCTTAATTAATTAAAATTATATATTAATGCTTTTGGATCACATATGGTAAATAACATTTATTGTAATTAATCATATGTGATATAATTAAAACTACCCACAGGAATTTCAATTATATTTGTATGATTAATTAGGATAAAATATTGAATTATATCTCTTAATCTACCAACAGGAATTAAAAAAAGGAACATAATTTGATAGTTTTGTCTTAAAGTTAAATGAATCTAATTGAAAATGACTTTAGCCCACAGACAAGTTTTATGTCACTAGATTCATATATTTTTAACATGAATTACATTGGTAGAACGTGTTGTATGTTTTTAGTGAGCTTCAAATTTTAATTAACATGAGCAATTTTTGTTTAATTAATTCAACCTATTAATTACTCTGATATGAAATCTGATGTTCCTGAACTTAATGGGGACAACTATAAGGTTTGGAAGGAGAGAGTTCTCCTTCATTTAGGGTGGATGGACATTGACTATGCTATGAGGAAAGACGAACCACCTACTATAACTGAGAACAACATTCCAGATGAGGTTGATCTTTATGAAAAGTGGGAGTGGTCTAACCGTCACTGTGTTATGTTCATAAAGACGAGAATACTTACTAAAATTAAGGGTTCAGTTTAGCAATATAATAATGTTCGTGCCTTGTTGAAAGCAATTGATGATCAGTTTGTGTCGTCTGATAAAGCATTGGTTAGTACCCTGATAAAGCAATTCTCATCCATAAAGTTTACCGGGATTAGAGGTGTGCGTGAGCATATCATGCGCATGAGGGATATAGCGGCTCAGCTAAAATTACTGGAAGTTGAGATGTCAGATTCTTTCCTGGTTCACTTTATTTTGTGCACTCTTCCTCCACAATATGGTCCTTTTAAGATCTCTTATAACACACATAAGGACAAATGGTCAATAAATGAACTAATGACCATGTGTGTTCAAGAGGAGGGGCGTTTAGCTATGGAGGAGGGTGAAAAGGTGAATATGGAAACAACATCAGGAGGAAAGAAAAGAAATAATCAAGCCAAAGATAAGGGTAAGGATAAGATTCCTCCTCAAAAGGACATCAAGAAAGAGGGCAAGTGCTATTTTTGCAAGAAGAAAAGGCACATAAAGAAGAATTGTCCTAAGTACTTAGTGTGGCTTGAAAAGAAAGGTATTCAATTTTCATTTGTTTGTTATGAATGCAATATGGTTGATGTTAATTATAACACATGGTGGATTGATTCTGGTTCTACAATCCATGTTACAAATTCTTTACAGGGATTGCAAAGCCTGCGGAAACCAGTGGGAAGTGAGCTATGCATCTACTTTGGAAATAAGATGCCCTCACATGTGGAAGCAGTAGGAACGTACAAATTAGTTTTAAGTAGTAGTTTTATTTTGTTTTTGGAAAGGACATTTTATATTCCTAGTTTTGCTAGGAATTTGATATCTGTTTCTAGACTGACATCATCTGGTTTTTCCTTTAATTTTTCAAACTCTACTTTTAGTTTATCTTATAAATCTGATGTGGTTGGAAATGGTTTTTTGTTAAATGGTCTTTTTCGTCTTAACTTACAAAAGGATGACAACTATACTACTTTGCACGTTCATAATAATGTTGGTATTAAACGATGTGTTGAAAGTGAAGATTCCTCTATTTTATGGCACCGGAGATTGGGACACATCTCCATTGAGAGAATTAAAAGATTGGTAAATGAAGGCGTACTTAGTAAATTGGATTTTATCGATTTTGAGACTTGTGTGGATTGCATTAAGGGTAAGCAAACTAACAAGTCTAAAAAGGGTACAAAGAGGAGTACAAACCTATTGGAGATCATACACACAGATATTTGTTGTCCAGATATGGACGCAAGTGGTCCGAAATACTTTATCACCTTCATCGATAATTTTTCACGATATATGTATCTCTACTTACTTCGTTCCAAGGACGAAGCTTTAGATGCCTTTAAAGTTTTCAAGGCTGAAGTAGAAAATCAATGTGGTAAACTAATTAAAATCGTGAGGTCTGATCGAGGTGGAGAGTACTATGGTAGATACACTGAGAATGGACAAGCACCTGGTCCGTTTGCAAAATTTCTTCAGGAACATGGGATTGTTGCCCAGTACACTTTGCCTGGTTCTGCGGACCAGAATGGTGTGGCAGAAAGAAGAAATCGAACCTTAATGGACATGGTGAGAAGTATGCGGAGTAACACAAAACTCCCTGAATTCTTGTGGGCTGAAGCTCTAAAGACGGCTGCGTACATATTGAACCGAGTTCCAACCAAGGCTGTCCCAAAGACGCCTTTCGAGTCATTCAAAGGTTGGAAACCGAGTTTGAGGCATATACGCGTTTGGGGATGCCCGTCTGAAGTGCGAGTTTACAACCCACAAGAAAAGAAGCTAGACACAAGGACCATTAGTGGGTATTTCATTGGATATGCTGAAAGGTCTAAAGGGTATAGGTTCTATTGTCCATCTCGTAGCACTAGAATTGTGGAATCGAGAAATGCAAAGTTTCTTGAAAATGACTTAACTAGTGGGAGTGATCACTTTCGAGAGATTGTTTCTGAAAATGATCATCATGAAACTCAACCCCCTAGTTCAAGTGATAGGTTGATTGTCGTTCACGCCCCTCAAGTTCAAATACGTGTGAGACAACCAACCATTGTAGTTCCACAAACTGTTGATATTGATCGAGTAGATCAAACTGTAAATGAGGAACAACCAGATATTGTTGAACACCAAGAAAATGTTGAACAACCAATTAAACAACTGGTTGAACAACAAGTTCCTCAGCAATTCCTAGTGACTATCAAGTGTATCTGCAAGAATCAGACTATAACATTGGAGCCGAAAATGATCCTGAAACATTTTCACAGGCTATGAGTTCGACGCTGTCGGACTTGTGGCACAATGCCATGAAAGATGAGATGGACTCTATGGCATCTAATCAAGTCTGGGATCTTGTTGAGTTACCAAATGGTGTAAAAGCCATTGAATGTAAGTGGGTCTTTAAAACAAAGAAAGACTCAAATGGTAACATCGAGAGATATAAAGCAAGACTTGTTGCCAAGGGATTCACTCAAAGAGAAGGAATCGACTACACGGAGACTTTCTCTCCGGTATCAAAGAAAGATTCTCTTTGTGTAATTATGGCGTTGGTAGCTCATTTTGACTTAGAGTTACATCAAATGGATGTGAAAACAGTATTCCTTAATGGTAATCTAGAGGAAAAGGTTTACATGAAATAACCTGAAGGATTCTCCTCTAAGGATGGTGAGCATTTAGTCTGAAAACTCAATAAATCTATATATGGGTTGAAACAAGCCTCCCGTCAGTGGTATTTGAAGTTTCATGAAGTCATTACTTCATTTGGCTTTGAAGAGAATGTCATGGATGAATGTATATACCAGAAGGTAAGTGGGAGTAAGATTTGTTTCCTTGTATTATATGTGGATGATATTTTGCTTGCGACTAATGATAGGGGTTTGTTAAACGAGGTGAAACATTTTCTCTTAAAGAATTTTGATATGAAAGATATGGGTGAGGCCTCTTATGTTATTGGCATTAAGATCCATAGGGAAAGATCTCGAGGCATTTTGGGTTTGTCTTAAGAGACCTATATCAACAAAGTTTTAGAGAGATTTCGGATGAAGGATTGTTCACCAAGTGTAGCTCCCATTGTGAAGGGTGACAAGTTCAATTTGGACCAATGCCCCAAGAATGACCTTGAGCGGGAACAAATGAAAAACATTCCATATGCTTCAACTGTTGGAAGCCTTATGTATGCTCAGGTTTGTACTAGGCCTGATATTGCATATGTTGTTGGAGTGTTAGGAAGATATCAGAGTAACCCAGGTATTGACCACTGGAGAGCTGCAAAGAAGGTGTTGAGATACCTTCAAGGGACAAAAGGTTATATGATCATATATAGACGAACCGATAATTTGGAGGTGATTGGCTAGTCCGATGCAGACTTTGCTGGGTGTGTTGATTCATGAAAATCAACATCTGGCTATGTTTTCATGCTTGCCGGTGGGGCTATTTCTTGGAGAAGTGCAAAGTAGACTTTGACTGCTACTTCCACTATGGAGGCAGAGTTCGTCTCATGTTTTGAAGCTACAGGTCATGGTGTATGGTTGAAGAGTTTCATATCTGGGCTTAGAGTCGTGGATTCAATTTCTAGGCCATTGAGATTATACTGTGATAATTCAGCTGCGGTGTTTATGGCTAAGAACAATAAAAGTGGTAGTCGAAGTAAACACATCGACATCAAGTACTTAGCCATAAGAGAACGTGTTAAGGAGAAAAAAGTGGTCATTGAGCACGTTAGCACTGAATTAATGGTTGCTGATCCTTTGACTAAGGGCATGCCACCAACGGGTTTTAAGGATCATGTAGATAGAATGGGACTTGGTTCCCTTATGTGATTTCGTTGTAAGAACGATGTTAGTGAAACTCTTCTTGTGATGATTTCTCATTTCTGTTTTGTGTACACATTCGTTCATTTATCTTGAGGAATATCATTTATGTTTGGACCTAGAATAAACATCGGGTTTAGTCATTTAGAAAAAATGTTGCTACATGAAGTATAATAGTTAAGTGATAAATATATAATAATACATAGATGTTAATACTCATTATTTAGAGGACTTATCACCATGATTCTTATATTTGTTACTTAATGTGATTGGGTTTCTGTAGATTTTGAATTTCAAGTGTGGACCAAGTGGGAGAATGTAAGATGAGTGTGGCCACACACAATAATCTCACTCTTGTTTGGTAGTCCACACTTAGTTTCTATCCTTGGGAAATCGTTAGAAACTGCAAGCAACTGTTTTGCAACCGCAGTAGTTGAGGTTTGATGGATGCCTCGGCAAAAACGGGATGTATAAAGTGGGTTGTTTTTTGATCCCCAAGTCTGTCCCTTTATGTTCTCCAAAAATCACACCATCAATGAGTGAGGGATAAGGATTTGGAAGAACCGAAAACCCATAGTGAGAGCTTGGAAATCAAGTAGATATTCGGTGGTTGTTTTGAAGTTTCAACATCAATGGCCGGAGGTAAGTTTCGGAACTCGATCCTTTCCTGATTATTCCGCATTTGGATGTGGTTTATGCTTACATAAACTTCAAGTCGGAATTCATTAGTGGATACCCATCTGTCTTTTTTTTGGTGCAGTATACCCATATGCGTCATTCTTTCTCTATCTTCCATTTTGTCTCAAGTAGGGGCTATTGCATTGGAATTTTCCTAGATTCACGATTGAATGAGTGAATTGGGCACATGATCTACGATCTTCCTTTCTGTCCTCCTCCTCCGCCGTGGCCTCACCACTCTAATTTTGAAACCAAATCTGAAATGACAGCATCGCCAAATTCGTGGCGAGCAGAAGAAGAATTTGTGATGGCATCTCGAATCAAAATACTTGTGAAAGATGGGGTCTCTTTTTCATACTAAGCTAAATCTCCTTTCTCCTTCTCTTCAAGTTAATGAACTGTGTCAAGTAGAAGCTTTAATCATAGCTGGGCTAGGTTTTTGGATTTCATCTTGGGGGGGAATTGGTAGCTTTAAAGAGTGAATTTTGTTTTATTACAGCTAATTACAAAGATGAGGAACTAGAGATGGGGTCTCTTTTTGATTCTTGCTTTGGATTTTGAAAAGATGAGGATTGGTTCAGGGTAGCACGGCCGCAGTCAAGGAATGGAGCAAATTTCTGGTTAAAAACAGCAAGATGAAGACTTCCTGAATTTCTTATTGTTAATTTTAAATTAAACTGAACAACTTGCTTCATTGTGATTTAAGTTCACTGAGATTTATTTTCGCATTGTTAACTTGCCTTGGATTATTGATTTGGGTTCTGCTCTTGTAGTTGCCTCACTGGAGTATATTTCATTATTGCAGACCAGGGTCCTTCTAAACACCGGGTGAATTAAGAAGTGGCGAAGGACAATACTGGATCTCAACAATTGCAGAGCAGATCTTCGTCCTTTTGATGAGATTCAAACTAGGTCGGTTGTGGGTAAGTTGGTTTTTAATCTGGTGTGGATGATGTCAATTACAATATTTTCGTTGCTCTCTCTTCCCCAATTTTCTTGAAGCATCATCGCCGGCAAAAATGGGTGGCTGGGTGAGTTACGGGAGGTTACTGGGTTTGTGGGGGGGGGGGGAGAAAGAGTAGTGTATGAAGATTGAAGAAGAAGAAGGTTGTGAAAAAAGGCACGCAGAGAGAGAAAAAGAAAGGAATTATTTTATTTTTATATTTTGCATTTGTTGTTCACGTGGGATCTAATCACTTATTGATCAATGATATTTTTGTCATAAAAATAAGAAACTAATGTCTCAACTGAATGTGGGATCTAATCACTTATTGATCAAGGATATTTTTGTCATAAAAATAAGAAACTAATGTCTCAACTGACTTCCATTAGTTGAGCGACTAACTGAGAGCCTAAAACCTCAGTTCAAGTACCAATTTAAGAAATTTTCAAATACAGTAACTTAGGTAAGAAAAGTTGGTAAGTTCAAAGACCAAATTATATATTAAACCATTAGTTATTGTCATCATCTAGTGAAGGTAATGAGTGTGGGAGGGGGAGGATGAAAACATGGTACAACGTTTGGGTTTGGCATCTAGGAATTACATATATGGGCCAAGTGTTTTTGCCTTCAGAAAATTGGGCTTCAATCCACATAAAAGCGTACTTTTGAAGTTTTTTTACAACGAAAAATTGCTGACGGGTCCACTTTAGAAAATTTTTATTCTCTCTAGTTCACTTTTTTTTTTTTAACTGTTAAAAGGTATTTTCATAAAATTGTTCCTAAAATGCCTCGCAATAACATATACAGTAGCTTCTTCCTAAAATTTTTCCGGTGAATCTTCTTTTCTTACTAAAATTTCTCCGGTCAATCTTCTAGATAACTTTTTCCTAATATTTCTCCGGTGAATCTTCCTTTCTTTATGAAATTTCTTCGACCAATCTTCCAGATAACTTTTTTCTAATATTTCTCCGGTGAATCTTCATTTCTTTATAAAATTTCTCTAGTGAATCTCCCTTTCTAAAATTTCTCCGGTGAATCTTTGTTTCCATTCCAATAGCTCGTAGAAAAGAAAATTGATTTTTGTAGATAGCCTCTGTTTCCATTCTAATAGAACACTAGTGAATTTTACTTACTAAAATTTATTCGGTAAATCTTCCTTTAGCTGCATCGCGATGATGGAATTAGGTATCCCGATGATGAAATTAAGCATCGCGATGATGGAATTAGGCATCGCGATGATGGAATTAGGCATCGCGATGATGAAATTGTGCATCGAGATGCCTTAAATTGGGCATCGAGTCCTAAAATTTCTCTAGTTAATCTTACTTATTAAAATTTCTCCGGTAAATCTTCCTTTAGCTGCATCGCGATGATGGAATTAGGCATCGTAATTGGACATCGAGTCCTAAAATTTCTCTAGTGAATCTTACTAATTTTTTTTCGGTAAATCTTCATTTGGCTGCATCGCGATCATGAAATTAAGCATCGCGATGATGGAATTAGGCATCGCATTTGGGCATCGCGATGATGAAATTTCTCTGGTAAATCTTTCATTAATGGCATAATCGTCATTTTGCCCCAAAAGTGCCTTGTTCTGGTTTTCAAAAAAGTATGGTGGACTGGAGTGATTACAAATGTCTAAAAAGGGATCGGCCTGTAATTCACCTTTTTTACAAACTAGCTATGTAGTACTCCTTCCGGCCTTATTTATAAGCAAAATTAACCAGCTTTACACAGATTAAAAAATTAGTTAAGTTAATTTAATTGTCTTGATTTTATATAAAAAATTAAGTTTAAATTACTAAAATACCCTTAATTACATTACTAACATTTTCTTGTGCTAGTCTCCTTGGAAGTTGTGTCTAGGGACTAGAGAATGTGTACACATCTCAGAAAACAAGTGACTTAACAAGGGATATTTTTGAAAGAAGAGTATTAAATAGAGTTGAATTTGGTAACTTTTGCTTATGTTTAAGGCCACCAAAATTTGGTAAAGTACTTTTTTGCTTATAATTAAGGCCGGAGGGAGTACATAGTCGTACTATGTTTCCAACAATTTTAATGCATATTTTTTATTTTGTTTCAGGTTTTCCAAAATGGTAAATAGTTTTATATTTTTAAGGCTCCGTTTGGTTAGAGAAAAAATATTAGAAAGTGAAACTAAAATAATGTGAGGTGAAAGAAATAAATGTGAAAATAAAATAAAATTTTCCACACTTGTTTGATCAGTATGAATGATTTTGAAGAAAGCTAGGAAAACCATTTTATATACAAGGTTGAGAAAAAAGAAAGTTACCAGAAAATAAATATTTTTTCTAGAATGCCCTTATTCATACTACAAAAAAAAAAAAAAAAAGAAGAAGTTATATTTCCTTAAATCAATCATGATATTGGTTCTTGACCCTATAATGAACTAAAAGTTATATGATCAAAGTTGTCGACAATTTGAAGAAAATAAATGTTCGCATGTGAAACAAAAACAATAACTAAATTAATTGATAATTATATTCGAAAGGGGAAAGGGAAAATTAGGATATGAAAGTTTCATTAGAAATTTTCTTGTACTTTTTGCAAGAAAGAATTTGGGCCATTTTAAGGAAAATTTTATGGATGCAAGAAAATAAACTTTCTGTTTAGTTACTTTTTTTTTTTTTTTGAGAAATTGCTCGCGGTCCACTTTCTCAAACTTTTTTTCTCTTCAGTACACCCTTTTTTTTTAACCACTAAAAGGCATTTTGAAAATTTTCTTCTTAAAATACCCTCAACAACATGGTTGCTTCAGATTTGAGATTCAAATTGATGTATAAATGATTTTATATTGTTAATATAGTCTTTCATCATGTTTGGGTATCAATTTTCATGCATAAAACACGAATTTGATCAAATTTAAATTTTTTGAGTTCATCCCGTTTTTCTTTGTTCTTGAGCTGTTTTGGCCACTTAAATCTTTGTTTTAAGCTTCGAATTTGTTTAAAATCAATCTCATATTATTATCCTAACTTAGTACTATATTTGTGCACAATTTTTCTACCAAAAAACACTATTTTTGAACTTCAAATCAAACTTGAGTGTCTTTGTCCAAAACGAAGGAAGATGTTCTTGGACTAATTTAATTCGCCAATCGCAGTATCTTTGAGCAAACGAGGTTCGACACGCCGGTCGGTCGCGAGGGTCGAGGGACGGCGTCCCTCGTGGGGTTCGGGGGCAACGTCCCAGAAAGGTAAACGAAAATCAAGTTCCCTAAAGCGCGCTACCATGATCGCGATGCACCAATTGTTGCATCGCGATGCCAAAATTGGTGCATCGTGATGCAACAATTGATGCATCGCGATGCGTTGGTTCCCTAAAGCGCGCTGAGATGATCGCGATGCACCAATTGTTGCATCGCGATGCCAAAAGTGATGCATCGCGATGCAACAATTTGTGCATCGCGATGCGTTGGTTCCCTAAAGCGCGTTGCGATAATCGTGATGCACCAATTGTTGCATCGCGATGCCAAAAGTGGTGCATCGCAATGCAACAATTGGTGCATCGCGATGTCAAAGTGGTGCATCGCGATGCCAAAGTAGTGCATCGCGATGCATTGGGTTACTGAAGCGAGCGTGTTTTTCTTTCATTAATGGCATAATCGTCTTTTTGCTCCAAAAATGTCTTTTTCCAGTTTTTAAAAAAGATGAGTGGACTGGAGCGATTACAAATGTTTAAAAAGGGACCGGCCTGTAATTCACCCTTTTTTTTGCTAACGAGACTAACAAATTTTTTAAAAAAATTTCACTTTCCATTACATTCTAGCGTTTTCCTTCTAACCAAACGTAGCCTAAGAGAAAAATGGACAAGTAAGCTTGCACGATTCTTTGAGATTGAGATTGACCTGCGTACTATGTTTAAAATGTAGGATTCATTTTTCGCAATGTCAGCATTTTCATAATATTCATATGTATAGCAAAAATATGCGAGCCATTTTCGTCATTTTTCGGGAAACAAAAAAAAAAAAAATAAAAAAAAATAAAAAAGGATGCAACATACTAACCTCCAAATAATCTCCAACATTGACAACAAATGTCCCAGGAACATTGTCAACAGCAACCCAATCTTCATTATGCTTAACTTGTAAGCCATCGACTTCATTTTGCATCAAAATTGTTAGCCCTCCATGATCAGAATGCGCCGCGAGTCCCAGTGTCCGGTCCGGCTCAGGGCACGGAGGGTAATAATTACATGCAACAATTTGACTCCCTTCACCAAATGACTCTTCTATATACCTGCTGTCTAGCCCCAAACCTTCTGAAATCGCACCCGCTATCTTTAATGCCAATTCCCAAACCTCTTCTGAGTATTTCTTCGCTACATTCCTTACAAAGTTTAAACAAACACGATGTCATCAAAGTCTAATCCGTGACCTGACCCGAATACGAAAAATTATCTTATGTCAAAACGAGGCGTTATAGCGTTGATTTCTATTACCTGTACGTAGGGGGATTGTTAGGCCAAAGATGAAAGCTGTCATCAATTGGATGGCTATAATGCCTCAAGTAGTCCCTCCAATGGAGCGCATGCTTCTTCGATGTATTCAAGCTTGTTCCGTACCTTACTGGGTTCATGACATCCTCGGAAGCATATCTCATCTTCTCTTCCCACGGGAGGTTGAAGAACCCTTTCACAACGTTGATCATTTCCTCCATCAGGGACATTTCAATGCCATGATTTATTATCTGTAGTGGATTGTCAAACATTTAGCTCTATTACTCATTCATAGACATTGCAATGCTTGTTATTAGAGGGAAAACTAAAGAAAATTGGTTTTTATTATAGTCGATATAGTCGCCTTCACTGCAATAGCACCATCCTCCTCCTCCTCCTCACCTTCCTTCTTGAAACCCACCACGGACAAAAATCCCTCTTCCTAATTTCATTTCATACCAAATTAAACTCACAAATTGCACTCACGATCCGCCACCCTCGACAGCCTCATCCTAATCCTAGTCTTCTTCTCTGGCACCTTCGTCGTCTCCTCCTACATTTTCCACTCCCTAACCATAATTCTCCCTCTCCAACTCCACCTTCCGCTCCCTAATTGCTGACGACTCCTCTGCCGCCATCTCCATCATCTTATCATCAATTTTTTTTTTTTTTTGCAATGGTTGCAAATTAGCCAAAATTAAACCAAAATAATACTGCTTTGGGATTTCCTATTTTAATTTTTGCCACAATTCTATGGGAAATAATCTTGAATCAATTTGATTTAGTTCTTCGACTCGACTTCTTCGTTACCTTGAAGGCTGTATCTGATTGTTCTTGTATGCTTGGAATATGGGTGGAGTTGGGGGATTGGGTTTAGATTCAACGGATTTAGTAATTGAGTTGGTGGGTTTGATGATAATGGATTTTTGGACTATGGAGGTGGTGGATTTTGGGGGAGTATTTTTTGTCAATCTTCAATGAAGGCAAAGTAAAGCCTATGAACTGTCAAAGAGAGAGGGGTAAGGGAGGAGAAAGACAAATTATTATATTTGGACATATTTGTCAAAATGTGAGGACATTTTTGTCATTAAATTTTTTTACAACGGTGCACACATAGTCCGGTCCACGCAAGTAGCTATTACGGTTAGGATGGGCTCACGTAATTCACGTCATCGCTCAGTTTACATAATTAGATAGTGAGTTAGCGGGAGGAAATTACACACAAGTTACGAGTACATTGATCATATATTAAATATTAAAAATACGTTTGTCAAATTTGTTACACCCAAATTGTACGATGGGCAAAAAAATATTTTTCCCAATTATTCACTGATTCCATTATATTCTCAAGAATTTAGGTACATTTTTTGCTACAAAATGTCCTAAAAACCGGATTGGGATAAATTAATGTTATCCGTCTATTTATCCGGATACCAAACGAGGCCAAAGTATAATCTAATTGCATACATAATAATTTAAGAAAACTTACTTTCACAATAATAACTAAACTTGAATGAAGTTTGAAATAAATGAGGTACACATTTTTTTTTTCTCTACTCTCACACACACACACACACACACACGCAGGCGCAGGAGATAAATCCAGGGAGAAAGCCCCTCTAACTCCGGGGATCGAATCCACGACCTCCAGGATTAGGCCATGGCCAAGAGCCAAATCCACATGTGCAATGAGGTACACATTTAGGGGTAAAGTATAAGAGATTAACATTTAGAGCCCGTTTGGTGTAGCGTTTTGAAAACGCAGTGTTTTAAAAACGCAGCGTTTCTAAAACGCAGATTATTTAAAACGCGACTTTTTTCTTTATAAATGCGTTTGGGATATTATGTCAAAACGCTGCTTTTTATTCCCTATTGCGTTTTAAAATCTGCGTTTTGGGAAAAAGCTAGGAATTCCAGCATTTTAAAACGCAGCTGCGTTTTCAAAACGCAGCATTTTCTACCGCAGCATTGAAACGCTAAGTTAAGGAATAAGCTGCGTTTTAACCCTGCGTTTTGGCCAAAACGCGCGAATAAACGGGCTCTTACTAAAGAAAATGTTTACCACAAATGCTGGCGTTTTTAAAATCTGTCCTGCCATGTGATTGAATCAACACGAAACACATCAATATTTGTGGCAAAAATATAGAAAGAGAATTTCGGTAGGATGACATAAATGAAAATAAAAAAGTAGAATGATTAAATAAAGCGGTATTCAAACATAAATACAATGGTAAAAAATGGCGTTAAACCCTTACGGATCAATCACTCATGCAAAATGCAATAGACGCATGAAGATTTAGAAAATTGTCTTTACTTCTACTTTCGCTCTCTAATCTCTCTCTCTCTCTCTTCAAATATTTGTGTTCGTCGGACAAGCAAAGAGATTAACACGATCTAAGTTATATCAAACTAAAAAAAAAAAGAGTTATAGATCAATCATTTACCAAAATTGGTCTAAATTAAGGAGATTTTTTTTTTGCTTACCCTAAAGAATCCCCAGTCAGCGCAAGCCGAACTGATTGCAGCAACAGTAGACAGTTTACGGTCAGCAGATCCGCTGAGACCACTCAAATCGATGATCGGGATAGGAACATTGCTGACCAACAACGGGCTCCTAGGCAGCGGCAAAATATACGATGGAGGCAGTGTTTTCAAGTTTGGCTCAGTATCGACGAGTTGTTTGGGGCCTTTGTTGCAGTCGGTTGGAGACATTTTAAAAGAAAAAGATGAAGATGGTGATGGTGATGGTGTTGGTGATGCCATTAGAGAGGAAAACAACCTGTTTGGAGTTTGGATCATAAAAGCTAAAGAAGTATCTTTACTAGTGCCAATTGTTGTTTGTGGTCTCGGCATTTTAAAAGAAAACGATGAAGATGGTGATGGTGATGTCATTAGAGAGCAAAACAAGCTGTTTGGAGTTTGGATCATAAAAGCTAAAGAAGTATCTTTGCTAGTGCCAATTGTTGTTTGTGGTCTCGGAATTATGTGGGTGCATTGTAGCTTATATGCAGCATCCCACACGATTACTATAGTTGTGGCAGGTGAGAATAGGCACGTGCATGGATCGGATATGCATCGGATATAGGTATAGTGACGGATCCAAAAAAATATTTTAATGGGATCACAAATTTTAACTACTACATAAAAAGTTTAAAAATCACAATTCAGTACTGGTCTCTACCTCATTATTGCTATTATGCGTAACCTAGGAAGGGGAAACAAATAAATTGAGTGAGGTTTTTATCCAAAACACCACAATTTTGTAAGGTAATGTTTTTTTTAGTGTGGTCACGTGCCCCCACCTCTTCACGTGCATCCGCCCCTGTATAGGTGTATCCGAAGCTGACCCGAAATATTATTCTGTCAACCCAATCCGATCACCCGAAAGATCATATGTATGACAATCAATATTTGAATTCGTTACTAGTTGATATATCTAAAAAAATATCTGAGTTGATCCAAAATTCTCGTTAATTAAATATTATGAATAAAATAAAATAAAAATTATATCACTACAAATATATATTCATCATTAATGTTTATACTATGCATGTGTATAATGATAAATATGTTATTTTTGGATTGGATCGGGTTCTTAACGGATCAAATATAAGTAAATTCATATCCGATCCACTAAATAAAAAGATTATCAGATTTTAATTGAATTCGGGTTATATATTGTACCATTATACAAATCCATATCTAATATTTTTAATTGAAATCGGATCAAATTTGAGTCAAAATCCAATCTATTAACAGGCCTAGTTGAGACGTGAGAGTATTGAGGTGAAATTTGGATATGAGCATATTTGAGACATTTTCATGCAGAAGAGACAATTTTGCTTGCATTTGGAATGAAGATACTTAAAACACATGGCTTTACTTTGTTTCTTTTGGAATAAAGGTTTGGGTTTAGCTATGAATCCTTTGCACAGAGCAATAACTTCACAATTTCACATGGATGAATTTGGCACCAAATTTGGACAATTGCATAGGAGTCCTTTGGATTTCAAATTTTCAATGTTTTCGTAATGAAAAATCATAGGGATATAAATTTTATTTATACAAGGTTTTAATATTAATCTAGGTATCATGTGATAGGCTACAATGTAATATATATATATATATATATATATATATATATATATATATATATGAGAGTATTTAATGATTACTTTTTTTTAACCATTAATGGTTACTCTCATTATCAACCATTGGATCAAAAATCAAAGGTTGAAATTTAATTCATTAAATGACTCACCTACTTGCATTAATTGCATTTTCCAACTAACCATTAAATCTCAACCTTTGATTTTCGTTCCAATGGTTGATAATGAGAGTAACCATTGATTGTTAAAAAAAAAAGTAACCATTAAATACTCTCCCATATATATATATATATATATATATATATATATATATATTGACAAATGCAAATTAGCATGCTAAATATAGCAGTTTTCTACCTAAAATAAGTTGCTAAAAATGGAACATCAAGATGCATTGTCTTATCTGCCATTGTGGTTAACTCTTCGTGTTTTTGCATTGAAAATAAATAAGTTTACTTCATAGTTAATTGCTACAATTGAATATGGATGCTTTGGGCAGCTGAAAAATTACTTGGGCAATTGAAAAACTTATCAAATTCCGCTGTTTACAAGCAATATAAATAAAAGGATTACTTGACGCAGTAGCAGCTGTCAAGACTGAACTACACGAACATACCAATCGGCATAACTAGCACCACAAAGGAAGAAAAGGAGAAAAAGGGCGCTTTGCTGATACAAAACCAAAAACGGTTTAATTATCATCTTCAACAACTGTCATAGTGCCAAGCTGGGCCTTAGCTTCTTCGTTTTTATGAGATCTAAACATCAAAGCAAGGGTTTTCGACATTGAAGCAAGGGCTATTCGATCTTATGATAAGTGGAAGATGGAAGTCAATCAACTCCGTTGTTTTAATGGGCAAACGATATACCCTGGTAGGGGTATAAAATTTATTCGTTCTAATTCTCAGGTTTTCCTCTTCGCTGATCTTCACGAATTCAAATGCAAGAGGTACTTCGACAACAAATTGAAGCCCTCAAAGCTCACATGGACTGCAATGTAACGAATGCAACATAATAAGGACGTTGCTTAAGAAGCTGTGAAGAATAGATGCATCGCGCGATTAAGAAGCCTTGTGTTTGGAGCCGCGTTTTGGACCAAAAGCTGATAAAAAATGCCGCGCTTTGGGCAATTGGGCGTATCACTCTAGCTTGTGTTTCGATTAGCTCTGTTTTCAAAATTTTGGTGCATTTACAATGCTACAGATTGTAGTGTTTGTCAAAAAGCAGCTACACAATGCTGCCATTACTCCTCACCATTCAAGCCAAATGGGTTCTTCCCCGTTTCCATAATTTTTGAAAAAAAGAAGTTAAAACAAGAAAACTAGAAGATGAAACAAAAAGAACAATCTTACCTGGATTTGAGAGTACAAGTTGAACAATTATGTAAAATTTTAAAATCAAATTGCTTTGTTTGATGAACTCTTCAATTAATATGTAGAGATGAGTGGGTGTTAACAAAGTAGATATTTCTTGAATGATTCATATGTGGGAGAAGTAGAAAAATATGAATTGATCAGTGAAATTCTTTGCACCTATGCAATCTTGTCAAAAGATTTGAATTTGTTAATTGGTTCAAACTTTCTTTCATATGGGTTTAATGAGAGATAAGGGCTGATGAGATAGACGGGTGGTGTAGAAGCGCGGGAAGTAATAGTGAGCTCAAGAAGGATCTAGATTCTTTTTTTAATCTTTTTCTTTATGACCCATATATTTTTATTACCCGTACATTAAATAAATTTATATTATTCTTGGAGTACATTATTTCAATTTAATTTTTGGAGTACATCATTTCAGCAACTTTTAAAAAAGGTAAAATTATCATTGTAAACTTTTGCTCCTTTAACTAATTTGTTATGTATGACTAATTAATTTTAAAAATTTATTCGTATACTCCCTTCCTTTCAAAATTAAGTGTTATTTTAAAGTTGTGCACAAATATTAAATTTTTTTGTAAATTGACAAATATACTCTTATTAAATATTCATAAGTGGTAGGAGTACTTGGAAAGATAAGTTAGAAGGCAAAAACTATTGGAAGAAAATAAAATATTTAATGAAGAGATGATTAATCTTAGGAGAGAATGATATATTATGCAAAACATGCATTATTAACCAAGAACAACACTTATTTTAGAATAATTTTTTTTAAATAAAACGACACTTATTTTGAAACAAATGGAGTATATATATTACTGATTGCTCTTGAATCTTGCCTTAATCCAAGACAATAGATATTCATTCATGTCCCCCCTCCAAGTCTAGGGCGATGGATTCTTTGGAAAGGCGGTCAGCTTAGGACTGTATTCGTACTAGCCTAGACTAAAGTGAAGAAGAAATCTCCACCTTTTGAAGATGCGTATGAACCCCCTTTGTTGAGTAAATTAATACAAGTTTGTTAATTTTGGTTCCTTTTATTTTATTTCATTTTTTAAAATAAATTCCAAATTTTTTAGACGCAACATCTATATTATTATTATTATTATTATTATTATTATTATTATTATTATTATTATTATTATTATTATTATTGTTATTATTGTTATTATTATATTTATTATTACATATATATATATATATATATATATAAACATGATAGTCTCCGGAAAAAAATATCCTGCCAAAAGTTCAATTTCCGAAAATGGACACTTTTTTTCGCTTTATTTTTTATTTTTTTATTTCTGCATAAGAAATTGGGATTTTGTTTGTCGTCGAAGAGATGGAAAAGATATATATATATATATATATATATATATATAATGACAGATGCATATTAGCCTGCTAAATATAGTAGTTTCTCACCTAAAACAAGTTACTAAAAATAGAACATCAAGATGCATTGTCTTAACTGCCATTGTGGTTAACTCTTCGTGTTTTTGCATTGTAAATAGATAAGTTTACTTCATAGTTAATGGCTACAATTGAATATGGATGCTTTGGGCAACTGAAAAAATTTCTTGGCAATTAATGAAAAACATATCAAATTTTGCTGTTTACAAGCAATATAATAAAAGGAATACTTGACACAGTATGCCAAGACTGAACTACACGAACATACCAATCGGCATAACTAGCACCACAAAGGAAGAAAAAGGGCACTGTGCTGATACAAAACCAACACCGGTTTAATCGTCATCTTCAACAACTGTCATAGTGCCAAGCCGGGCCTTAGCTTCATCATTTTTGTGAGATCTAAACATCAAAGCGAGGGTTTTCGGCATTGAAGCAAGGGTTATTCTATCTTAGGATCAGTGGAAGATGGAAGTCATTCAACTCCATCGCTTTAATGGGTAAATGATATACCCTGGCATGGGTATAAAATTTATTCGTTTTGATTCTCAGGTTTCCCTCTTCATTGATCTTCGCGAATTCAAATGCAAGAGGTACTTCCAAAACAAATTGAAGCCCTCAAATCTCACATGGACAGCAATGTAACGAATGTAACATAAGAAGGACATTGCTTAAGAAGCTGTGAAGAATAGATGCGTCGCGCAATTAAGAAGCCTTGTGTTTGGAGCCGCGTTTTGGACCAAAAGTTGGTCGAAGATGCGGTGCTCTGGGCAATTGGGCGTATCACTCCTCTGTTTCGATAAGCTCCGTTTTCAAAACTTTGGTGCATTTACAACGCTGCAAATTGTAGTTTTTGTCAAAAAGTAGCTACAAAATGCTGCCATTACTCCTCGCCATTCAAGCCAAATGTGGGTTCCTCCCCGTTTCAATTATTTTTGAAAAAAGAAGTTAAAAACAAGAAAACTAGAAGATGAAACAAAAAGAACAATCTTACCTGAATTTGAGAGTACAGGTTGAACAATTATGTAAAATTTTAAAATCAAATTGCTTTGTTTGATGAACTCTTCAATTAATATGCAGAGAAGAGTGTGTGTTAACAAAGTAGGTATCTCTTGAATGATTCATATTTATGTGGGTTAGATGAGAGATGAATGTGGGAGAAGTGGAAAAATATGAATTGATCAGTGAAATTCTTTGCGCCTATGCAATCTTGTCAAAGGATTTTAATCTGTTAATTGGTTCAAACTTTCTTTCGTATGGGGTTAATGAGAGATAGGGGCTGATGAGATAGACGAGTGATGTAGAAGCACGGGAAGTAATAGTGAGCTCAAGAAGGATCTAGATTCTTTTTTTAATCTTTTTCTTTATGACCCGTATATTTTTATTACCCGTACATTAAATAAATTTATATTATACTTGGAGAACATAATTTTAATTTATTTTTTTGGAGTACATCATTTCTGCAACTTTTAAAAAAGGTAAAATTATCATTGTAAACTTAACAGTTGCTCCTTTAATTATTTTGTTATGTATGACTAATTAATTTTAAAAATTGATCTGTATACTCCCTTCCTTTCAAAATTAAGTGTCATTTTAGAGTTGTGCACACATATTAATAAATTGGACAAACTACCCAAATGGTCCCTGCAAAAGATCACTTTTTCGCCATTTACAACGCTGCAAATTGTAGTTTTTGTCAAAAAGCAGCTACAAAACGCTGCCATTACTTCTCGCCATTCAAGCCAAATGTGGGTTCCTCCCCGTTTCAATTATTTTTGAAAAAAAGAAGTTTAAAACAAGAAAACTAGAAGATGAAACAAAAAGAACAATCTTACCTGGATTTGAGAGTACAGGTTGAACAATTATGTAAAATTTAAAAATCCAATTGCTTTGTTTGATGAACTCTTCAATTAATATGCAGAGATGAGTGGGTGTTAACAAAGTAGATATCTCTTGAATGATTCATATTTATGTGGGTTAGATGAGAGACGAATGTGGGAGCAGTGGTAAAATATGAATTGATCAGTGAAATTCTTTACGCCTATGCAATCTTGTCAAAGGATTTGAATATGTTAATTAGTTCAAACTTTCTTTCTTATGGGTTTAATGAGAGATAGGGGCTGATGAGATAGACGGGTGATGTAGAAGCACGGGAAGTAATAGTGAGCTCAATAAGGATCTAGATCTTTTTTTAATCTTTTTCTTTATGACCCATATATTTTTATTACCTGTACATTAAATAAATTTATATTATACTTGGAGTACATAATTTTAATTTAATTTTTGGAGTACATCATTTCAGCAACTTTTAAAAAAGGTAAAATTATCATTGTAAACTTAACAGTTGCTCCTTTAATTAATTTGTTATGTATGACTAATTAATTTTAAAAATTTATCTGTATACTCCCTTCCTTTCAAAATTAAGTGTCATTTTAGAGTTGTGCACACATATTAACAAATTGGACAAACTACCCAAATGGTCCCTGCAAAAGATCACTTTTTTGGATTTGATCCTTTTATGCTGCAAATAGTCCTTGAACTCAAACATTGTTCGGATTTGGTCATTTTGTCAAGTGCCGTCAATTTTTTCTGTTAAGTGGCGTCACCTGAATAACACATGCATATTGGCAAGGGTAAAAATGTCATTTTATCTATAAAAGTACAGGGACCAAAACTGAAACATAAATAGATGGATTAAATGCAAAGAGGTGTGATTATACTCACTTGAAGGTCACATAAACAACATTATAATCTTCCTTCAAGGTCGAACGCATCAAGGCTTGCTTAGGGTTTGGGTAGACTGCAAAAGAAACATTGGAATGGCATGGATGCAAAGAAAAAGAGGAACAAAGTGGGATGTTGATGATCTATACTATAAGTGTACTCTGTTTTTTAATTTTTTTAGTTTTTTAATTTATTCATTTGCCCTAATAATGTACTGAAAAGGGGTTTTTTTTTTTTTATTTTATATGCGAAAAAGGATTTGCTCCTAATTGTCGTGATATAATGTGTTTTTTTTCCTTCGAAATGTCACTTTTTCTTTAAAAAATGTTGATGTTTTGTAAAGTGTTGTTAATGTCACTTTGTCTGTTGGTGCTTGAATCATCATGCTTCACAATGCATTTTAATTTAAACAGAGAGTTGTTTTTTGTCTGTTTATAATCAAACAGAGAGTTGCTTTTTAATTTAAAATTTTGAATATGCATTTTTGCATTTATCTCAGATCCTGATTCAGATTGGTTTAGAAATTGAGTTACACCATGGTGGAGAGTTTGACTACATTCCACACAGGGTTTATAATGGAGGATTAGTTGACTATTTTGATTTTTGTCATGGTGAAACAATGTCCATTCAAGAAATCAACAGAATGATTATAGGCCTTGGGTATAAGGGGATTATGTTTTATCACTATAAGGTGCCAACATTGGACCTTGACTATGGGTTGAAACCTTTAGGGACTGATGAGGACATGATAAGTGTTATCAAAATAGCAAAGAAACATAAATTAATTGAGGTGTACTTGGAACATGGTTCCACTTCTGTTGATGATTTTTTTGAGGAACCAAAACTGAAAAGGTCTTTAGTTATAGAGGAGTTGAATGATAATGAGAATGATGTAGTGGGTCAATCTAGTAACAAATGAATGGTTTCAGCATCTAATAGAAGAGTACTGAATGAGTTGTTACTTACTTACAATGAGGATGAAATTACTAATGTTGTGGCGGATTATGAAACTGATTACCAAGTTGAATTGAAGGAAAAGGGACAAAATCAATGTGGTACATCACATGACCATGAACATGAGAATGACCCTGAGCATAAGAATGACTCTGATCAAGAGAATGAGAATAGAATGACTATGATCAAGAGAATGACAATGACAATGACAGTGAACCTGAACATGAGAATGAGAATGATGAAAATGAAGATGGTGATTCAGATGAGGATTATGAGCAGTTTCTTAATCCTGAATATAACTGGTCTGGTGAACATAAGAATGAAAATGATGATGAAGATTTTGAAAATAACATTGACAAATCAGTTGAAAGGGGTTGTGTGAAAAATACAGGGAAGGGCAAATCAAAAATATTAACTGGTGAAGAACATACTCTGGATGTGGACTCTATTTATGCAAGCTCAGATGACTTATGGAGCATTGCAAGAACTAATGATTCTGATGAGGAAAAACCTTTGAAGTGAGGATTAGATTTTCATCCTGCAAGGGATATGAGAAATTCAGAGTACAAGTTGTCAATGAAGTTTGCAAAGGCAGAGGAGGTGAAACAGGCATTGAAAGAGTACTCAATAAAGAATAGAAGAGAGATTCAATTAGTGAAAAATGACAAAACATGGGTCAGGGCAAAGTGTAGGGGGACCAAGTCATGTCCTTGGGTTATGCTTATTTCCCCTAGGCAATTTGAGAGTTGACCCCACCTATTCAAATATGCATCTGACATCTGATTGGATTGCAAGAAAATATATTGAAAGGTTTAGGTCTACTCCTAACTGGAATTTGGAGGGTATAATGGTAACTGTAAGAGAAGAACATCACTTAGATATTACTAGGAATCAGGCATACAGAGCAAGGAGGATGGTAGATGAGTTAAATCATGGAGATCATACAGAGCAATATGGTTTACTATGAGATTATTGTACAGAGATTAGGAGAACAAATCCCAACTCAACCATGAAAATTAAACTTAGAGAGGAGATGGATGTGAATGAACCAGATGAAAGAAAATTTAAGAGGATCTACTGTTGTTTGGGCCCATTGAAAGCAGGGTTTAAAGCTGGATGCATGAAGGTGATAGGGCTAGATGGATGCTTTTTAAAGGGGCCTCATACAGGGCAGGTGCTAACTGGGATTGGCATAGATGCTAATAATGGAATGTATCATATTGCATATGTGGTTGTGGAGAGTGAAAATAGAGAAACTTGGCAATGGTTCCTTGAACTCTTGATAGATGACCTAAGGATTCAAGGTCATGAGGAGTGGGTGTTATTATCTGACAAACAAAATGTATGATATTATTTTTTTCTGGCATGTTTTCAATAGTTCCCCAGTTTTAGTGCAAGATCTAACTGACCTGATTTTTTTTAGGGATTGAATTTGGCATTGAAAGACTTATTGCTTGCTATAGAGCATAGATACTTCTAGCTGCACATGTACAACAATTTTAAAAAGTTGTTCAAGGGCTAGGAGATGAAGGATACACTCTACAAAGCTGCATTTTCAACAACTGGTCTTGCATTTAAATCTGCAATGAAGGAGTTTAAGTCCTTTTCTCCAGAGGCCTTTGAGTGGGTATGTCGTACAACTAAAAGTCATTGGTCTGGATCACACTTCATAGAAGTAGTTAAATGTGATGTCCTCATGAACAACATTTCTGAGAGCTTCAATGGGCATATTGTCTCCACCATAGACAAACCTATCATCACAATGTTGGAGATGATAAGGAATTATTTAATGGTAAGAATTAGAAAGAAAAAGGATGTGCTCAAGAAGTGTTAGAATCTTTTGTTGGCAAGGGTACAAAAAAGCATGAACAAGATAAAAGAAGAAGCATTGGATTTCATATGTACTTGGAATGGAGGAAGTAAGTACCAGTTTAGAGGTCCATGGGGGGAACAATTTGTTGTTGATTTGAGTCAGAGAAGTTGTACCTGTAGGAAATGGCAGTTGAGTGGGATTTCATGTAAACATGGTGTTTCTGCCATATGGTATGA